>VMDO01000226.1:258652-368561 GCA_007922755.1 Pedetes capensis | reverse complement strand
CTTCTCTATCTTTTACTATATAGTATTTTTCTATATGTCCTTGGGTTCCATTTCTGTTTAAGATAGAAACTTTTCCTGTAGTGGTCTTTGTTTCTATCTTGTTAGAACAATTACATGTGATTTTTAGTCCATTTGTATTGACCTCATTCTTATCTTCCCTCCCCCCCTTTTAATGTGATCTGACCTTTGAGTAGGATTAAATTAATAGCAAGAGAAACTACAGGAACTATACAAACACATGGAGATTGAACAATATACCTTTAAATGATCAGTTCCATTAACAATAGCTTCACAAAGAAAATATCTAGGAATAAGGATAAGAAAGGAGGTGAAAAACCTCTACAATGAAACTTTAAAACACTGGAGGAAGAAATTAAGGATACACTTGTTGTTAGGTGCCATCTCATTGGGTCTGACTCATAGTGACACCACATATAATAGATGAAACACTACCCAACATTGTGCCATGCCCAGCGCTATTGTCAGTTCTTCTCTGCTATCCATAGGGTTTTCAATGGCTGATTGTTTGAGGGAACTGGGTTGCCAGGTCCTTCTCTCAAGCCCACAGTATCTGGTGTTCCCCAGCAGTCTCCCATCCAAGTACTAAACAGGCCCAACCCTACATCGTTTCTGGGTACTGATGGGATCAGATCCCAGGGTGGTACAGCTTCAGGCTAAGAAGACACTAGAATATGGAAAGATCTCTCATCCTCATGGCTGAGAAGAATTAATATTGTGAAAATGGTATATTACGAAAAAGAATTCTACAGATTCATTGCAATCTCCATAAAAATTGCATGACGTTCTTCACTGAAGTAGAAGAAAACAATCCTAAAATTCATATAGAAGCAGAAAAGACCCCACACTGCTAAAGCAATTGTTAGCAGAAACAGTAATGAAGGGAGTACCACAAAACTTGATTTCAAATTATACTACAGAGCCAAAGTAACAAAAATAGCAAGGTATTGACACAAAAACAGACCTGTAGATCAATGGCATGGAATAGTGTATCCAGAAATAAAACCACACAGCTATAGCCACTTGATGTTTGATAAACTTGCCAAAGACATATGTTGGAGAAAAGACAGCCTTTTCAACAAATGGTGCTGGGAAACCTGGATATCCACATGTAGAAGACTGAAACTAGATCTCTAACTCTTATCTTATGCAAACATCAATACAAAGTGTATCAAAGAACTTAATGTCAGACCTGAAACTTTGAAACTACTAGAGGAAAATATCAAAAACACTTCAGGATATGTACATAGGCAAGGACTTTCTGACAAGGACTCCAATAGCTCAGGAAACAATAGCAAATAGCTTATATGGAATTACAAAGCTTCTGTACAGCATAGGAAACAATTAACAGAATGAAGAAAGAGTCTACAGAATGACAGAAAATCTTTGCCAGCTGTACATTAGACAAAGGGTTAATATCTAGAATATATAAAGAACTCAAAAAATTAAACACATAAAAGCAAATTATCCACTCAAAAATGGGCAAATGAATTGAACAGACTGTTCTCAAAAGAAGAAATAGAAATGACCCAAAATCAGGTGAAAAAATGTTCAACATCCTTAGCCATTGTTGTTGTTGTTAGCCATTAGGGAAATGGAAATCAAAACTACATTGAGATTCCATCTTACCCCAGTCATAATGGCTAACATCAACAAAACAAAAAACAACTGCTGCTGATGATGTGGAAAGGAAGGAACCCTTATACAGCGCTGCTGGAAATGTAAGTTAATACATCCACTAGGGGAAATCAATATAGGGGTTCATTAAAAAACTAAAACAACTATCATATGACCCAGCTGTACCACTCTGTGTATAAATATTTGAAGGAATATAAGTTAACATACCATAGAGATACCTGCTTATTCAGGTTTATTGTAAGGCTATTCACAATAGCTAAGATATGAACTCAATCTAGGTGTCCAACAACAGATAAATGGATAAAGAAAATTATGTACATATATACATCACAGAGTTTTATTGATCCATAAAGAATGAATATGTCATTTGCAGGAAAATGGATAGAACAAGAGCTCATCATTTTAAATAAAATCAACCAGAGCTAGAAAGGCAAATATTGCATGCTTTCCTTTATATGTAGATGCTAGGTTTCAATATATATTCAATATTTTAATATATAAGTCATGAAAGTAGAGAGGGGACTAGATCAGGGGAAAGAGTTTACGAAAGGGGAGGGAGGACATTAAGAAAGGGTAATAAGGCCGGGCGCGGTGGCGTAGGCCTGTAATCCCAACGGCTCGGGAGGCGGAGGCAGGAGGATCACAAGTTCAAGACCAGAGGCAGTCTGCGTAACTTAATGAGACCCTGTCTCAAAAAAAGTGAAAAATGGGCTGGGGGGGTGCAGCTCAGTGGTCCAGCACTTGCAGAGCATGCAAGAGCGAGGCCCTGGGTCCAACCCTCAGTACCACAAAAGAAAGAAAGAAAGAAAGAAAGAAAGAAAGAAAGAAAGAAAGAAAGAAAGAAAGAAAGAAAGAGAGAAAGAAAGAAAGGGTAATAAGGGGAAAAGAAGAGGAATATCACATTTTACTCTCAAAAGCAGAATCTGGAAAGGGAGGGGATAAACATGAGCATGTATAATGATGTACATGTATAAAAATGTCATAATTTAAACCCATTAAATCATATACTAACTAAAAAATTACTAATAAAAAATTCCAGACAACAAAAATAAAGAAGAAAAAAAGGAGTATTTTCAGACTCACAAACTAAATGTATTTTGTTAATAATTACACTTTTCTGATGAAAGCCTGACAAACCTTTTAGAGCAAGAATCAGTTTTGTGCTCTCTATGGAGTGTTTATCATTGGTCCTCTATAAATAGCTCTATTGACACCAAAAGATCTTTTCCCCTCTCAGTCATAATTTTCCCCCCTTTACATGTCTCTAAATTTGCCCATCCTCACTCTTACCCCTGAGAACAAAACAATTCTCCAAAAAGAATTTCAGGTGATATCTTCAAATAAAACGAAATCTGTACTTTTGAAACTTTGAAAAGCTGAGAAAGTTGAAGTCGTCTGCCTTCATTGTCTTCCTTTCCTCTCTGGTAACAGTTGTTAAGGAAAAAAGTCTTTTTTTCTAAATTTGTAGTTTTATTTTGTGACCTCACTTTACAAAACAAATGCTATCATAATCCTTGTGTACAATTCTTTCTTTCTT
Source organism: Pedetes capensis (assembly GCA_007922755.1). Taxonomy (NCBI): domain Eukaryota; kingdom Metazoa; phylum Chordata; class Mammalia; order Rodentia; family Pedetidae; genus Pedetes; species Pedetes capensis. The sequence goes on along the minus strand of VMDO01000226.1, from coordinate 365,368 downwards.
CAGTAATCATGTAACTTTTCCTTCTATGTAGATATTTCCTTAGCTGTATCATTAACTCAATGAGGATGTGTCCTAAATGCGTTTGGATCTTTCTAAGGTCCTCAGTGTGACATAGTGCATGTTGTCTGTGTTCAGGGATGGTTATTTGATGAATTACTTTAACTAATAAAATGATAGCATTTAAACAACAATTATACATTATTTTTACAATTCAAAAATTAAGCTACAAGTCTTGACCTTGCTAAAATGTCTCAGTTTTCAAAATGTTGCTGCCATTCTTAGGAAAAATTTATCATGCCCCTCACAAAATCTTCTCTCCTAATTGCTTGTCCATGCAGTCTCTGAATTATAAAAAGAAAATAAGTTTGATTCATAAAAGGGAAGAAGGAAATAACTTATGTTTGGTACTCAGGGTATAAATACTATTGGGTTATTTTTATCCCCTGCTGTTGAACCTTATGATTTGCCAAAGAAAAGAATGAAAGCTACAGATTCCACAGTGACCTCATGCATGTCCTCTTAGCCAGCTGCTTGGCATATTCATCAGGTGGCCATACAGAGCATTCATGAAGGCATAGGGCCTATAAAATGAATTGGAAATGGGAAACTCTATTTCAGTGAACCCTGGGGCAGACATGCTTGTACACATTGCTGTTGTCAAGGGACATTCCACAGTCTCTTCTGTTTCACAAATTATAATTGAAACATGCCACCACATTAAGGAGAGACAAAGGTGAGTCTCAGGGTTAACTAAGTCTGTTTCCTGAATATTAAGGATCTTTATGAAATCTGCTGCAGTTCCTATATGCATGAAATTTTGCTTCTACAGAGGACACCTGATTTTCAGTATCAAAAGGATTCATCCCTTGCAGTGGATCAAGGAGCCAGGAAGGGCTACCCAGCAAACAATGATGGTGCCTTACATGGGGACATTCATGGGGCTAGGATGAGCCCACCTACTGAGAGGTGAAGCTTGAGGGGGTAAAAATGATAAAAGATTTCAAGGCAGCTGTCTAGGTAAAATAACACAAACGCAACACTAACTTCAGTCCAAGCGAGCATCAAAATAGAGCCATTTCTCACCCAGAGAGCTCCCTCAGCAGTAACTGAAATAAAGATTAGCACAGAAAAGACAAGTCACCAAGCTTCAGGAGTCTGTCTTTATGTGGACAATAGCTTGATTATTTCATTGCTTATTGATTATAGTAACATTTAAAGTCCTAGGATATCCAGGAACACTTAATTCAAATGCTTCATGCTTTATTTATTCTACCTATAAAGGAATTTTTAAAGTGCTGGTCAACCATTAAATCCATAAAGCTGATGTGTCAATTGGTCCAACTGCTATTGCTGTTAAGTGTTTCTTGATATTGAATGAGCCACAGTGTATCAAACATAATCTAGACAAAGTCCACTCTAAACTTACCAGCTGAATTGGCTTAAGCATTACTCAAGAAAAGGTCCTAAACAACTATATATTAATCATATTCTAAAGTTATTTTGTGAGCATTAAACTTGATGTGAATATCGTAGGGGAAAACAGTGGCTAAAAAGGGATTTGTCCTCATGGGACTAAGCTATTCTGAGATGAAAAATCTTCAAATGTTTGATGTCAGTGGATTTTGCAGACAGGAGATAGAACAATCCTGGCTAAGGGGAAAAATCCAAAACAAATGCTGTCAAACCTCAATCTGAGGCAGATATCTCAATTAAAAGAGAAAACCAACTTAAACACTTGGCAGGATTGACTATTATCTGGTCACTTCGATCAATACTAATTATGTGAGCAAATCTGAAATGGAGCTAAGGCAACTTTTTCCTACTCTTGAGAATTTGCATGTTGTGTAACCGAATTACGCATAGGTCACTCAAACGTTATGCAATGTAATAGGCAGGTCTTTCTGCTTTGAGGACCTGGAACCCAGTTAGTAAAGTTTGGTTGCTCTGGGGACTAGAAGGCTCTGTATGTATGATTTGCTCCTATAGTATGGAAACAGAATTAACTCTAAAAGTCTCAGACTCCAGGGTTCCATTATTATTTCCTGGCACTTATCAGTATATGACTTCCCTTGCACAAACATTTCTTTTTTAGAGCAATTATAGAGAAATTAAGAGCTATGGCTTAAAAGAAGCTGCTGCTTTTACTATATTTTAAAAGATTATTTTATAAATAATACTATTACTGTATAGTTACTATATTTACATTGGCCTAGGTTATACATGCCTGCAGCCATAGCCCTGTGGAATCCGATCCCGTCAGATCTCGGAAGCTAAGCAGGGTCGGGCCTGGTTAGTACCTGGATGGGAGACCACCTGGGAACACCAGAAGCTGTAGGCTTGGGAGAAGGACCTGGCAAGCCCCTCCCAAAAATCAATCTGCCATTGAAAACACTATGAACAGCAGAGAAGCACTGACAATAGTGTTTCCCCAGTTGTACAGAGGGTCGCTATGAGCCGGATACTGACTTGACGGCACCTAACAACAACAACATGTTATACATAAGATCCTATTCAATAAAGACCATGACTATTTACAAAACTATTTTGCATTTACTCTCTCATTAGATCTTCATATTTACTCTTTGAGAAAACTATTACTGTCTGTATCTAATGATGATGGAACATAAAGCTCAGGAGATTAAATGACCTGCCCAATTTCATACAATTTGCAGCAGCAAGACTTCAATCTCAGGATTCTGATTCCTAGCATTTTTCCCCTTAATCATAACATATTAGTATACCTACTAAAATCCAGTGAATAATCATGCTGTGGAGTATTTCTGGTAGTTCAGAGATGAATTCATAAATGCTAAAGCAGTAGTCTTAGGAACTGGTGTAAACAGTGAGGTCTTGGTCAGGCTTTTTAATGAATAAATCCTGTCATGGGCTTCAGAAAGATTCACTTCCATTTTTGAGTTCAGATAACCCTCTTCCTTCACTGATGATGGGTTGGCAATGAAGTGGGTTAAGTGACCAGAACACTGCATGGATGACTGAGACTCGGCCATTATCTTCAAGTACTGAATCCAGAATTTTTCTCAGTGGAGATAGTAGAAAATTAAAAGAAATAGAACCTACCAGGAAATGAATGAGCTTTTCCATTGTAATGGCAGTCATGTCTCAGGATGAAAGCCAGGGTGGGTCAAATTCATCTTTATTCCAAAAGGCCATGTAGTGGCTTGACTGATAATGCAAGCACTTCTCAGGTCAGTACTATTCAGCTGAGATATGCCACTTTTTTGAGCTGTAAGTGATAAAGGACTATGGTTGCAGAGAACTGAGGGTGAGGAGAGAGGGAGTAAAAATAATTTGTTTACACAGATTTACTCCCAGATATCCTAAATTATGCCTCAAAAACTAATCAGTTAAGTTATTCCACACAAAGAATTTGTAAACAAATGCATTTATGGGATAGCTCTTTAACTGGAAGAGGTAAGGGAAGAAAAGACAAACACTAAATTATAAGCATGGGAGAAGGACGTGGCAATCCACTCCCAAAGCAATCCTGAAACAGTCAGCCATTGAAAATCCTATGAGGGTCGCTATGAGTTGGATACCGACTCGATGGCACACAACAACAACAACAACAAATTATAAGCAGTGAATAATGGCTTCTTTACAGCTCTGCTTCAAATGTATCAGATGTTCCATGCCAATCAGAAACCTCATGCAAGGATGAGCCACCAATTCACTAATGCTATCCAACCTCAGATTTCTTTGCCTCTTATAAGATATAGTCAATCTCCATTGTTCACAGGTTTCATGTAGTTGAAATTGCATACTTGTGAAAATTTTTTTGCAACCTCCAAATGAAGGGCACTTTAGCAGTCATTCACAAATTTGTGTAGAGTGACGAAAAATTGAAATCCTCCATTGTGCACATTCTCAGCTGAGGTAGAGCAAGGTAATGTTCTCTGCCTTCTTGTTTTAGCTACCATACTGTATAGATGTGTCCTTTTATTATTTTACATTTTTCATGTTTTTGTGTTTTGGGTGGGGATTTTAATGTTTGGAATGACCCTCAAGCTTAGTGCTGAAACACTGTTTATTATTTGTAAGCACGAAAATGTAGTGATGTCCCTTATGGAGAAAATATGTGTTTTAGATGAGCTTTGTTTAGGCATGAGTTAATGAATCAATCAAGTATATTAAATAAGTTAGTTTTAGACAGAAAGACACATAAAACAAGGTTATGAATTGAGAGATTGGTGAACTCTAATCTTGTATTTTCCTTAGAGGTAATGGTCCAGGATTTGCTAATTTAATGTCCCCGTGATTTTGTAGAACATACAAGCACCGTAAATAACAACATACAATTATACTTTGTGTATTTAGTATCCACAATTATTACTCAGAAAAGAGCTAAGAAAAATAATCCACTGCACTGCTTGGAACTACCGAAGTAGTTACAAACCCAAGATTTTGAACAAAATTTTAGATTTTGAAAAAACCGTGTTTAAAATGTTTGTAACCTTGGGTAGACATATCCATATACATTTTCAGACAAACTATGTTCCTCTTATTGGAAATACAACAGTTTTGAAAATAATTCAAGTGAATAAAATATTTCACAATGTCATTAAAGGATACTATGAAATAAAATGAGGCTTCAATAAATATGTCCAAACTATGACTTTAAAAGACACCTATATTATAAGAGTTAGTGCTATTGAAATATAAACTTCTCATGATTATTTTTTGATGTAAATCAATTTTTTATTACTAGATAATAATAGTTTGTACTTGTATTATTCATTGTGGTTTTAAAGCCTAGTGAAGGGCATTAGATCATTCTGATTCTCCACAGGGTGGACAGACATTCAAGGAAAAACCACAACAATTCAGAACATAGACTTTTGATGGGTTAAGTGACTTGCCTATATCAATAAATCATTTCCATGTCATTCTGGCATAAAAATTCAGAAGAGTTTAGAAAATGTCCTATGCTTTTCCCAGTGTTGCTATATCAAAGCCCATTTTTAGTAGCAATGTTTTTTTAAGCAGAGAAAGGAAATTTAATCAATGTGCACATTGGGAAGAGGAACAGGTGACCCCAAGTTCCATCTTCATGCAACTTACATGAGCCTCAGGTTTAAATAGAGGAAAAATTGGGGGCAGGGGAAGAGGTGTGCATAATTAGCCTATCTTTCAATTCAGTTGCAGGATGTTTTCAGGAAGCTGGAGGGTGTTATTTGTGGTCCCTCAAACTGACTGTGGGTTTAGGACAAGGAATGGAAATCTTATTTTTACCATACTTTATTTGTTCTTTGACAAAGCCAACTCCAAAGACCATTTAAAACTACTGTAAATTGATGGTTGCAAGTGTTTTTTGCTGGGATTTAACTCAGTTGTTAGAGCACTGCTCTGCAGTCTTTGAGGTCCCAAGTTTGATTCCCAGAACTGCAATAATGAGAGAAGGATGTGGCAATCCACTCCAAAGGCAATCCCGAAAAACAGTCAGCCATTGAAAATGCTATGAGGGTCACTATGAGTCGGAAGCAGCACAGCCGTAGCCCTGTGGCATCTGATCCCGTCAGATCTCTGAAGCTAAGCAGAGTCGGGCCTGGTTAGTACTTGGATGGGAGGGGAACACCAGGTGCTGTAGGCTTGGAAGACAGACCCAGAAACCCACTCCCAAAAATCAATCCGCCATTGAACACCCTGTGAACAGCAGAGAAGCAGAAAATAGTGTTTTACCTGTTGTACACAGGATCGCTATGAGTCGGATAGCAATTCGATGGCACCTAACAACAAGTGTTTTTCATTTTAAATTCCATATATCCAAATTCAAAACATTGTTTCTTAGATAATATATTCCATTTTCCATTTACTTCTCACTGAGAAATGCATTATAACATATATAGGATATGAGAAGTAGTTGCTGAGATGCAGATTGAATTTGTAACCTGTGTCATATGACTTCTTGCTAAAATTTTATTCCTTCATTGCATAATAAGGCCAGAATTGTGAAGTTTATGCTTAATTTCAGGAAGCATAAAGTCTCGTTGATAACTCATACCAAAGAATATACCATTTTAGATTGAACAGAAAAGTGACTTCAATATAAGAAATGGGAACCAGAAGCAATGATGTTTTAAAAATCTTACCATCTTGACTATTCAGATTTTAAAAATTTGTTTGGTAACCATGATGATGAATAATTTTGGAGGAAAGCATTTCTTTTTGCATGGCAGGGGTATGACAGTGCATTTTTACTTGTACCTGGAAGATTATCTTTTTCTAAATGGATTCAACAGTCTGTGAGGGGGCAGATGTTCATGACAGTAAAAGGAGGACAAATTGAACTCTGTTTTAAAAAGGGAGCATACAGGAATAAGCACAACACGATTATTAGCCTACACAAGTGCTGTAAAAAATAAAAACTTGACATGAATGAGAAAGCAGGGTGATGGGGTATATCAGGAAAACAGAATGAGGACCAAGTTGCAAGATTTTTTCAAGTAAAAAAATTATCTAGCAAAGTTCAACATTGTATGAAATACTTTAGGGGACTCCATTCTCACCTTCCCTCCTCATCCAACCTAGTAGAAAAGGTAGCTTAAGACTGTGTAAAGTAAAATCTCAGAACACCTTTAGATTTCAAGAATTTTGAGGTTTCTCAACAGGTTGACAGAGAAGGATGTGGCAACCCACTCCCAAGGCAATCCTGAAACAACCTGCCATTGAAAACCCTATGAGGGTCGATATGAGTTGGACATGACTCGACGGCACCTAACAACAACAACAGGTTGAAAAAGTCAGACAGTCAGTTAAAAAACTAAGACACAACATTTATTCCTACAACATTTTCAAGGCAAACATCAAGTTTAGCTTAACAGATAAAGTTTGCTTTTTTTATAACTATATTACCATATCTGCTACAGAAGTTTCTGTCAGAGAATGAAGAGGTAGAGGGAACTGTAATCTGCTTCAAGTTTGCTGGGACTGGACAAAATATTGCTTCCCAGGTATTTAAATGGCACAGGTCAGGGCTAGAGATAGCCCTGCTCAGAAGAATCAGCATGGTGCTAAAGGTAACCACCAACAGTGAGCCCTTACAAGACTTAGAGAGTCTGCGACATCACTGTGCTAACAGTCATTGTGTTATTATTTCCAATTTGTTCAGTGTTGTTTTGGTTCCTTTCATCCTTTCAAGAAGCCTAAATAAAAAATGTGAGTATTGAAAGTGTAACTCAGATACCTTTCAGGTGATAAACACCTTAGATTAGTTCTACATGAAGCCAATATTTTCATGGGACATTCAGTCATTTGGAGGAGAAAAATTTTCAAAGAAGGGAAGGACCATGTCCAACTGAAAGAAGTAGAAATGAAACATTTTCTATTGCCCAATAATTTAGTTTTTCTGAATTAACAGAAATAGGCCCTATCAGCAAGGTAGGTAAGACTGTTCCAAATGCTTTGGGGACAATTAATGTTCAGCCTCCTAAGGTCTCACCTGTGAATATGTATTAACATCATGGATTACAACAAGTATAGGCCACATTTGGTAGACACAGCTGATCCCCCAACCCCAGGACAAAATAATAATAATAATAATAAAGATATTTTTCATTTTAGAAGTATATATCCTCACCCAGCCAACTAATTCCTAAAGAGTTCTTTCAGGAAAAAAAAAGTTTTCATAAATAAAAGCATGTTTGTAAGGATTTAAAAGACTATGCAGAATGGAAAATTATAGTAAATTTTCATTGTCTTTTTGGTAGAGTTCAGGTTTTGAGATAATGCATTATGTAAAATGGAGTGGGTCTTCACGCAGAATTTTTAGTGAAGAGTTTATCCTGTTTCTCAAGTGCCTAATTCATCACAGAGTTACCTGAGGCACTGGAAGCATCTGGCTCAATGCGTACATATTTTTCAAGTACAAATTAAGGACTGAGAACAAGGCCAGGAAAGCACTGTTCTATGCAGCAAGAGGATGTATTCTCCAACAGGGAAAGGCATACATATTGCCTCAGATTTTAATAAGGCTGAAACTCCACATATCATTAACAATTCTTCTTTCTGTGCCTTGAAAACCTTCAGTCATTACACCAGATCTCTGCTTAATATTCTGCCTGCATGAACCAGTTTGGGTGGAGGTTGCCTTAAGGGGTTGAGCATTAAAAATAAGACCCCTCTTCTATTGTGAAAATGTTTTTAAAGAAAGTACACTTTATATGATTTATCATGTAATTTATGTATCTGTTTATCAATTTATTCCTACCCCTTGGTAGTGATCTTGGATGGTGACTAAATGGTAATTTTGCATACTGTTAACTAATCATATTGAATATCCATCTCTTTTTTTCTCTTCATTTTTTTTTTAAGAAATCAGGCTTCATTCTGATCAAATGAGGAAAAATAACAAAATGAATCTTTTGTAATTGTTTAATTTCTTCATGAATTCTTGAAAACAGCCAAAATAAGTTAAAGGATGTTGGAGGGGGTAGTAGTACACTTGAAACTTTGATGTGAGAAAAATAAAGACACTGTTTATCAGATCTGGTATCTTCCTTTTACTATTTCTCCAATGTCACATTATATGTACACAGATGATGCATGTTTCCCTGAATCGGAAATAATTTGTTCAATGACTAGAAGCTACCCTAACCAGAGCTTACCAGCACATGCTCAGTCACCTTGGGAGATTAGGGAGATGCCTGTCCATCAATGACTGGCCGTTGAATATGGTCAAGTGTGTAAACCTTGAAGGCTCCATGTGAGAATGGCAATGCCATTGCCACGTATGCACTAGGTGCCAGATCTCCATGGAAATAGTGTCCCCATCTACCCTAGTGCAAAGAGAAGCTCATTTGAAGAAATGGAACTGTAAAATCTCACTAAACATAACTGGTTTTGTTCTAAAGGAACAATGCAAGAAGATCATGGAACAAACTATGAATTTTTTAAGGGAAAGAAAGCAAGGAAGACTTAACCTTGCCTCTTGCTCCGTGCCTTGCTGTCTTCCAGGCTCCAAGGTGATCAGTTTGACCTTTCTCTTAAGCACTAATTTTTTTGAAAATCCCTTAAAATGCCAACATGCAAATTGTACATAAAATATTTAAAACATGAGTCCTCATTTTGAAAAGGTGAATTAATGAATTCATCAATCAAAACCCTGAAGTTCTGAAAACCTCTAATTTGCTCTTGTTGTAATTTAGTGGGAGAAAAGTAGCCTTCCACTGGATAGCTCCACAGAAATGTAATTAACCTTTGCTTTTGATGGAACAGGTGGGACAATTGGTGGAGTTGAGATGATAAATAGGATACACTCCCACACGCAGGCACACAATCTTGCAGGGATCTTCCTACCAGGATTTTCATGAAAAGTCAAATTTGAAAATACCTTATTATAAACTATAAATAACTACACATATAAGCTGCTGCCATAGTTGTTTAAAGATACATAGATAGGCATAAAGACATCCAAATGTTAACAAAACCTCTTACCAATATCTGTGTTATAGAAAGCATTTGCTTTCATGCTAAACTTTAAATGATGTTTTCAACTCTCATGCACCACACTGAAATAAAAGAAAAGAAAATACCAAATGCTCTATTATTCTATTGGCGGGTTTCTAAAGCTGGTCCACATGTGTCATGTCCGCAGTGGCATATTTTCAAACAAAAATTATAGAACATGGTCCATTAATTGGTCAGGACATGCAGCTCAGGACTGTGAAGAAAGCAATCCTCTTCTTAAGACTGAAGTGCATAGATTAAAACAAGTTGTTCTTCACTCAGCCCTACCTCCCAATGTGTATTCAGGATGGACTTAGCTTGATTCCCCCACTGTTCCTCACCCAACCTCCAATTCTTTCTCTCTTTTGATTAATAAAATCAGAGTTCATTTTTATTTGATTCTAGTCTATGTATAAGATTTGACAAGAGATTTGGAGAAGGGCAAAGTCACTTTGTACTAAATGTAATCTCTGATACTACACAGAGAAGAAAGATTTACTCTTCCAGTTTTTATAAGTTGTTGCTCCTTTAATTAATTTTATTTCTGCAGGTGAAATTAGATGTGCCATTTCTGGGAAAAGAAAGGAGCCCAATTAAAAGTGGGATATGTCATTACTTTGAGAAGAAATGAATATTCCTTCTTTAAAGAATCCATCTACTCCTGTGGCATTGATTTGTTCCTTGATTTCTTATCTCTCTTGTTAAGGATTTTTCTTGGCCACCAGCATTTGTGTAGGTGTATGTGTGTGCATGCACATGTGTGTCCCAGAATGGAACTGTAAAGGACTGAATTTTTTCAATAAAAACATAGCTTTATATTTCAATATGAAACCTAGTTTCACTATGCAACCAGGATTTATGCATTATCTAATTTTTTTGCTCTAATATGAATAATTAAATTCAGGTTGGAGTTTGCACATCTTCCTTTTTCTTTCAATACACTTTTCTCCAAATATTTGCATATATCACAAAATGTGTATTGGAAGAGGTTGAGATATTCAATAAATTAAAATTTTAAAATACTCCTTTTAAAACAAAATATCAAAATAAACCCAAGAAATGTCTCTTTTTAAAAGGATCTAGCTATATTTAAAAGACTGTCTTTCTATCTATTTGTATCCACATTGATAGAGATATTCAGGGCTAGTTGTGGGTTTTAGTGTGTCTATACATAGTGAGCCCATAGCCGTAGACCTGTGGCATCTGATCCCATCAGATCTCGGAAGCTAAGCAGGGTCAGGCCTGGTTAGTACCTAGATGGAAAACTGCCTGGGAACACCAGAAGCTGTAGGCTGGGAGAAGGACCTGGCAACCCCCTCCCAAAAATCAATCTGCCATTGAAAACCCTATGAACAGCAGAGAAGCACTGACAATAGTGTTTCACCTGTTGTACGCAGGGTTGCTATGAGTCAGATACTGATTTGACAGCACCTAACAACAACAACATACACATTGAACAAGATTTGAAACATTTACTGATGAAGATCAAAGAATATAGCCTTCAGTATGGATTGCGACTAAACACCAACAAAACAAAAATCCTTACAACTGGGTTAGTATGCAACTTCATGGAAAATTGCAGGAAAGATTGAGGTTGTCCATGATTTTGAAAACTGGACATTGAACAAGGGAGACAGGAGAAGGATTGATGCTTTTGAATTATGGTGCTGGAGATGATTATTGAATATACCATGGACTGCCAAAAGAACCAACAAATCTGTTCTAGAAGAAGTGCAATCAGAGTGCTCCTTGGAAGCACTGATGGCTAGACTGCATCTTACGTATTTTGGATATGTAGTCAGGAGGGAACAATCCCTAGAGAAGGGCATCATGTTTGGGAGAGTGGCAGGTCAATGAATAAAAGGAAAAGTCTCAACCAGATGTATTGACACAGTGTCTGCAGCAATGCGCTTAAACATAAATAAGACCATGTGCCCCACAGAACTGGGGAATGTTTTGATCTGCTGTACATAGGGTTACTATGAGTAGGACCCAACTCGATGGCACCTAACAACAACAACAACATAAATAGGTATAAAACAGTATGATAAATTGCACATTGGAAATGTCTTAAAACCCATTTCTCTGTTATCCCCTAAGTATTTGTAATTGCTAGCTTTTTATTTGGGGAACACATATTTTGTGGGAGATCTTATTATTTCTGTTCTGCATTGATTAAAACTTTTGTCTTTTTTTAAATTGGTCTTTTGTCTTTTTTTAAATTGGTCCCCACACATTGAATCTCAAAGAATGATATGGCTGTCTTTCTTGAGCTAGTGAGCAAATATGAGACTGCAAAGGTTAGCCTTTATGGTCTTCTCACAAAAAAAGTAATTCTTTAGTTTTATTATACCTTGTAATTGCTCAAACAAAAATGGTCAGAGTGCTATGAATGTTGGGTTTGGCTATCAAGACAGTTTCCCACAGTAATGAGGTTTCCCCTCTGCAGGAGGGCTATGAACTGCTAATTAGCATCTGTGACCTAATATTCTCTAGCAAACAAGAGTAATAACAGTAATTTCCAGTTTTATGCAGAGTACAAGTCTCTAATATTACTAGCATTTCTGTTTCATTTGTAATTAACTACAAGCAATTATTGCAGCCAAGAAAGTATATCCTATTGCTCTTAATGCTCCTAGGTAATAAAAAAAAGAAATTATGTTTGTAAAACTTGTACATGTGTCACACAGACTGACTAGAGTTCTTTGGAAGCCCAGAGTTTATGTATCTGTTAATTAATTTTTCCTTTTTGGTTCTCTTTTTTTTTTCTTTTCAGTATTGAGGGGATGAACCCAGAGCCTCACACATGGTAGGCAAGTGCTCTAACACTGAGCTGCCCTTCTGCCCCAATTTTTATCTTTTATTTTTAAACATGTTCTCACTGAGTTCTATAGGATGCCTCTGATCTCAAACCTGTGATCTTCCTGCCTCAGCCTCCCAAGTAGATGAGACTACAGGTATGCACCACAACATCCTGTTTATTTTTCTTTTCGTTTACACTAGTATGACCTTTAACTTTGATCTGCAACTTTTAGGTTCCCTACTTGATTCTTTGGTGTTTGCCTGAAAACTAATATTTATTAGATTTGACTTTGAGTTCATTGATAAAATGAGATATTTAGAAGCTAGTAACTAGGGGAAAATGTCATGATATTAACCAGCAATGTGTTTTAAGAGACTGATAATGCATACTTCATAGGTGAAGATATACTTTGCACAAGAAAAATGTTTTATGAGGTGGAAATAAAAAAAATTTATTTGAGATTTCCCATGAAGGTTACACTTCCGTGAATGTCAATAGAAATGTTCTACAAAAATTAATAATGACATTTTAATGATTTCTTACTTTAAGAAAAGAACAAAATGTTATTTATCTAGAATTATGCAGGAATATAATTTTCTGTATGAGGGACCTCTCCCCCCAGAATATTTAGCTCTTAAAACACCAGAATATTTAGCCCTTAAAGCATCAAACTGTGCTTTAAATTTTTGATGCATATTTTCTGAAAAAGTAGTTAATTCCATATTTGGCTTTGCATCATTTTCTAAGGGCACATCTGAAGTTCTGGAAGACTCCCTATATGCAATAGGGATAGAAGCCTAGTTTGTTGGTCTCAGGTATGGTCTTCATCAGCACTGCCACATCAAGCCCAGCTCTGCTTACCTGCTATCTGCACTGTACTGGTCCATCTCAGATTCTGCTCAAAGAACATGTTTTGTAGCTTGACCTTTGCCTTATCCTACTGCCTGCTTTACAAAATAGATACATATGTTTAATGGCTTATTGATTAAGCAGGGTAATCATTATGCATATGAATTATTATACCTGGTAGAAGTACAATAGTATAATTAACAGATGGAGTTTATCTTTTTCCATTACTCTGAATGCTTCTGATGTCTCTGACTTTCTGCTTAATACTTTTCTGTTGTTTCCTTATTGACAACTGCTTTAGTCCTACTGCCACTGCTTTAAACCATCTCTATCTCTGACCCTAAGCTATTATAAAACAAGGGAAATCTTTTGGTGAATTCAGTAAATCCTAATATGGTGATGTAAAAACACGTTGTGAAACTGTCAAATATTCTAAAACCATAAAGCACTGCTATTAACTAGAACTAGACCAGCTGGTAGAGAATATAGTAATACAGCTATAAGCTCCAACTACATTTTAGTGGCAGAAATGATGAAGACAATGCTATTAATAACAAATATGTTTAATACTTACTCTATGCCAGGCTCTGTGCTAGTCTTTTTTTTTTTTTTTTTTTTTTTTTTTTAGTACAAGGGAGAGGATGAACTCAAGGCCTCACGCAAGTGGTCTACAACTGAGCTAATCCTAGCAGCCTCTTTTTAATGTTTTCTTATTTTGAGACAGGATCTAACTGAGTTGTATAGGCTGCCTCTGGCCTCCAATTTGTAATCCTTCTTGCCTCAGTCTTCTGAATTTCTGGGATTACAGGCAGGCACCATGGCACTTGGAGGCTAGTATATTTTATAAAGCACTTAGTTTAAAACTATCCATTATGCCAGTGGGTAGTTATTAGTATTATTAAAATTATTGTTATTTCATATAGAAGCATATTGACACACCTATTCTATATAGTGTTATTATCATCTTTTTCTGCCACTTATGTCATTGGTTTTCAAATTACTCATAGCCATATATATTTCTTCATCTGAATCATAGACTAGCAACAATAAAGGTATGTAGGTGATACTATACTAAAGACATAAGACAGAAGTCAATTCTACAGGTATTATAGATAATTTATGACATGAAAGCTTAATAATCCCCAGGTTAAGAAATATTTGGATAACCTAACAAGTACCTCAGAAGCTGCCACAGATGTAAGGAGGACCCAAACAGGCAGAACACCAGTTTTCCATTTATTTGTTAAATGAATATTTTTTCATGGGGGAATGTATGCATTTGTGTATGTATTTCTATATAGAGTTGTGCATATTATATATACACATATGCAATATACATACCACAATTCAGAATTCATTTGAAGAAAGTATTATACAGTTTTAAAAAGCCATTGAAATTGACTATTTTTTCTCTTCTTGACTTTTTGAAGTTCATTTTCTTCTTTTCTGTTTATATTTATTTGGATTCATTGTCTGATATAAGCTCAAATATTTCTGGATATTTCACTATTGATTCTTCTTTGCTACTATGAGATTATAGAGATTTCTTCTGATTGTCTAAGATGGTAATGTGGAAGTTAGAAAAAATACTACCAACCTTAAGGACAATGAAATCTACATCAGTGTGCAGTCAGTAGGAAAATCAGGCCCATGATATCATGGTAAACAGAATTCTTGTTTGAAAGGGTTGGATGTAAATTTCCATTTTCATGTTAGCACCTGGATCTTGAAACAGCTGCCCCTTTAATCATTTACAAATTCCTTCAAATAGTGTTTTCTTACCCATGTTGTATGATAGCTAGTATAATTAATATAATTTCAGCAAACCTATAATAATCTGTATGTAGATTTTGTGAATTGTGTCTAGTATTGCCTTTTGATAGATGAAAGCTATTTAAAGCAGGATCTGATTTTTGGCACAGATCATTTCAATGACCTATAAATAATGAATCACAAAGAAGCCTACATTAATGTAGCCCTTAGGTCATAAATTGGAACCTAGAAGCTAAGTGAATGCAAAGTTCACATTCTCCAAGAAATATTCATTTTCTCATATGGTTTATTTTAGACACTTTATTTGCTTTATCTTTAGAAGCCCAATTAGCAGCCCAAAATCATATGTGCAGTATGAGAAAATTCTCATTATTATGGACACCCTGCACTGCATTCATTTATTCAATGATTATTTACTAGGCACCTATTTGTGCCAGAAACTGGGTGAAAAGGATATCATTGTGTAAGAGGCAGACATAGTCACAGACACCTTCCAGTCTCAAAGAAGGAGGTATATTGCTAAATGTAAATTTTAAAAAATTGTAATCAGTACTGGGCAAGACATATGCACTTTCTGAGCTGAAGATTCTTCTTTTGGCATGGTTGTAAGTATTCTCTGAAGAAGTCCCCTCTGTCTTGGGACTCTCATCTTAGTATGTCCCAGATGCCCAAGAAAGACCTATGAGCCTGGGCTCAGTGCAGGGAAGGGTGGAGCAGTAGGAGGTAATGGTTCAGAAGTTGATTCAGACCTGGTTATAACCCAGTGATGAGTTTCGGGGTGGGCATGACTGAAATGAGTTGATTTTTAGTTTTAAGACATGATTGCAGCAAGATTTTTGGTGAGCAAGAGCAGCAAAAAAAGGTGTGCTAAGTGGAAGCTACAATTCTGGCCATAAGTCACTAAAACCTGGGCACAGAGAGCCACAGAATAGACAACTGTGGTGTGTATTTGAAAGTGAGAGTGAATTGGACTGGCTGATAAATTGTGGGGTGGAGAAATGGGCAGGGTGAGACAAAAGAATAACTCTTAGGTTTCTGCCTTTAAAAAGTAAGAAGATGATGGTGCTGTTTGTTAAAATCAAGAAAACTGTGCACAAAAAGGACTTATTGGGAAAATTGAGAGTTCTGTTTGAATGAGTTCAGCTTAGATGTTTGTGAGATATCTCCACGGAGATGTCAAAGAGGCAGTCAAATAGTTGGGGAGTACTTTGGGGTTGAAGAACACATTTGTGAGTCATCACACTAGAGATGTTATTTAAATGTATGGAACAGGATAAGGTCACCTAAGGAAAAAAATATGGAGAGAAGAGAAGTAGACTCAGAGCCCAACCCAAAGTACACTAATATTTAAAGACCTGTTTGAAAGAACCACTTGAAAACTAAATAGGCTATTAGGAATTAGTGACTTGCGAAATACACCATGAAGGTGTGTTGTCATGAAACTCAAGCAAAGAGGTTTGAGAGTAGAGGGAGGTTTAGCCATGAGAAATGCTGCTGAGAAGTAGATGGAGCTGATGAGAATTGATGACAGTCGGGTGCTTGTTGGGTCTGGTACCATAAAAGCTGATCATGACCTTGAAAAGGGCAGCATCGATGCAGTAGTACTGTTCGATGGAAATGATTCAGTAAAGATGGAGAGTCAGTGGTGGAAGGGAATATGGATAATAGGAGCATGAACAAATTTTTCAACAAAGTAGGAGAGTATGAGATCCAAAATAATGGTTGAAGATTTGACCTTTGATGTAAAATGTGAGAGGGCTTTCCCCAGGGATTCTCTTTCCTCAGTAAAGCAGGACACTTTGAGGAGAGGGATGATGTTGAGATTTGAAGGGAGAAGAGTTTCCCTCTTAAGCTGTATTGTCTTTGCCTACCCATTGAAGCAGTGAAGTTGTCTAGGAAAGTCTGCCATGCCCTCTTGCATTGCCAGAGACCCACAAGACCAGGCAGAGCATCAGGAGTGCTAAGTTTCAGTGTGCTGATTGATTGACTGCCAGGTAGTATCTTAAATTTTAAAATAAAAATGATAAAGATTCAGAAAACAGCTCAACTAATGTCCCTCTATATTTCTTACCTTCAAGCATCAATTTAAAAACTGGAATCTAGAAAGGCTTTGTTTCTTGATCAGCTTATGAAGGAAAAGTTCATCACTTCTTAAAACATTGTTAGTTGGCTGGTAAGTTACTGTGACAGAGAAACCAACTGAAACAAACATATTGGAGGAAATATTTATTGGGGGCTCATGGTTAGAGGATCAGTCCACAATCTTGATGGGGAAGGCGTAGCAGGGACTGTGGCATAAAACATCATATCTTGGTAATCAGGAAGCAGAAAGCAGAGAGAAAAACTGGGCACAAAGGGCCCAGGAAAAAATCTCTGAAGTCTGCCTCCAATGGCTCACTTTCTCAAAGCTAGATCCCACTTCCCAAAGTTTCCATACCCTCTACAAACAGTGCCAGCAACTGGGGACTGAATATTAAAGAACATGACCTTTGCAGAACATTTTAGATTTGAACCATGACAAACATTGAGTATAATTTGGCTTGAATTCCATCTCTAACCCCTCTGGAAAAGTTATACAGTTCTTTTAAGAAAGAAATAGGTTTACAAAAGAACAGAAATTCTGTTAAAGTGTTTGAAAGTGATCTTAAACGTTTCAATGCAAATTAATTTTTATACTAGCTCTAATTTCCAAAAGAATGGGGGCTGAGGGAAAGGAAGTATGCAGGGAAAGAAAATTACTCTCTTCTGACTAGAAAGAGATCATGATTAGATCATTGTATGGCTTTACATGCTTCTGGAGCAAGGAGTAAATTCCTGTCTACCAGAATATGGAAGGAGCTGGCAATATTTGTCTTACAATTTAAACCAATCTATGTGGAGCAGAAAGACACATAGAAGCAAAACAGCAAGTTCCCTTTTTTTTTTCCAAACAATCAGAGAAACCTAAAGAGCAGAAGGAGAACGTGTTTTCTGTCATATGATCTAGAATCAAACTTGAGAGCAAGTATGACTACAGAAGAGATAAAACTTAAAGAGTTTGTGACACTTTGCTCAAAGGCAAATTTGAGAAACCAGGGTTAGAATTTTTAATCATAAGTACTTAACCAAGTGTGGTGGCATACACCTCTCATCCTAGCCACTCTAGAGGCTAAGGTAGGAGGATCACAAGTTGCATGATAGAGGCAGCCTGCACAACTTAGTGAAACCCTCTCTCAAATTAAAAAATAAAAAGGGGCTGGGGGTGCATCTCAGTGGTAGAGCATGCCTAGGATGCATAAGACCCTTGGTTCAACCCTCCTTGTACTGCAGTAAATAAATTAATTAATAACAATAAATACTTGAAAAGTTTTTCATAGAAGTATCACATTTTGCCTTTGCTTTGAAATCTAACATTATTTAAATTTGTAAAATAACGTCATTAGTAATTGTCAGCCCAGTTTAATCCTATTTAAATAATGATTTAACATTTTAACAGAAAAATCATTATGTTAAAAAAATACAACTAGGTGGACCATTTGTTCTTTTTTTTTTTTTGTACACTGTGAGAAACTTAGCTACTCATAATATGCCATTAAAAATTTTCAACACCTCCCTTGATATTTGAGGATTAATAAATTTTAAAAAAACGCCCTTGTAAATCTACAAGATGTGGTGATTTTCTACAGTGCTTTCTGACTATTTTGGCCCTCAAAGTAGTAGGCATAAATTAAGCTTTAAACTATCTAGCTCCTCTTCTCTATTGAGAAAGGTTAGAGTTTTCAAATTCTTTTCAGTAAAGTTTTAAAAAGACAGAGAAGATAAGTTTTTCTAACCTGTTTTTCTGCATCAGGCTTCACGCCCAAGCAAATATCCATAAGACAATTGTAATAACTTTGAAAAACCTAGCAGCTCTGTATGGGATTGGATATTACTCTCAATGAATACCAACAATACTTAAATATTCCAAATGTGTGTCTGGCATCCTGCTATGTGACTAAAATCACTAATACATTTTATCAAAGTTCTTAAGCTTTTGTCTTCATGCTTATATATTTACGTTTATAACTTGAAATAAAACAAAAAGACAGATTTCCAAATCAACTTCCTCTTTTTAGATGTTGGTATATACAAGGCCCTAAAATCAGTGCTTTCGGAACTGCCTGCCTTCAGGGAGATGGCCATTTTCAGATATGCTAAATAAGCCTAGTGATGTTTTTCTTCTGCTAAGATTTTAGGACCAAGGACAGTTACGGCACATCCATCTAGACCTAAGTTACAAACAGGTTGGTAGTTTTTATGGTAATAAATGAATCTTTATTGCCTAGTAATAGTAGCAGAAATGTAATTGAAAAGGAATAGCCACTTGGAAAGAATAAATTAACATTTACAATACTCTCTAAGAAATAAGGCCAAAATATTTAAATTAAATATTTAAAATATTTTTTCAGTAGCTTCCATGACTCAGGAGAGAATTAGAACAGAATGCTTTGGCATGGTTGTTAGCACCATGGTCCAAGGGGAAATAAAGTAGTGTGTAGAATAAAGCTAAGGTGAACTGGAAACTACTGCACATCCTACCTCTGGAAAGGCTTGAGATTGAGGCTTACCTAAGGAGGGCACCCACTCCTTGGACTATTTCTGGAAATGCACCAATAACTTGAGTGGGGGCTTCCTATCTTGGCTAATCCGGATAGGCAGAGCAGTATGTTTCTCCAAGGATATGTCATTGCAATGCTCAAGGCCTGATAAGGGGTACTTGGGGGTAGAAGGATTGTTTGGGATCGGACAAGCAAGCCAACTGTGTTGTTCTTGTGACTCTTATTTGGTTATTAACTAAGGAATCAGAATCAAGACTATCTCTCTGGGAAATTACTTTCAGATTGCCTATAAGTATGTGTATCTCATCAGGCTATGCGGCTACCTTGATTCTGGAGTCCCAGCAGTGAAGAAGCAGGAGCAGGATATAGAAAAGATCTAGGTAAAGATTGGCCTCCTCATTAAAGGAGACAGGTAAGGGGTAGGTCTTGGCACTGACTCAGGATTAAATCCCTATTCTTACTAATCTGCAGGAGCTAGTCCTGTTTAATTGTTCTGTAAAATAAGAATAAAGTTATCTAGGGATTGTTGTGAGGATAAATAGTACGTACAATATCCTTTGCTCGTGTTTAATTAAGAGCTACCATTAGGTCAGGTGCAATGGTGCACTCCTGTAATCCTGGGGACTAAGGAGGCAGCAGAATCACAAGTTTGAGGTCAGAGGCAGCCTAAATAACTCAGTGATATCCTGGCTCAAAATAAAATATAAGAAATGGACTGTAGGTACAGCCCAATGGTAGAGTATTTACAAAGTATTTGTGAGGCCCTGGGTTCAATCCCCAAGTACTGCCAAAAAAAAAAAAAAAAAAAGAAAGAAAGAAACAAAGAAACAAAGAAAAAAGAAAAAAATGTTGCTAAAGAAAGTAACCTCTGATTATATTTCTAAAAAGTTTAAGTAGAGGCCATATACACAAACATTTCTTCTAGCATAGAGCTATTAAGATACCCTCAGAGCCCCAAACTCAAGAGTCATCTCACTGACTTTAGGAAGGGAAGGATAATTTGCAGATGAATGGGTGCTCATTACAAAGAACTGAATGGGTTTTTTGTTGTTAGGCACCCTTGAGTCTAGTCCTAATCACAGAGACCCTAGGTACAACAGAATGAAACACTCTTTGAATCCGTGCCAGGCAGATCTTTTGTATGTTTAAGCCCATTGTTGCAGCCACTGTGTCAATCTATCTAGTTGAAAATATTCCTTTTTTCATTGACCTGCTACTCTCCTAAACATGATGTCCTTCTCTAGGGATTGGTCCCTCCTGACAACATGTGCAAAATATACAAGACTCAGTCTAGACATCCTTGCTTCCAGGGAGTACTCTGGTTGCACTTCAGAGGACAGATGGTTCATTTGGCAACCGAAACTTCCACCCTTTTTAGGAAATAGTAATTCTCCATCACTTTGCTAGCTGTGGACAATCTTGATCACAACATTAAAGTCAAAGTGAAGTGAATACCCTGGAGAACCTGAACAAGTTTTAGCATAGCTGCATTAAGCATTAGGTAAGTAGACCTAATTTTCTCCATCACACTAATCTCTCATGGTCTAATAGCCCTATTTGCAATTGGTAAGGTTGATTCACATCAATGTGAAAATAATGGCTTGAATTTAAGAACAAAGAAAACAATGATTATTTCACTAAAGTTAAGATGATAATCGAAAGTCTTTTTCAAAGTGCTTCTCGATCTTTTTGGTCAATGAATTATAGAATAAAAACTGCCAATTAAATTTAGAATTTTATCAATGATGAGTCATTTCCCTATATGGTGGCTTACCTATGTAAGCCAACATTCTTCTATGTACAAAATAATGGGTTATATCAGGTCTAATGTGTTTTTGAATCTGCTCATTTTGAGTCTATAACACTTAAATGCTAATGTACCTTGAAAGGACCATCACCAGTGACATTGGGCTACTAAGACCCATATCCTTTTTAAGGTTGTATAGCTATTTTTTTGTTGTTGTTGCAAGTGGCTTCATGTTTTAGTTCAAATCTTCCTTAAAATATTTTGTCTGTTTTGGTATTAATATATGTAATTATTAACATTTATAAACAAAATAAAAAATCTTGTACTACAGCTTATTGACAACATTTGAAAAAAATCTTTGGTACTTAAAAGTCACTTCTTGATATTTTTGACTGAAATTTTGTCCTATTATGAAAAAAAAGGCAAAATAGAAAGTGACTTGCAACAAAAAGAAATACATACTTAAGTACATTTGATGAATCAGTGCAAGAAGACCTAATATGTAAAATAGTATTAATATTCATAAAATGAATATTCACAATTACTGAAAATTACTCTTCCATAAATAAATACATAAAAGAATATAATTCCCAGGTATTGAAAAAAGTCTGGTCATGTTTTAGGTTTAGAAAATGATTAAATACTATTTTTTAAATGTTTTCGTTTTGGTAAGCTGCCAAATGGGTTTTGTCAGACACATTTTTCTGTCATTTCTCAACCCATGTGTGTTTTTTAATGAATGTGTAATCCTTATGCTCTGATTCACTTAAACTTAACTTGACAAAATCTGTTTTAAGAATAGTATGATTTCCAAGAAGACTTTAGAGTTGCCCTAAGAAGCCATATCTTTACTTTTTAAAGAAGGGTTATAGTTGATGGTGAATAAACAGCATGGGTCTATAAATGTAGAGTATAAATCTAAATCTGAGATACACATTTAAAATGACTTGTAACAGCTTTACTAACTGATGCTTAGTGACATAAATAAGAAAATTCAATTCTGAATTATTGCTATGCTGTGTAAAATGGAAGGTGAAGAGAAACATGGTCCATGTTTCCACTTATATTAAATGTACTAGAAGAAAAGTTGTTGTTGTTGTTGTTAGGTGCCGTCGAGTCGGTATCCGACTCATAGCGACCCTCACAGGGTTTTCAATGGCTGACTGTTTCGGGATTGCCTTGGGAGTGGATTGCCAGGTCCTTCTCCCATAGAAGAAAGGTAGCAATGGTGAAATGACAGAAAGACAAACCAAACTTATACTTCTTTTATATGGAAGACTAGATCTCTAAGCACCCCTCACCATAATTTTCAACAAATATGTTTTGTAAATGGGAGAAAGACCTGGAAGCCCACTCCCAAAAATCAATTAGCCACTGAAAACCTTATGAATAATAGAGAAGCACTGATAATAGTGCAGGGCATGGCACATTGTTGGGCAGTGCTTTGTCTGTTGTTCATGGGGACACTATGAGTCGGTCCCAACGCATGGCACCTAGCAACAAAATAGCAACATTTTTAAAACAACGATAAACTGAAAACAGGAGTTGGGAAGAGCAAAGGATAGTAATACAAAAGTAATGTTCTTCTAGGGAAAAATCTGGATTCTGGCTTAAATCATAAATGAATCCTGAGCTCCACAAGGGAGAGAAAACTAAACATAGTCCTAGGCTAGTAGCAATTCTTACAATACAGCTGAAGTAAACACAAATTCTCTCTCTTTGCAAGCATGCCAACGTTAGCCCCTCAGAATTTTTACAGAGGAAGATCTAGATGATAGAGCAATCCTAAAGTTGCATGTGATTTGTGTTTCCAGTTAAAAAACAAAACAAACAATGACATAGGGAAACAAGCTATAATAGGTGAAGGTCAACAGAAAAGACAAACAGCAGACTAGATTATTCCCAACCACTTCAGATATTGACAATATCAAATATAGTATTACAGTGTATAAAGACTGCTAACAAGCCAGGTTCTGTGGCATACACCTATAATCCTACAACGTGAGAGGCTGAGGCAAGAGGATCACAAGTTCAGAACCCAAGTCAGCCTAAATTACTAAGATTCTATCTCAAAATTTAAAATAAACAAGTGGCTGGGGTGCAGCTTAGTGATAGAGTACTTACCTAGCATGTGTGAATCCCTGGGTTTAATCATCAGTACTGAAAAAAAAAATCTGCTAACAATAAAAATAAAAAATATAATGTAAAAATAGCATATTTTAAAGTGTAATCTAGTTAATTTGAAAAAGAACCAAATAATATTTTTTGGAAATTAAAATTATAGAAATGAAAGAAAAGCATAATAGAGATAAAACAGAAGTATCTAAGAAAGATAGTAATAAAGTGTTGCATTGAGACACAGGACATAGAAAAATGAAAGTTTAAAAATATGGAGAAAAAATAACTGTGAGAAAAAACATAACCGTGTCAAAATGAGAAACAAGAATTAGATGGAGAATCAAAAGTCAAAGAGATAATGGTAATAATCTTCCGGAATAATGAGAAACATGAATCCAGAGAAGCCAAAATACACAGGCAAAGTAAATGAAATTAAATTCATTCACATTGCACTAAAGTTTCAGAACACTGAACAGAAACAAATGTTTTTTTTAAAGGAATTATACAAAGGAAATACAATTAGATTGAAAAAAACAAAAGCTTCTCAAAAGTAATGATGGAAGAAAGGCCAAAAAAAGTAATAGAATATTTTCAAGGTGTGTAGAGAAAATAGGCGTCAATATAGACTGTTGTACTCATTTTAACTATTTTTTAATGTGGACAAATAAAGACTCTTTAAGAAAAAGTAAAAATGGTGGACATTTACTCCCAGAGGTACTTTACTGAAGAAATTTCTGCAAGATGTCTTCCACATAAAAGAAAACTCCAGATGAAGCAGAAGTGATTAAAGAAATTGGAAAACAATCTAGACAAACATGACCTGTCAAAATAGCAATCAATATAAACATATATTCTATAAAAACTAAGAATTAAATTACTTGAACATTTTAGCAGGTTTCAAGTTGATATTTTCTTCACCAACCATAGCAGGTAGAATTAAGTTCCCTTAAAAGACATGTCCAAGTTTTAATTCTTATATCTGTAAATGTGATTGTATTAAAAAATTAAGTCTTTTCAGTTGTAGTTAAATTAAGGGTCTCAAAATGAGAACACCCTGGATTTAAGTGGGCCCCAAATGTAATGATTGATGTCCCTATAAGGGAAGGGGGAAGGAGATAAGAGGCATGAACACAGACAGGAAGGCCATGTGAAGTCATAAGCAGAGACTGAGGTTATATAGCTATAAGTAATTCCAATGATTGTCAGCAACCATCAAAAGTTAAAAACTTTCATAAGAATTTAGGGGGCATTTTTCTATTTCTGTGCAGAATGACATTGAGATTTAAATAGAGATTGTGTTAAATCTGTGTGTTGTTCTTGGTGTTATGGACATTACAATGATATTAATTCTTTCAAATCATTAGCATAGGATATCTTTCCATTTATTTATATCTTATTCAATTTTTTTCATTGAGTTTTATAGTTTTCACTGTAGATATTTCAGTTCCTTGGTGAAAGTTATTTCTATGTATTTTTTGCATTTGGAAATGGGATTATTTCCTTGATTTCTTTTTCAGTTATGTTGTTATTTTTTAATAAATATGCTGATGATTTTTCTTTTATATACTAGAACTTTACTAAAGGCATTTATTACTTCTATCTGGTTTTGTGTGTGTGTGTGTGTATGTGTATGTGTGTGTATGTGTGTGTAAAATCTATGAGATGTTTTACATGTAGGATCATGCCATCTGCAAATAGACATCATTTTATTTCTTCCTTTCTGATTTGAAGGCGTTTTATTTCTTTTTCTTATCTGATTAATGTTGCTAATACTTCTAGTACTGTACTGAATAGAAATGATGAGAATGAGCTTCCTAACTTTATGCCAAATCTTTATTTGTTTGTTTATTTATTTATTTATTTATTTTTGTGGTACTGGGGGTTGAACCCAGGGCCTCCCACATGCATGCTTTGCTAGTGCTGGACCACTGAACTGCACCCCCAGCCCATTTTTTTTTTCTTTTTACTTTTTGAGACAAGGTCTCACTAAATTATTCAGACTGCTTCTGGTCTTGAACTTGTGATCCTCCTGCCTCTTCCTCCCAAGCCACTGGGATTGCAGGCGTGTGCCACCACACCTGGCATTTTATGCCAAATCTTTGAGAACTGTATATAATAAAATCATACTATATTTGTAATTTATGCTAAATTAGTAGAAGTTTTCTGATCTTGCCATCAAAGTAACAAAAAACACAAAAGTATGTGAGTTGATGGATATTTTAATTTGTTTCAGTATAGTAAACTTTATATTTTCTATATGTGTCCCATAATACCTTGTTGTATACTTTAAATATAAATAACAGAGCTTGTTTTTTAACAAAAGCTACAAGTCTCCATGAGAGCCTCCAGGAGGAATCATTCTTGCCAGCACCTCGGTTTTGGGCTTCTCTCCTCCACACCTATGAGAGAGCCAATTTCTGTTGTTTAAGCCATCAAATTTGCTGTAATTTGTTACAATATCCCTAGAAAACTAATACAAAGTCTTAGCCAATAAGAAAAGAAAAGGAATAAGGTATATAAGGATCAAAAAGGAAGAAACAGAATTGTCACCAAAGATACGATTTCTAATATAGGCAAAAACTAAAATAATGTATATAAATCACGAGAATTAGTATGATTATAGGATGAACAAGTCTAGAGATATAATGCACAACATAAGGATTATAGTTATTAAAATTATACTAAATGTGGGATTCTTATAAAATGAATAGATTTGACCTGCTCTTGCCACAAAATAAAAGCAAAAAAGAAAAGCTCTGTGAAATGGTGAATGTTAATTTGTTTCTCTATTGTGACCACTTTTATATCTATATGTATCCAATAGTGTTGTTGCTGTTGTTAGGTGCCGTCAAGTCGGTATCTGACTCATAGCGACCCTCATAGGGTTTTCAATGGCTGACTGTTTCGGGATTGCCTTGGGAGTGGATTGCCAGGTCCTTCTCCCATTTTTGCGGTGCTGGGAATCGAACTCTGGACCTCAGAGACTGCAGCGCAGCGCTCCACCAACTGAGCTAAATCCCAGCCCATCCAATAGTGTACACAATAAAATTTACCTAACAAAAGAATTAGTATGAGAGCTTAGCATGTGTCTGTATATTAAATTAATTTATGAACATTAATTTTATATAATATAATGGAAAACAGGAAGAATAAATTAAAAATTCCCATTTATAACTGTTAAAAATATGATTCCTAAAAGTAACAAAAGATAGACAAGAGACTTATGATCATTTTTCCCTTATTAAAGACATTAGAGAGTGCCTGGATATATGGATGCTGTTCATAGGGAGGCAGATATAATTGCATATCAGTTCTGCCAAAATTGAACTAAAGATTCAACACAATTCCAATCAAACTTCTAGTGTGATGTTTGAAAGAACTTCTTCAAGTTTTTTTTTAGAACATAAAGAAAAACTAAATGTCCAAGAATAATCAAAACAAGCTAAAAAGAAAAATACTCTATCATGTATGTACATCTGTTGTGAAACCAGCCATACAGTAGTTTCAATTGGCAACATTACTAATGAGGCATTTGAAAATTAGGGAGGGGTGGGTTTTGATAGTACAGTCAATGACTAGGGGATGCTACTCTCCAAGGATTAATATCTTGCAAAATAGACACTATACAAAACAAAGCCCCATATAACACTTTCCAAAATGTGGGGGTTCCCTGATTGAGATATGCTTGTGAGCCTACCATGTTGAGGGTGTTTATGCCTTGCTGTGATGTTGAAAGCTACGTCATCAGTATCTCAGATACCAGCAGGGCCACCCACAGTGAACAGGTTTCAGCTGAGTTTCCAGACTAAGACAGACTAGGGAGAAGGACCCAGCAGCCTACTCCCAAAACAATTAGCCATTGAAAACCCTATGAATAGCAGAGAAACACTGTCAACTATAGTGCTCGAAAATGAGCACCCAAGCCAGAAGGCATTCAAGAGACAATTGGGGAAAATTTTCCTCTTCAAAGTAGAATTCATCTTAATGAGGGAAATGGAGTAAAGCCCTTGGGACCTTCTTTTGCTGATATGGCATAACTCAAAATGAGAAGAAACACAGTGTTTGTAACATTGTGCGCAACATAAAAAGATGGTGTGCATGGACAGTGTTGGGTAGAGTTTCGTTCTTTTGCACATTAGTTGGATCCAACTCGATAGCACCCAACAAGTCATGAAGACAGTGTGCTACGTATGGCTTGTTGTTTGTTGTTAGGTGCCATGGAGTCAGGTCCAACTCATAACAACCCTCATAGGGTTTTCTATGAATGATTAATTTGGGAGTGGATTGTTACAGCCTTTGCCCATTTTCATGGTGCTGGGGATTGAACCGGGTCTTTAGAGAGTGTGGAGCAGTGCTCTACTAACTGAGCTAAACCCCAGCCCACATATGACTTGTTGTTGTTAAGCACCATCCAGTTGGTGTTCCACTCATAGCAACCCTACCTACAACAGGTGAAACAGGATGGTTAGTGCTTCTGAACTATTCATAGGGTTTCAAAGTGGCTGATTGTGTTTTGGGAGTGGGTTGCCAGGTCCTCCCAAGCCTACAGTACCTGGTGTTCCCATCAAGTACTAACCAGGCCTGACCCTGCTTAGCTTCCAAGATCTGACAGGATCAGACTCTACAGTGCTACAGTTGCAGGCTTAGGGATAGGCAAATTAAACAATGGCTCAGAATGGACAACCCAGAAAGATCCTTGCGTGTGTGGAAATTAGACTAAATAAGGGCCATTGCAGATCATTGAGTAAAGGATAGCCAAGGCAAAAAATGGTACAAGGACCATTCAGTATCCTTATGGAATAAAATGTCATTGATCCCTACTTCACATCACATTTTAAGTCAAATCTTTTAAATCATTAGAAGATCATTAATCATTAATGTCCTTTGTGTCCTTAGAGTAGAGAAAAGGTTATTGAAGATCCCAAATCATTAACCATAAAATTAGAAAAAGGGATGATAACATCAAATTGAAAAACTTTTTATCAAAAGAAACATTTTATAACAAAATGAAGAAAATCTCAAAATGCAAGAAGGTATTTTCCAAACATAAGGCCAACAAACTGATATCATTTGTTGTGTGTAAAATACTTGAGTCAAGGCAATAAGGAAAAGATAAACAATCTAATGGAAAATTGGCAAAAAGACAAAAATATTTTACCGAGTAAGCACTGAAAAAATGTGCAGTATTATCAGCAATCCAGGAAATGAAAATTAGCAACTCAATAAGATTTTATACTAGAACAGGAAAAAGAATTAGAAGTCTGGTAATATCAAGCAATGACAATGATATGGAAAAAAACAAAAGCAATACATATTACATTGGTGATGCAAGTTGGTACAACCATTTGGAATGCAATCTTACATTATCTTCAGCTTTGTCGCCCAGTTATATTTGTAAATGTGTGTGTGTAATTTTACATATTAACCTGAAAGTTTTTAAAAGCACAAATATTACATTGAAGTATAAAAACAAGGCATGGTTTAAAAATTACAATATATTTTTATAAAGGTAGGCTAATAAATAATACTAAGTAATCTAAACTTTATATTATCTGTATACTTAGTAAAATTTAAAGAGGAAGAGAAAGGTAAAAGAATGCTAAATCCAAAATTCAGAGTAATGGGAACAGATCAATGGGCTTAGGAAAAAGTTGGAAAAAAGTCTTCAGGTGCTTGCAGTACAACTACTTTGCAAATGAAATAGTGGGTTTATGTCCATTTACTTTATTATTTTACTTCATCCAAATATGTTATATATACATCAAATATTACATAAATCTTTTTTAAAACAGCACCAAAAACAATCTTTTAATTGTTGAGGGATTTGAAACCTGAGGTGTTACTGATGTGGACACTAACATGTACCAAATTTCCATGAAATCAGTAATAGATGGCATGGGAGAGGTACACAAGAAATGTCTAGAAGGTTTACCGGATTGTCAATGAGTTACAGAGGGAGGTTGTATGTCACGAGTCACTTTAGTGTGGGCTTGATAATCATATTTCTTCCGCAGCTTAGGAGTGGTCCTGTCTAAGGCAAGGCTCAATGTCCAAGAGACAATCAGGTGGCCCTCATTGTTCCTCTTCAGCACATGGTTCGTGGTCTTTCAGTCTTATCCTTCTCCTCTGAGCCTTGAAAACTACCCAGCCTTACTCTGCCTACTCTGTGTTTCTTCTTCATCTACCTTAAAAAGCCTGCCAAAGAACACTGACATTGTATTATCAAGTGAATGATATCTCTTGGACAAAATATTCATCAGAAATGTTAAATAAATCTTACAACCTAAATGATCTACTCTGGACTTTGAACCTTTCATCTTCCTCAAGGAAGGTTAGTGAGCATCAGGACTAAATGAGGGGCTCACAAACACATCCACATTCTGCGTGATTATGTGAAAATCCTGTGTTATGTATTTGCTAAGAGAAAATTCAGAAAAGTATGTATCTTGGGATATATATATATCCTTGATAGAACAATTTCCAAAGAAGGTGCCACAACTAATAGCCATGACTTTAGAGTCTAAATGAAATGATATCATTTATAGTGCTGATCCCTTCGTGGCAGCCTCAGAAGCATCTTGAGAGAGGAAGTCAACACTCAGCATACCCAGGCCCCAGTGATGCTTCCAAATTCAGTCCAGATTCACTTCACTCCAGTCTGGTAGAGGGAGACTGCTTCAGAACATGAGGGCAGGCAAGTGTGCCTTTAACTTGAACCACAACTACAGTAACACATTCTGCATTGCCACACTTTAGGATTAGCTTATTCTTCAAATAATCTGAGGTTAAGGTACAAAAGAGGCTTCATACTGAACTTTTTGGACTCACGAATGCAATAAGCCTCTCCTGTCCCCCTACACTAATTAATATACAGCTTTCCTTTTCATGGTGTATTTTAATTTTTTGATTTAGCGTGACTTCACGGAGTTATTTGTCTTTGGTTTCTTCTATTTGGGGAAATTTTGGAGCTCTTTGAATATCTTTTCATATACAGAATATAAAGTAAACTTGTGTTTTAAGGAGAGGAAATTCCAACTCCTTAGAAAATGTTTCCTTTCTTGTCTGGGACAGAGAGAGGAAAATGTGCTCAAGGGGAACTTTCTCTTTTTTCTATTCAAATAGAAGATTTCATACAACAAGAATATATTTGTATATTATTTGTGTCATTTAAAGTGAATAAATAAAATAGATTAAAGAAAAACTCACTGGAATGAGCTGAGACATGAGAAGGGTATGTGATGTAACACATACGACCACAATTTTTGATACCTAAGGCAAACGTCCGTGTTCAATTTGCCACTGGAGTCTTACAGCAAATGCAGCACTTCCCCCAGCCACCCCCACCCCTGAAGCAGCAGCCAGCTGCAAGACAGATTCCCACCCAGACAGAATGCAGGTGAAATATCAGTACAGCAAAAGCTCAGGCAAAAGGGGGCATGTGGAGTTTGGAGAGTTTTAGAAAATTTTATTGCAGGAACACATGTGTTAGTGTAGCAGATGGAAGCAATTATGGCAGGGAAACTTTGCCCTATCCTTAAAACCAAATTCCAATAGTGTGAGCTCAGGCTAATGACTATCCTTGAGGACAAGTAAAATCAGACCACAGTGAATTTTGAAGATTGAGTTCACATTGCATCAGGTCATGATCTGCACTGCTAAAAACTCATCAAGACTTGATAGTATCTCTACCTCATTTCTCATTGGAAAAGGATGTGACCTCAAAGTCATTCATCTAAAATTAATATGCTTTCCTATAGTCTCTGTCACAAACCTCATCTGAAACTGGGGTTTTATAATCCAACTTGTAGAAAGCACAATTATGATTGCTAATGAATAGCATGATTATTCCAGAAAGGAGAGATTTGCTTTGCTTGGATCTTTCTGTGCATGCCATCCTTTCTGAAATCTTCTTCACTTTGAGGGAAACAGACAGATACCTGACATCTCCCTTAATAAATAGTATCATGGGATTTAAGGTGAAGAAAATAAAGCAGAATGAGGTTGAGTGCTAAATCTGTGACCTATAAAACAGTCAGAAAGATTAGAAATAAATCCAGCCCCGTGAACTCTCTGTCTAAGGGTTTATCCTGCAGACCTGGGCACTAAAGTAATTTCTCTCCCTCTCTGGAGTTGTCATATGATTGTCTCTCCTTACAGGTGACTTCAGAAAACCTGGATGGTAATGATTATGGAGGTACAGTTGGATGCTTGTTTTACAGGGATGTAGTATCACTTGTCAGAGGAGTTCAACACCGTTACTCCTGTGGAACCACTGGCTGAAGGATTTACTGAAAAAAGGAGCAAAAGGACTGGAAAGGTATAAAAATTTAGGGTCCACAAGGAATGAAGCGATTGGTTCAATTTCTTAAATCAGTCTTCTGGCAATATACATAGTAACTTACATTCTCTTGAAAGATAGAATAATTTTATATTTAAAATGTAACTTTTTAGATATTTTGTTATTCTGAAAAGTGAAGGATAACTTAAGTGAGGAAAAAAGCAGTTTTACAAATGTATTTTTGAGCTATTTAAAGACACAATCCCAAACTCCAAAGGTGGTTCAGACAGTCATACCAGCTTACTACGTTTCCAAAGCTGAGAAACCAATAGAGTATAAAGAACAACAGTAGAGCAGGAAGAACACTGGCAAAGTAGAAGGTGTGGCTTCCACTCCTGGTTTTTTCACCCATCAGACTTATTCCATTGGAGGAATAACTTAACTTCTCCAGTTCTCATGGCCTCATGGAAACAGGAAGAATAAGAACTTTCCTGCTTCATTCACTAGGTAAATGAGTGGAGAAGTGAGAAAATACATTTGAAAGCATAAATGGTAGTGTATTTGGCTAGGTGATCCAAACAGTTATGGTCACCTTTAGGTGACAAGATCTGTAACTCTCATTTTATGACCTACTTGATCAGGATTTCTGGACAATGATATCACTATCATTTGGGTATAACAAGTTGAGTTACTTCCCCTTAGCAAGATCTGAATTATTTAATTTGCAGATGTGTAAGGTTAGCAATTGTAATAATTGTGAAGAACCAAACCTTAACTCTAAGATAAACTATAAACTTCCAGTTTACTGGAAACTGCCTTACTCACACATGCATTAAATTCAGCACACAATCCAGAATACCTGTGATCTATCATACTTTGTGCTAGATGCTGAGGGTGGTGATGAGGAAAGCAGAGTGACAAGGGCCAAAGTCAGACTGTAAGCACAACAGAAGTTGGGGGCTAGGAAAGGCAATGGGCAGCAATGAGGTTAAAGACCCTCAGACTGAAATTACATGGCCCTGTGAAAAGGCAGAGGCTGAGGCTCCTGTTTAGTCACAGGGAAAGCACTGACAAGAACAGCTAACTGTAGCATGTAGCTCCATCCTCCTTCAGGAGTAGCAGGTCCACTGCCTGGCATCCGTACCAAAGGCTAGGAGCTTCTCCTTTATTTGGTCTATTGGCAGATCTTGCCATTTCTATTTCAAGAAATATTACAAATCTATTTAAGTCTCCCTGGCTCTTCAGGGCCGCCTTTCTGTAAGGAGTCATCATACCTCAGCAGGCCAATAAAGCCCTTCCTATGTTGTTTGTTGTGCTCAGGGCCTTTCCAGTCCTTTTGTGTTAGTCAGCTTTCTGTCACTGTGACAAAATCCCTGAGGAAATTGGCTGGAAGGAGGAAAGATTTATGTTGAATCACAGGTTCAGAGGTTTCACTCCATGGTTGCTGAGCCTTGTTTCCTTTGGGGCTGTGGAAATGCAGAGCATCATGGCAGGTAGTGGCAAAGGAGGCCCCTTTGCCTCATGGTGGCCAAGAAGCAGAGATAGAGGGGAAGGAGCCAGAGTCCTAACATCTCCTTCAAGGACAGTCACCCAATGACCTCAGTCCTTACCCTATGCCCTCCTTCTGAAGGGTTCCACCATCTTTCTATAGTGCCATGATCTGGGAGCCAAGCCATCAACATAAGAGCTTTGGGAGGACATTTAAGATACAAATCATGACACATTTCTTTACAAAAGAGAATATTGTTTTAAAATTTAAAAAAATCAAACATATTACTCTTGCTCAAAATCTCTTTAATAATTTTTCATTCCTTTTAAAAACAGACTCCAAATATTTCCATGACCTACAAAGCCCAGCCTCTTTTTCTAGTTCTATATGCTTTAATATTCTGCCTTCAATGAGTTACTACTACACTGATGTGTTTCTTCTAAGAACCCAACATGCTTTTTCTAGTCTATAGCCCTTAGCCTACTTATTCTGCCTGGACTCTTCTTCCCTTAGCTTTTCAAATAGTTCACTCAATCTTATCTTTCAGGTTTCAACTCAAATGTTGCCTTCTCTGAGAGGCCTATCCTCAGTGCTCCAAAAAACATAACTTCTCATAGGTGCATTCTGGTCCTTCTTACTCTTGACTTATGTGCTGACACACATCACAAGCTATTACTTGCCTTATTGTATGTCCCTATCCCCTCCCCCAATATTTTGACCTAATGATGTCATGGCCTGTGTATCTTGTTGTTATTAGGTGCCATAGAGTCAAGTCGGGCTCATAGCAACCCTATGTAAAACAGAATAAAACTTTTCCCAGCCATGTGCCATGCACATGATCTTTTTATGTTTGAGCTAATTGTTGCATTCACTGTGTTCCCCCTCATTTTGAGTTGAGCCACATTAGCAGATGGAGGTCCCAAGGGCTTTACTCCATTCCCACCATTAAGGTGCATTCTACTTTGAGGTAACAAAGCTTCCCCAGTCATATTTTGAATGCCTTCCAGGCTGCTGTGCTCATTTTCTGGCAATATATTTGACAGTGCTTCTCTGATATTCATAGGGTTTTCAATGGCTAATTGTTTCTCGAGTAGACTGCCATGGTCTTCTCCCTAGCTAGTCTTAGTCTAGAAGTTCAGCTGAAACCTGTCCCCCATGGGTAGCCCTACTGGAATCTGAGATACTGATGGCATATCTTTCAGCATCACAGGAAAATGCAAGCTCCACAGCACAACAAGTTGACAGACATGTGGGGGGTTGTATCTTGTAACTTTATTCTCGCTGTTTTGCACAGTGCCTATTATAATGTTGACACTCAAAACTATATTTAATGAATGAATATATGAATAATCTAATCCAAAATTTATTTGTAATTTGTTATAAAACAATGTTGTAAGAGCACACAGAAGGTAAAACTAACAATTCAAGAGATAGGGTAGGAATCAAAGGACAAGGAAAGAAAGTTTGGAACAGAGGAATTAAGTCTGTGTTCACAAGAATAAAGAAGTTGATATTCAGTGACAAAGAAGAACAAGGGACTATACCACACTACAACAAAGGGATACAAAAAACAAGCAAAAGTAAGTGTTTTATTTAGAACTCTGTTGTTGTTATTGTTAGGTGCTGTCAAGTAAGGTCTGACTCATAGCAACCCTATGTACAACAGAACAAAACACTCCTTGACATTATGCCATCCACATGATCTTTTTTATGTTTAAGCCCATTGTTGCAATCACTGTATCAATCCATCTAGTTGAGGGTCTTCCTGATTTGTTTACTGACTTGCCACTCTCTTAAACATGATGTCATTTTTCAGGGATTGGTCCCTCCTGACAACATGCCCAAAGTACCTAAGTCGCAGTCTAGCCATCCTTGCTTCCAAGCAGCCTTCTGGTTGCACTTCTTCTGGGACAGATCTGTTGGTTCTTTTGGAAGTCCATGGTATATTCAACATGCACCTCCACCACCATAATTCAAAAGTATAAGTTCTTCTTCTGTCATCCTTATTCAACATACAGCTTCAACAACCATATGATGCAACTGAAAATACCATGGTATGAATGAGGTGCACCTTCATGTTCAATGTGACATCTTTACTTTTCAACACTTCAAAGAGGTCTTTTACAACAGCTTATCCTAATGCAATGCATCTTTTGATTTATTGACTGCTACCTCCATAGGTGTTGATTATAGAACCAAGTGAAACAAAATCATGGACAACTTCAAATTTTTTTCCATTTATCATGAAGTTGCTTACTAAGTTGCAATGATTTTTGTTTTCTTGTTGTTGAGGCACATTCCATACTGAAGGCTATGTCCTTTGATCATCAGTTAATGTTTCAAATCCTCTTCATTTTCAGCAAAGTTGTATCATCTGCACGATGCAGATTATTAATCGGTCTTCCTCCAATCCCCATCCCATGTTCATCTTCATAAAGCCCAGGTTCTTGGATTATTTGCTCAGTATAGAGATTGAACAGGTATGGTAAATGGATGCAGCCCTTTCCTGGCTTTAAACCAAGCAGTGTTTCCTTGCTCTGTTTTAATGACTGCCTCCTGATCCATGGACAGATTCCTCATGAGTACCATTAAGTGTTCTGGTATTCTCATTCTTCATAATATTATCCATAATTTGTTGTGATCCACACCATCAAATGCTTTTGCATAGTCAATAAAACAAAAACAGGCATCTTTCTGGTATTCTCTGCTTTCAGTTAATATCTATCTGACATCCTCAATGATGTCTCTTGTTCCATACTCTCTTCTGAATCCAGCTTGATTTTTCTAACATACTGCTGCAGTCACTTTTGATGATCTTAGCAAAATTTTACTTGTGTGAGATGTTGATATAAATCAATTCCACATCCAGTTGAATTCCCTTTCTTGGAAATTGGCACAAATATGAGTTGTTTCCCATCAGTTGACCAGGTAGCTGTCTTCCAAATCTCTTGGTGTGGCTCTTGGTGTATTGTGAGCACATCCAGCACTACATCTGATTGTTAAAAGATCTCAATTGATATTCCATCAATTCCTGGAGCCCTGTGTTTTATCAAAGCCTTCAACACAGCCTCCACTTCTTCCTGCAGTACCACTTTTGCAGTCTTTTGAAATGGTTGATCATCCACCAATTCTTTTGGGTATAATGACTCTACTTCTTCCATCTTCTTTTGATAGTTTCTGCATTGTTTCCTATTTTCTCTATAGAATCTTTCACTATTGACACTTGAAACTGAATTTGATCTTCAATTCTTTAAATTTAAGAAAAACAATGTGCTCTTCCTTTTGCTTTTCTATTTTGAGCTCTTTGCACATGTCATTATAATATTTGATTTTGTCTTTTCAAACTGCCTTTTGAAATCTGTTTATTTCTTTAACTGTATCATGTTTTCTTTTTACTTTAGCTACTTGATGCTCCATCTGGCAAATTCCATGTGTATGTTGTTATTATTGTTGTTCTTCGGTGCTATCCAGTCAGGTATGACTCATAGCAACCCTATGTACAACAGATGAAACACTACTCGAAACTGTGCCATGCCCAGCACTATTGTCAATGCTTCTCTGCTATTCATAGGATTGTCAATGGCTGATTGGTTTTGGAGAGTGGGCTAACAGGTCCTTCTCCCAAGCCTATAGCACTTGGTACTCCCTGGCAATCTCCCATCCAAGTACTAAAAACGCCCAACCTACTTAGATTCCAAAATCTGACTGGATCAAACACCACAATGGCATGGCTGCAGGTGTTCGTGTGTATAGATGCTGTTTATGTTGGTTGAAAAATGTATTTGCAATGAAAGGTCATTGGTCTGACAAAATTCTACCATGTGATATTCAGCATCATTTCTGTCACCAAGACCATATTTTCCAACTACTGAGCCTTCTTCATCTCCAACTTTTGCATTCCAATCACGCATAATTATCAGTACATCCTGATTGCATGTTCAATCAATTTTAGACTGGAAAAGCTGGTAATAATCTTCCCTTCATTTGTGGCCTTAGTGGTGGGTGCATAAATTTGAATAATAGTCATATTAACTGGTCTTCCTTGCAGGACTATGGAAATTATTCTATCACTGACAGCATTGTACTTTAGGACAGATCTCAAGCTGTCCTTTTTTGACAATGAATGTAAGCCTATTTTTCTTTAACCTGACATTCCCGGTATAGTAGGACTGGCCAATACCAGTTCACTTTAGCCCACTGATGCCTAGAATGTTGATGTTTATGTGCTCCATTTCACTTTTGATCATTTCTAATTTTCCAGGATTCATACTACATACATTCCACATCCAATTATTAATGGATATTTACTGCTGCTTCTTCTCATTTTGAGTTGTGCCACATCAACAAATGGAAGTCCCAGGGACTTTGCTCTATTCCCATCTTCTCCAGTAGTCTCTTGAATGCCTTCTGGGCTGGGTGACTCATTTTCTGGCACTATCTTTGACAGTATTTCTCTGCTGTTCATAGGGTTTTTAATGGCTAATTGTTTCAGGAGTGGGTTGCAGGGTCCTTCTCCCTTATCTGTCTTAGTCTGGAAGCTCAATTGAAACCTGTCCACCATAGCTGGCCCTGTTTGTATCTGCAATACAGGTGACATACCTTCAGCATCACAACAACATGGAAGCCCACAGTTCGTCAAACTGACAGAGAAGTGGAGGATTTAAAACAGTAGGAAAGCGAAGGTGACATTGAGAATTTTATAGAAAAGTGAATGTTTTAAAGAAGAGTGAGACTTGAAAGAAAAAGTCAAAAGTGAAGAGCAAATGCCTTTGTAGCAGATGGGGTCCCAAGAGGCTTGCTACCACATGACGACGGACTAGGAGTATATATAGTCTCCCTGATTGTGCTGGCAGTCACTGATAAGGACCCACTAGATGACTGCCAGAAGACATTTATGATTAGGCCCTTAAAACCTGCAACCCTGCAGTGTTTGACTGAGACAAATTTTCATTACTAGTTCCCCGATTGGCCCCAAATTGGTAGCAGTTGATTCTTCCCTGCCCAATCCCCTCAGGGCTCTACCTCCTGATGTGTTCTGCCTAGCAGCTATGAATGGCCAATGGAAATAAAACTTGTCTCTTTTAAACAAGAACAGGTCTCTTGTGTCTGATTTCATTTCCCCACCAGACCTCATTTCTCCTCTCAGTGTTCTTTGCTTTTAAGGCACAAAAACGCTTTTTGAAAAATTGTACTAGCTGGGCACCATGGCACATGCCCACAATCCCAGAAACTCAGAAGACTGAGGCAGGAAGATCAGGAGTTTGAGGCCAGAGGCTGCCTGCATAATTTAATGAGACACATTTCAAAATAAAGAGACTGAAGGTGCAGCTCAATGCACATGCACAGCATGTGCAAGTTCCTGGAATCATTCCTGTACTACATTTTTTTTTTTTACCTTTTACTCAACCCAATTATAGTCTATATATTTATGTTTATATTTTTGTTATATATTTATGAAATGCAATGCGTTGTTATGATATATGTGTACAATGTGGAATGCAATGATTAAATCAGGCTAATTGATATATCCACTATCTCAAACACTTTAGTTTTCTGTGGTGAGAATATTGTGAGACCCCCTCAGTCAAAAGCAGTTGAGGCCAAGTATGGTGATGCATTGCTGTAGTATCAGTACTCAGGAGGCTGAGACAGGAGGATTGCAAGTTTAAGCCTAGCCTGGCCTACATAGTGAGTTTGACTTGCAGGGGCTACAGAGTGAGACCCTGTCTCACTCCCCCGACCCCCTCCCAAAATGTAATTATGGCTAACTTGGATGAGATTTTCAGAAAGAAACACAGGAATGAAAAGGGGAGAGAACTCTATAGATAAGGGTATTGATGAAATAGAAAGGGTTCCAAGAAGGAGGCAGTCAACAATACCAGATAAAGGAGATACAAGGTAGCCAGAAGAGACATTTCAAGGATTATGGTTGAAAGAACTGTAAAGCTAATATGCACTTGTAATCTGACACACATATGTTTCCATCATTCAACAATTTCATAGAATTCGTTGTAGTAATTTGAGGCTGATATTGATGAAAATTACCAATCTTTGACTTTCCAATTTGTCTTGACTGGTCCCATTGGTAATTAAGGGTATTAGTCTTTTGTCATCCTTTTTCTGCATTTCTCTGTCCTCATTCTAGTAAGTCCATTGCAGTATCTGACTCTAGCTCCTTCTGACAAGATTGTTTATAGCCTGGTAGAAAATACTGTAAAGGATATTTTCAGCTCAATGCAGCAAATTCTCCTACTTGCATCAGCTATACAGACTTTAGCAACTGTATATTTTGGCATATTAAATCACATTTAATTTAATAATGTAGTACTATATATATGCAAATCCCAAATTATGCTGAATATTACACTAGCTAATTATGAAATAGTCTGCTAAAATTTTATGAAAAAATTTGATTTCAACTTTTCTCACCAGTATACTCAATATCAATGTCTTTATCATCATTATAGAGCTTACAGTTGAGTAAAATATATTCCAAAGCACATGATGTATATTTCTGGTTTTAAGACAACAGATTTTGAAACAAACTATAAAGGTATAACCAAAATTTCCAAGCCGTAAAAACCCTTTTAAAAACATGAATATTTTATTTTGTCTTAAATCATGTGATTCTAATTTTTAAATTTCATATAAGTTATTATGTATGCATTTTTTTTAAGTTCATTTGGATCCTCCTGCAATGAGAGCTGAGACAAGGATGTAGGTGATGGTGATGGTGTTAGATGCCTTCGTGTGGAGTCTGACTCATAGTGACCCTGTTCACAAGATTAAACACCACCCAACACTGAGCCCTGCACACAATCTTCCTATGTTTGAGCCCAATGTTGCAGTCACTGTGTTTCTTCTCATTTTGAGTCTAAATAGATGGAGGAGTTGATTCCAGGAAGTAGGGGTGAGAGGAAAGAGAGAGTGGGAGAGGAAAGGGGAGATGAAGGCTGGGTGGCAGGATACAGAGATTTCTACTGTGGCCAGGAAGAGTGGCATTAGACCACTTGAGAAACATCTACGATATCTTTCAGAATTGTCCACGTGAAGGCAGGAAGGCTGGAACACATAGCCACTGACTCTCAACACCCCCTGGTTGAGGGTGACTTTGGGGGCCTTTATTTCCCATCACTTGCATTTCAGGGATTCTACTGCTTAATTGTCCCAATGGCTCCTACCGATTCCAGAAGGTGCTGGCACAGAAAGCCTGTTGGGATCAGGAGTGTCTGCTCTCCCAAGAATTTAACAGAGTTAGAATTGTGTTGAACAAATGTAATCAGACTACCAAATATTATAAATCAGTACCAATGCCATAAACAACAAGAGTCTCCTGCCTTCATACCTCCCAATCTTTCATCTTCTACTATCCAGAAAATTATTGTCAATTCATATGACTATTTATAAGTTTTATTTCTAACAATTTTCTTGCTCTGCTATTTATAGATATGTTAATTTTAGATATTTTCTATTGACTTCCTATTACAAATAATAAAGATTTAGTCCACTCCCCAATATGTGCCCTCCACATGTAGAAAAATTTACTTTCTCCATCTTCCTATATGTGTATATTACAATTGCAATACTATTATAAATATTTTAAATATCAATAAACATAAATACATAATTATTATCACAGTGAAGACCATTAGTACTATGATAATATGTCCCTTCCTGGGTGACTTTTGTTTTCCTGGAGTTACAGGGATTTTTTTCTCAGTTGCCTTTTGCCATAAAAGACTTTTTCTTTATCTATATTTGTTAGGCCTGCAGCCATAGCCCTGTGGCATCTGATCAGATCAGATCTCAGAAGCTAAGCAGGGTCGGGCCTGGCTAGTACTTAGATGGGAGACCTCCTGGGAACACCAGAAGCTGTAGGCTTGGGAGATGGACCCGGCAACCCACTCCCCAAAATCAATCTGCCTTTGAAAACCCTATGAACAGCAGAGAAGCACTGACAATAGTGTGTCCCGTGTTGTCTGTAGGGTCACTATGAGTCAGATACCAACCCGATGGCACCTAAGGACAACAACATATTTGCTATAGATCAATAATCTTCACTGTATATTATTTCAGAATCATTTGTTTAGTTGGAAGAATTTCTCCTGGAACCTTCCATTTTCTTCTTCTATCTTAGAAAAACTGTCCTATTTCATCTGGAACTTTTCTTCATAGGCATATTGAGTTGCTTTCCTCTCATCTGGGCTGTTTTTGTTTCTTTTCTTGCTTCATTGAGCCCATGTCTTCCTCTTATTTGTGCCCTTGTTATGGTTTGAATATAAAATGTCTCCCACGGGCTCATGTGTTAAACATTTGGTCCCTAGCTGGTGGCACTATTTTTGGAAGTTCTGGAAATTTTAGGAGTTGGAGCTTAGCTGAAGGGAGTAGATCCCAAGGGGTGTCACTTTGAAGTAATACCTAGTCCACATTCTCTTCCTTGCTCTCTGGTTCCTGTCTCACATGAGGTAAAGAATGTCCTCTACCACATGCTCTCTCTGCTATGATGTTCTGCCCAAGCACAAAGGGCCAAAAACCAAGGACTGAATCCTCTAAAACAGAGAAGCCAAGATTATTCTTTCTCCCTTTAAGTGGTTCTCTTAGGTATAAAAAAGGAGCTAGCACAGCCTACTCTAAGAAAGAGCACGTAAGAGGTAAGCTTTTTGAGATTTTGGTTATGTAAAAATGTTTTTATTCCCCCCCAACCCCCACAACTAATCCATACTTTGACAAGTTATAGAACTTTAGGTTGAAATTTGTTTTGCTCAGAATTTGAAAACCATTCCATTCCAACTTTCAGTTTTGCTGCGGTACCCTGGTGTCTCCTCCATTTCTGATCTTTTGAATGTATCCTCTTGGGTTTTTCTCCTGTGTTTTTATCTCCCATATAAAATAACTTACAAGAACATTTTCATATAATGTGCTAGGCTCATTATGAGCTATTTTAACCTAGAAGTAGAACTCTTTCTATCCTTGAAATTTTTTCTTTTATTATTGTTTAATAGTATCCTTGTTTGTTCTCTGTCCTTTTTTCCAATTCATCATTTTGTTGTCATCTTAGTATATTTTCTAGCTGGTTTCCTCCTTCATTATTACAATTTTTGTTTCAATTTAAAGCTCTTTCTTGATGTCTGATTTGTCCTTTGTGGGTTTCTGTTGTTTATCGACTTCTTTGTAATTCCCTCTTTTTGATCATTCTACCCTATGCTAAGGCATGTAGTGTGCTTTGTTGTTAAGTCTTTAATGCTTCCTAAAGTTCTATACAAAAATAAATTCTCTAAAAATATGCCCATAGTTATTTCATAATTTTCTCCTGCTCCTTGCATTGCCTCTATTTCATACAAAATTTCTTTATATCTTTATTTAAATTTTTTTTACGTTTCTTGTTAGAGTTATTCTACTGAGTCTGGTGATCTTTGGTAATCCACTTGTTCATAATGCCAAGTACCTACAGGTTTGATTGAAAGGTTTGCATGTGGGAGCAATGTTTATCAAATAGTAGGCTAGCTTTTAGGATGTTTAGTCAAGTATTCTGGTCATTTTTATGGGGATTCAAATTTTCCTTATCTAACAGTTTCTCTAGAGATTAAATTCTCTAATCACTTATCTTGGATTTTTAGGCTTGGGTGCCCATATTCCAGAAGCAAAACATAGAAGGCTTGAGATTTCACTGTGTAATGTATTTATTTTCTCTTACTGTCTCTTTTTTCACTCAGGCACTCAACTACACTCTCCATTGTGCCTGGGATCCAGAATCCAGTCATGCTATGGTTTAGTTTCTCCAGGCTGAGCCT
This sequence comes from Pedetes capensis, assembly GCA_007922755.1. Taxonomy (NCBI): domain Eukaryota; kingdom Metazoa; phylum Chordata; class Mammalia; order Rodentia; family Pedetidae; genus Pedetes; species Pedetes capensis. Next base: position 322,481 of record VMDO01000226.1, on the reverse strand, counting down.
CTGATTTTCTACCATGATGAGGGAAGAGTTTCAACCTTATTGGGGCTGTGACAAAAGCATGGCAGGACTGGCAAGATCAGAGGACTTATTGCTTCTTACACACACTGTCAAATGGATTCATCGTCTTCATCCTCACTCTCATTTTTGAGTGAAGAGTGTTCATGCCTCAGTCCACAGTCTTTGTTGCATTCTTTCTTTTTGCTTGCTTTACATGGATATTCCTTTCTGATGCCCTTGAGTTCAGCTCCCATTAGTCTCCTAAGTCAGTTTCTCCTTGCTCATCTATTTTTCATCTTACATCTGTGTCAGTATCTCTCGTTCACTTTTGTCTCCCCTCCTATTCTTGTTGTATTTGCAGGATGATAATTTTTAATTTCTTTATAATATTTTTATGTTATATATATATATATATGATTATATATGCTTATGCCACCCATATAACTAAAAACCCCAACAACTCTACTTCTATTGCATTTGCTGTTCACAATTTGGCTGCTAACTGTCATAGAACAAATTCATAAAATGGAAGATCAAAGTATTCATAAAACAAAGAACAGTGAAAAGAAAATGACACTCATCAAGTCATGTGTATATGGCAAGCACAATGCTTAGGTGCTTCTGACATAAAATCTTATGAGAGCCTTACAATGTCCTTTTTCCATAAAGGCCATTTTACAGATGACAAATTGAAGCTCATAGAAATTAAGTGATTGTATCAAAACACTAGCAAGTAGGAGAACTAAGACTTTAATTCAATGGTAATATGTTGTTCAGTGTATCAGTTATTGTTCCTCAAATAATTTATCTCAAATGCAAGGGAATAGTTAGATTGTTAATGCATGCCACCACTGTCAAACAGATGTATAAACATCTGATTTTTCATATCGATTAAAGACTATTTGAGGAGCTAAGTACTACCTTAAATATTTTCTCTCAAAATTATTCTTTGTGTCTCTTTAATGGTTTGCTTGAATGGTTTGGTGCAGAGTGAGAAGCAACCTATCTTGGTGCCTTGCCCGGAGGCTTCCAGCTTTGGTTTGTTGTTTAATTCTTTCTTATCAATTGATTTTCTGTATAATATACCGATGAGTGAGAGACTTAGATGACATTCCAAGAAAGCAAAGCTTTAGCCATACGGGACATGGACTTGCTTATCCTAAAGTCAGAGACCTGTGGTCTCAACTGGAAATCAAAAGAGGATTAAGAGCATCTAGTGCACTTCCCTGGAGATGAGAATGGAACATGAAGTGGACTCATCATAGTCTTCATTAACTGCATTTTGCCTGAGGTGGTGAGAGGTGGAGCTCACTGAGTTTCTGTTCGTTCACTTGTTCAGCTCTGTTTATTCCACTGGCTCAATCATTTGCCACACACATTTAGGAAAGAGCGAAGCTATTTCCTCCTGGGCTTTACCAAGTATCTTCATTGCCACTTCCTTAAGAGAACAGAGGTAGGACCAGCTTCCATTTTCACCAATCGTGTAGAACCTTCTGCTTTGATTAGATCATTCATTGGCCCTCTGAAGAAAAGCCTGTGCAACTTTATCCCTATAAACATGATGCATTCTTCTCTTGTCCATTTCTTTTCCTCTGTATCTTGCAATACAATTCATTTATCTTATCCCTAACACATGTGAACACACAGAGACTCACACACACAACAAGGTGTGGATATGAATCAAATGCTTTAACTCAAATGCCCTAATTCATTTATAGCAAGCAAATTCTTTACTCCAATGATAAGATTTCCATTTTCTTCAAATAAAATCCCTCTGAGCAAGATTATATGTCATTCTTCCCTTTAGTTAAGGGAGACTACCCCTAGAATAGAGCCTTTTTAAAAAATCTTTAGTGAATATGCTGCTGGGCTCCAAAATGCATTAGGGCTTTCATTATGATTTATAAAGACAAGTATACACAAATATAGTTAATATATTAAATAAAGACTATAATACACTTCTATAGACATTGTTATGGCATAGAGTGAAGAGGACTAATTTTATTTGACACTGTCTTTTAGCAGAGCAGAAATAATGTTACACTCAGCATGCCATGTGTAAAGAATCCAGGGTAGAGAAGATTAAAAATACACAAGAGTAAAAATCCATGACAGCATAGTCTCATGGCATGCTGCTTTATTATTATTAATAAGAATAAAAATAAGAATACTGATAGGGTAAAAAGTATTTCTGCACCAGAACATTCATATAATTATTTCTCAGCTGCATTATATAAAGAAAAACAAGTGTTCATATGCCTTTTTATTGAAGTATTAGAATTTATTCCTCTCAATCCCAGAAATAAAAGAGGAAGCAAAACAAAAAGCAGAAGCAACAAAATAGAAATAAATGCCCTGACTGAAGGCTTTGCTTCACAAATGTTATTATGCTGATGAGGAAAGTTAATGAAAATTCAGTGTCACAGAACTGGGGATGTTCAAGGGATAGAAAGTTGATTAGGATCTTTCTCCCTTTATATTGTTGGAGCAAAATGCAGAGCATGTTTATGAGTTAGAAAGTGCAGATGTTGAGTGAGTTGAATGATCTGTGTGAAATGAGTTATGGTGGTCTTAAACCCATTGTGAGTGGGTAAGAGCCACATTTCATGTGTGATTGGTATAAGTGGTTCTTCTTGACAGTACCTCTATTGTTTTTCCCTGTTTTTGCATCCCTATTCAACAATTTCTAGGAATAATTCTTTTACTCTCTGAGAAAAAAAAAAACAAAATTCATAGTTGAATTACCCTCAACATATCATGCTGTGATTTTGATACTTGACTCACACTATTTCTAGTCCTTAAAACAAGGCCGCAAAATGAATATTATCCCCATTTTACTCTGAGAAGACTGAGGTTCCATAAAATTAATGATATAACCAGTATAAGTAGTAAGTGACAGAAATATATTTCAAATAAGGTCCATCAAACTCAGAAGTCTATGCTTTTTCTACTAAATTGACATATTTCCTTTCAAAATTCAACCTGAGAAACTCAACTTCTCATTTTTTATAACTTCTATAAAGTGCCATGATTTTGATCCTAAGAGCAATGGGGCCATGTCTACCCAGATGTCTTCTGGGCTTGTTCAGACTCATTTTATAAAATTAGTAAATATAAAACACCTTTTTAAAAATGTAAAGCAACAGTTTGAGTAAGGATACCTGGAGAAATCAAGCTGTGAAGAAAATTAACTTTTGTTTTTGTTTTGTTTTGTTTTGCCTTAAGATGGGAGAATAGATTTGATCACTCCTATCAATAATTTAAAGTAAGACATAAGGAAGAGTAAGTCACCTGTGCACATATGGCCTAAGGTGGAAGAATGGGCACCTGGAGAAAGTCTAGGTCAGTGACAAAGTAATCAGAGTTCTCTAATGAAACAGTGCGGATAAGTAGCAAATTAAATACAGGAAATTCAGGAATCAGAGCAGTGATTGAAATAGATTTCCTTTAAAGTTCCTTTCAGCCCTGGTTGTAAACTTGCAAGCCTGATGCTGCTTTGCTAAACACATGCCACAAACACTTTTGAATGGAATTAAATTGGCATGTATCAGTTTGGGACTATTTTCTTAATAATAAAACTGGATGACATAAAGTCCTGTATATATCCCCCCTCCCTTTCTTTCTCCTTTTCAGACTCATGCAGCCTGCCACAGGTTTTAGGCCAAAATGATTAATTAATGCTCAATCATCCAGCCCCTATGCTGATTAGTTAATACTGTATTTGTGTCAGTGATGAAGACAGTGATAGACTGAATAGAAAATCTAGACCTGGTGTTAAAAACAAAGCAGGATGTAGGCTCTATACTTGGTCCAGTTATTGGTCAGGACACACCCTTTTGCCTTCTGTTCAGAACTTCTTTTTTACATCCTTCATGTTTATTTCTGTTTTGTTGCATACAGCCTTGAGCCACAGAGTGCAATGAGTGCTAAAATGCTTGTCCGATACAGGCGTTGCCTGACGTCCCCAATGTGTGACTGGCAGCTCTTGTAAACAAGAGACAAATTCCATGAACATCAGAGTTCAAAACACAGCAGAATGTCCGTTTCCTTTCTACATCCCTGAGGGAAGAAGTACACAGAATAAAAAAGAGAATGAAGGTCTAGCAGTTCAAACAGGATAAACTGAAGCTGGTCTTCTATTTTATACTAGGTCCAGCTAATCACAGATATGCTGGGTACCTCTGATTTTAGGAAAAATAAAGAAATTTGGCAAATGCATTTTTTCCCAAGTCTAAGAACCAAGAGAGTTCTCAGATCTACTTAAACTAGATACTTCTAATTTAGCACTTTCTGTATGGCTACCACATATTTGGCTGGGATTTAGCTCAGTTGGTAGAGCACTGCGCTGCCATCTCTGAGGTCCCAAGTTCAATTCCCAGCACCGCAAAAATGGGAGAAAGACCTGGCACTCCACTCCCAAGGCAATCCCGAAGCAGTCAGCCATTAAAAACCCTATGAGGGTCACTATGAGTTGGATACCGACTCGATGGCACCTAACAACAACAACCACATATTTATTCTTTGTAGTAAAGTCATTGCTGGATATCAACACCTGTACTTAAAGTTCTTCCCAGGAGGGCATTGATTTCTTTTCTGTGACTCAGAAGTTTTGTGATGTAGTTCCTACCAGGTCAATTTTCACTTTTGTTTGTGATCATTTGGAATAACCTACAAGCTGTGTGTGAAGAAATACATTTCAAAGTCTACTTCATGGGGAAGCTATGTCTTGATCCATTCTTACACGTGTTCCATGTATTTCCAAACATGTTAATACTGCCATGGGGCCTGTAAATTGTTCCTTTAGGACTGTGAAGTGACATTAATTATTTTCTCTTATTAGGTGTCTTTCCCCCCTCTTGGGGGAGGAGGAAATAGCTCACCCAGGATGAAAAATCTTATCTTTCTTGACAGCAAATGGGTTTAATGAAAATCTCAAAACATTTTTGGACTAATTTCTCTGTTTACTTAGTTACTTTATGATACATATTGGTTAAATGCTGAATAAAACCTTTAGCCAATGCCTAGTAAAAGCTCTAGATTCTACAGGAATTCAACAAATTCTTCCTTTGTATTCCGGACCAGTGGATGAGATCTTAAATTTACTCAGATTCTTATCTCAGGACTGATTCATAAAAGTAAAAATAAATTACAGAAAAGGCAAAATTACAGAAAGGCAAAATTACAGAGAATACATTTGTCCCCAGGAGGAGTCATTACTGGAAAGCTATCTCCTCAGCCTTCTTTCTCCCCTCCCCACTTCTTAAGATTTGCCATGTGTTTTTTTGTTTGTTTGTTTCTGAGAAGGAACTTTCATATTTCTGTGTGTGTATGTGTGTGTAAACCTGTGTGTTGAAAAACCATTTCCACAACCAAACCAAATATAGAATTTTGATCATGAATTAGACAAGGCATTCCCATATCTTGAACAACTGGACCCTCCCTCATCCCGTTCTTTGGTTCTGGTGAGACCCAATGAGACAGTATAAACATTCATGTGTGTACAATGCTGGGCTTTGAACTGTTTTATGTGAAAGTAATTGGCTACTTTAAACTGTTCTTATTAGGACATCGGAACAGGGAAAATGCCACAAACCTTCAGGAGGCTATGGAAACTAGCCCCAAGTTGTTCCTTCTGCCAGGAGTTAAAAGACAACAAGGTACTTCTGCAAACATTGCGCGGCTTTGGCAACATTTTGACAGTGGGAGTTCTCCCGGCCCCTACTCCCCACTGCCTGCTTCTACCCAGCATAAACATAACCAGACTGCTGTTCAATTACATAATGGCCATTTTAATTATTATTTTGTTTAAGTCAAATGCATATTAGCTCCCACAAAGTTAATTCTTAACCGGGTAGCTCCTAAAGGGAAGCTTTCTTTGCAGCCCTGCAGGGGTCTAGGTTTAGGGTGACCCTTCATTTCTCCCCGAGGGTTTGGCAGATCTCTTATATTTTATTTCAATTATTACCAAAAGCTATCTGTGTAGGAGTAGTTCCATAAAACCGAAAATGGCAGTTAAGTTCACGTCTTAACAGCATTTCAAGTGCACATTGTAACAGAGTCTCCCAGTAATCAAGTTGCAGGAAGACTGTTATAATAGTCTTTCTCTCTCTCTGAATTGCAGCGGGGAAGGCAGATGTGGAAATTATGAGTAATGTAATTGATGATCTTAAAGCTTTTAAATACCCAAGCTCTCAACAATCAAGATCTATTTGAGTTCAGAATCTAATAAGAAGTAAATACAATAGGTTTCAATAAGACATTTTATCAGGGGCTCAGCAGCACTTTGCTCCTTCTGCTTTTATGGGCAACATTATCATCTCATCAGCCGACAAGTTGGAGAATTTTATTGTGACACATAATCATTTTTAGTCCATCATATTTCTCCATTTCCGAGTGCAAATTTGTTTTTTTCTAATAAAGTTCACTCATTAAATACACCATTTCTGAGAGTTTTTTCCCTATTAGATTTAATAGGAAGGGAAGCAGAATGTTGTTAAAACAAGTTGCTTACTGACAACTCTTTATTGTGTTCCACTGTAAGCCGCTCTATGAAACACAGCAATGCGTTAAAAATAATACTTCTAAGATATTTTCTGGGCTGCTGGTAGAGTACAGCTCTGCTCTCTCTCAGGCCCTGAGTTCAATCCCCAGCACCACAAAAACAGGAAAAAGACCAGGCAACCCACTCTGGAAACAATCCCAAAACAATCAGCCATTGAAAACCATCTGAATAGCAGAGAAGCACTGACCTAAATGCCCAGGCATGGCACAATGTCAGAGGGTGTTTCCTTCTGTTGTACAGACTCGACAGCACCTAACAACAAGATATTTTCTAGATGCTTAGGTTCAGAAACCTAGGTAGTTCCAAATTCATCCTGCAATTTATTCTCTATCCTGGCCCCAAAGAACTTGCATGCCCTTAGAGTTAATTCAAATGCCACACTAAATATACCTCAATATTATTTTTGTTAATATGCAAATCATTCATAATATCAGGGTGATCTTACATTCAGTGGGAACAGCAATAATGCCTGCTTAATGATGTATTCACAGTGCCATGGGTGTCTTCATACTATTACTGTTATATATTGTTTTCAGAAACAGCCTTGACTGTAAAGAAAACTGTATTGTCTGTGCACCAATGCTCTCAATTTTTTGTCTTTTGATGGAAAAATATCATTAAGCATGCAAAAATACTGGTAATGTTTCCAATGTTTTCATTTCCACATCCAGATTTATTGGTACCAACTAACCTAGATCCTGAGATCTGAAGTTATTATCATTACATTTTAATCACAAATGAAACCCACCAAAAATGGCTTTTTGTGTGAGTGCTTATTTGCAGAGAAAAATCATTTTCACATTTCCACCAATGTGTCTCCTGGATTTTCTCATAACACTTTAGAGAACCTGCTTATGAAATAGTGTTTTCTCTAGCCTGAAACAAAACAAACAAATGTGTTTGTGCACATGTATAAATGAATAAATAATTCCTTGCAAAATACTGCAAACTTTTCATGGTACATAAAACATAAAATATAAATTAATGTTTATTTTTCTGACATGTTCTATTATTTTCCAGTGAAGCAAAAAGAAGAAAAGTATCTTAGGAAAAAGGAAATGTGAAATTTGCTCATGATTGTTCTATCTACTAAAAACTTCTGGGGGTTGTGTTGTGGCAATGTAAATCAGTGACTATCTCAAAAGGGCTTTTACATAGTGGCCTGTCTACATGTATGGCTATATTTTATGCAAAAATTAATAATTAAAAATCTAGAAATTCTAAATAATTCTAAACACATTAGAAAGAGACTTATGAGTGTAAGCCCCAAGTTAAACCATGAACCTTGTCAAACCTTAATGCTTCCCTTCGGAATGTTAACTTTCAGTCACAACCTTCCTGCCTTGGGCTTGCACTTGGCTACAGACAACAGCAAGAGTGCATTGATTGATTATAAATAGCATTCAAATTAAATGCACAGTTATGGAAGAGAAGGATAAATGAGGTGGAAGAATTTTCCCTCCTCTCAAGTCCACTGTCCCAGGATTTCCCAAGGATAAAAATTCAAGCCAACCAAAGGATCTTTTGGAAGCAAGATTGTTTTGCCATGGATGAGGGATTACTGATTGGCTTTTTAACTTCAGCTTTTCCAAATAGTTTTTCAGTTATTTAATTTACTCTACATGGAGTCTATTGATTATTCAAGTTGGCAGTCAATTTTATAGGGCACCCCGCTGTTTCTTTGCTTAATGTAGTCAATGATTGTAATTGCTTGATCAGTGCAGCCCATGAAATAGGTTTTGTGTCTTTTTTACAATGCATTGATGGCTTTATCTGATGCAGCCTTGGCAGGGGCCGGGTTTTACAGCGCTCCCTGGAACTCCCAGAGGTCTCTAGATTAATGGCTATGGCGAGCTGCTGGAGCTGCTGATGCCGTGCTCCGCAATGCATTCGCACATCTGGCATGCCACACTTGGCGCTGGCTCCAGCCTTGTGTTGTGCAGTTACAGAATCTCTCACCAGTGCCTAGTTAACTGTTTTCACTAAGGGAATGAGATAAAAAGCCATCCAGAGAGTTGTTGGCACCCACTCTCTGTCACTGCAGTCACACATTAAAATTTTTTTCAGTCTTTTTTTTTTTAAGAGTCAAATGATGTATGGAAACAACAAATTACGTGGAATGTTTATGTTTTGAACTCTGTTTGGATTCTGAAAAGCATCCCATGGGTGTTTAGATTTCCTGTAAACCAACAAGCGGCACCCCCTCCTTCCCTTCACTACCGCCTTCCTTTGGATGAGGGCATGATGGGATGAAATGCATCCAAGTTTTCCAAACAAGCTGACAGGAGCTTTAGATTTCCAGAGAAAGGTGGATAGAAGAATAGCAAATGTGAAAAAGCAGCCCGAATCACCCTCCACAGCTCATTACAATAAGAAGGTAATTCTCCTGTCCTTCAGTGAATCGGTTAAATTGCTCAGGCATCATTTCCCTGCGCCTGTGTGTCAGTGTTTCATATTTGGTACAATTCGAATTGCACTATTAGACATGTAATATGTAGTTTTAATAAGTAGACCAAGAAAGAGTAATGAAATATGCAGTGGGGTTGCATAAGTCCATGGACAATATAATTATATAGTACACATATACGATTTACAATGCCCAGGATGACATCTACCAAAAAAAAAAAAAAAAAAAAAAAGGGACAAGTTTGATAGATTTTTAGACCATCTGGGCTCTGAGTTGATTTTCTCAGCAGAGTTTGACACCAAGACTGGAAAGGTATAGTTTCTTAATTAATACATTTCTCTCTGAGTAATAAACTATCAATGAATAATGCATCTCTGTAAAGGAGGAGTCTTTTGAGAAGACCTAAAATAATACTACAAATTTCTAGGTCTACATAGAACAAAAATTTCCATTAGTGAAAGCAACTATATAAGAACATCATATATGAGTATACAATACTAATAATCTGCTGGCTTGTGTCCAAGGAAAAAGCATTAAGATTTTCTGCAAACAGCCATTCTCATTTTTAGATTTTACAGTCACTCTGTGATGTCATTTTTAGGATCATCTCACCATTAATTCAGATTTTATTGCATTTACAATAGAAGGCAGCTCTCCAGCAAATTCTCCCCTTAACCCTGCACTCTGTTGGCCTTCAAACACATTCTAAATATATTTGATCTCCTTCGTGCATAGCCTTATATATGACACAACTTTATTTCCTTATACAGAATGTTGTTATTTAATAAGCTGAACAGAAAGAAGCCAACTCAGCACTTTATACTAGTTGACTGCCAGCCCAGGCTTTGAAATATGAAGAAATGCCTTTTTCTTAAGGACTGTGGAAAACATCTTACTACTCTTCCACTCCTAATTTCATTTTACTTTGAAATGCAATAAAAATGACAGTCATTTGAAAATGGATATCTGAGTCACTTTTTCATTACTCTATGCATCACAATGGGTTGGATGGCTGAAAGCCTGGCTCTATCCCTAACAAACACTACACACACACACACACACACACACACACACACACACACACACGAGTGGTGCAGCAAAGAATGACATGATAGCTAAACAAAATACTCAGAGGACTGGAAGGGCTCACTAATATGACAGCTGATGAAAAGCCTTGCTTCACTCTGATTGAAGATAACTTGTGATACTGGATGAGCACGTGGAGAAGAGGCAAGCCTAAGGTTTGGGAACATGTTCACTGTTCAGGTGAAAATGACCACAGCCCACCACCTACCCTCTTCTCCTACAGTGACAGAAGTTTGACAAGTGTATTCCACAGGGAGACCCTGGCTATTCGGGTGGGTCTGATTCCGTGGTGGGTTTGGTTTGATCTGGGTCTCAGTGTGCTAAGTACTTATCTGGAGGCTGGGAGCCATTTTCCATACTACTTACCCATCTGCTGTTGATTATAAAGTTCCAAAGGGCAGGGCCTTTGTCATTTTCACTTGCCTCTTATTTTTCCTCTTGGTAGCAAGGTGTTATACAGATGTGCACACTTAATAAATACAATCCTGCTGAGATTTGTTGACCCTACATAAAAAGAGAAAAGACTCAAGTGAAAATAAGTGCAAGCAGGCTTAATTATCCATCTGAAAAGATAGGGAAAATGTTTAAACAACAAAGGACATTCATGAGGATCACAGCGGTCTCTCTTTGATTATATTCTTCCCAGGGTACAATGTTGTGGGACAGGAATTAGGGACAGGGGTACTTTTATGCAACAAAGCGATACGTAAAGCCCTGTTCTGAAACTTAGTGCTGTGTAAACTTGGACAAATTACTAAATTTCTCTGAACCTCAGTTTCTGGGCAACACACCCGCCTTGGCCATGACTTTAGATCTTACTTCCTGGCTCTCTCTGCTAAGTAGAGACTAATACCAATTGCCCAGGGTGAATGAGAGGATTAAATATCACATCATGGATAAGATGGCTCAATGTCTGCCATATAAGGAGTTTCATAAATGTTAGTGCTACTCAACTGTGCTTAAGAGAGAATGAAGTCCATTTTCTTGTTCTTTCTCTTCTCCTGAGTAGCTGTGGTACTTGTGTCTGATCTGTCTCCTTTTTGCCTATGTCCTTTATTTGACTTCAACTTTTCTTTTCAAATCTAACTATAGCAACTATTCCCTGAAGCACAAACCTAAATGTAATGCAAAACAACAAAACTAACCTAGTGTGCAATGGGCCAATATCATCAGATTGGGAGAATGTTACTGTTTATGCTATACTATGCATATTTCAGAAAAGATCAGAATTTAGTTGCTACCATATGTTGCCTGAACTCCTTTGCTTGGGACCCTCCCCAGGGTGCCATGCAGCAGAAAAAGCCAGGGTGTAAAATCTAAGACTTGGCCAAAGCAGGTGTGTTGCCAAGGTGCTTTCACTTGGACTGAAAAGAGTGAAAATATTCACAAAAGTGAATCTTCACTAAAGATTAAAAATAAAAGCCAGGCCTGTAATCCAAGCAATTGGGGAAGCAAAGGCAGGAGGATCACAAGTTCAAGACCAGAGGTAGTCTGCATAATTTAGCAAGACCTGTTGTTGGTAGAGCGCTGCTCTGCAGTCTCTGAGGCCCCAAGTTTGATTCCCAGCACCGCAAAATGGGGGAAGGACGTGGCAACCCACTCCCAAGGCAATCCCAAAACAGTCAGCCATTGAAAACCCTATGAGGGTCGCTATGAGTTGGACTGGACTCGATGGCACCTAACAACAACAACTGTCTCAAAAAGTTAAAAAAAAAAAAAGGGCTGAGAGTGCAGCTCAGTGGTACAGCACTTGCAAAGCATGCAGGCATGAGGCCCTGGGTTCAACCCCTAGTACTGAAAAGAAAAAAAAAAGATTAAAAATAAAGCCAAAAATTAAAAGTATTATATGAGAGATAGGTGTGAAATTTCTGGTGATATGATGATAGGAAAAAATGGAGAAATATGTAGAACAAGCAAGAAGAGTCTTAAGTGGTTGTCAAGAGCACCAGTGGTTACTATTAGCATCTGGCTGGTACAGGATGTATCAGGTTTTCTCAAGGAAAAGATTGAGGCAAAGGATCCTGGTTACAGAACTCCGAGTCAGACTGTGTGTGACTGCTTAGAAAGAAGATAGTGCCATGGTTTTCCTTATTGGTTGGATAGCTGAGTACTCTGCAGGTGCAGGAGGTCCTCAATGGTGGGTGTCATTCCCGCCCCCTCTCATACCTCCTGACAAGCCAAGAATCTAACTTCAATGCGATTATAGGAAGTTGTCTAAGAAGCCTTCCACCTTGCTACATGTTGTATATTTCCAAGCTTCTTTGTCATGAACACCAGTTTTCTGAGGAAGTCCACGGCAGTCTTAAAAGTAAGAATTACAGTTCCATGTCACAGTGAATATACATACTGTCTACTATCTAGTTACACATCTATGACATAAATGACCCTTTCTTTTTCACTTTAGTTTTAGCCCTAGTAGAATACTCTGTCTCATATTCCAATGGAAGGGCAGAAAAAGGGATCTAATTCCATATTCATTGATTAGTTAGCATGTCCAGGTTTTGTGTATTATATATCATGCTTTTACATACATGTAAAATACATATAATACATATTACATATAAATATATATAATATGTAACATATATACAATATATTATATATAGGCCTGCAGTTGTTCCACTGTGGCATCCGATCCTGTCAGATCTCAGAAGCTAAGCAGGATCAGACCTGGTTAGTACTTGGATGGGAGACCGCCGGGGAACACCTGGTGCTGTAGGCTTGGGAAAAGGACCCAGCAACCCACTCTCAAAACCCAATCAACCATTGAAAACCCAATGAATAGTAGAGAAGCACTAACAATCCTGTTTTGCCTGTTGTACATATGGTCGCTATGAGTTGGACACCAACTCAACAGCACCTAACAACAGCAACATATTATATATAAATGTATAAACATACACATACACAATGACTTGGGTTTCATTTGAACCTATGATAAGCAAAATTATACTGACTTGAGTAATAGGAAACAGGATCAGAGGCTAAGCAATTTCCCTGAGGCTATACACAAAAGAAAGCAGCAATGTGTGATTCATACCCAAAGTGGCTTGCTCCAATGTTGTGCTTTTTACCCTCCTTCTTGTTGCCTTACATTGTTGTTGTTGTTGTTAGGTGCCATCAAGTCTGTATCCAACTCATAGCGACCCTCATAGGGTTTTCAATGGCTGACTGTTTCAGGATTGCCTTTGGGAGTGGATTGCCAGCTCCTTCTCCCATTTTTGTGGTGCTGGGAATTGAACTCCGGGACCTCAGAGACTGCAGCACAGCGCTCTACCAACTGAGCTAAATCCCAGCCCCTGCCTTACATTAGGTAAAGCCATTATTTAAAATCAGATTCTTGAACTCTCTGTCTTTTGAGGACTAATATGTGGAACTCAGTGTGATGCAAATGTCTGTCACATAAGGTTATACCTTTGCTGCTCACTTAGTCCTTTGAAATGTGCTTGCCTGCTTGCTTGCTTGCTTGCTTTCCTTCTTTCTTCCTTTCTTTCCTTCTTTCTTCCTTTCCTTCCTTCCTTCCTTTCTTTCTTTCTTTCTTTCTTTCTTTCTTTCTTTCTTTCTTTCTTTCTTTTGGTGATGCTGGGGATTGACCCCGGTCCTTGCACACATGTTAGGCCACTGCTGTACCACCAAGCTGCATCCCCAGGCTATATAAAAATCTTAATGCTTTATTTTCTACTCCAATATCATCTCTTAAAAATTTACAGATTCATTATATTTACATTTAATATTTTTTCTTTTTCTTTTAACCAAGTCACCTTGTTTATTTGTGGTAAGCAAAGTCTTTAATTATAATTTTAAAAAATCCCCCCATAGACTGAGTGAATGAAAAGTCACTTGCTGTGAATCTCTATGGCTATCCTACATATTCTGACATTAAGACACCAGTTGGAATGAACCTTGAGGGATTGGCTGGACTGCAACTGTGTCAATATGGAAACTAGGCTCCCAGAACAAGTATTCCTGAGAATTCTAGCCCTGCTAGCTGTGCTTCGGTAACATTTTCTGTGGTCCCAATTTGAGACTTTTCAATCCGTTTCAATTGCCACGTCCCTCCCTCTGCGCGGCCACACTCTGGCTGTGCTTCGCAGAGAAAGTGCCAACATTTCGTAAGAACGACGGTCTGTGTGGAATGTTTGGCTTGACCAGAAGCAGGAAGAACAGGAAACGTTATTTTCAAAAGTCCCATTTTTCACACTGCTGATGTCTGGAGAGTTGAGATAAGCGTTGAGCTTACTTCCAAATCTTCGGGTGCCCCTCCAAGCATGCTCTAAATGGGGTGTGAAATAAAGCTTACGGGGGATGGGATTGGACAGTGATCAAGACGAAGGAGAATTGGCAGTAGAGCTTTCCTCCGTTTGGTTTCCAGGATGGTGGAGGTGAAGCTGGAGTTTTCCCATCCTTAATGCGCCTTATCTAGGAGACAGCTCTGTGAACACTGGTCCAAAATGTTACTTTTCTTTTTTGTAAATATTATACTTTGAGTCGTTGAGTTTTAGTGAGCCACAGAGCCCCAAAATAATCTTTATTCTTGAAATATTTATACATAAAAGTATTACTGAAACAAGAATGCAAGATTTCTTGGATTGGATTGCATAGTTGTGACATAATTATTTTATTTTTAGTTTTTAGTGCTTAATAGAAACATGACATAGAAGTGAGCACTTGGGGCAGAAACCAAGTTGTGGAAGAGACTATGAGTGATTAAGGAACTGTTATTCAATTCCCCAAGTCTCTGTATTATTTTGGTTCTTCAAAACAGCAAACTGTTTTCTTACATTTACCTGTGGGTTTAGGATATTTGGAAATTATTTGTGATGAAATATTATACTGAGCTCTCCAAAGATCTTTTTTTTAAACTGGCAAGTATTTCTAAACCTAAAACTATTTTGTAAATCTTTGAACTGTTGGAGCTACCTAACATACATAAGGAGGGAAGATTATTTTTACAAGTTCAGTAAAGTATCACACCCAAAAGTTCAGTTATAAATTTGAAGAGTACCCATTATAACAAACCTCAGGTATTTGCTTATTTTGTAACCAATGTTCTCTAAGTAGAATGAAAAGAACTTAATATTCAAAAATTCATAGTTCTGTTAATAATGTTTGAAGTAGTCATTTACTGTCTCTAAAAACCTACAGGTTTTATGAACATTTTCTTTCTGGTTGTCTAGGAATTCATGAGAATAGAGAAGACTTATGGCAGGCTTTAGACATTGGACACTGTTGCATGACAATACTTGAGAACAAAAATTCATCTATCTCTGCAGATATCTAATGCTTGTTCACAATTGGATTAAGCAAGTGGAGTGACAAGTAATTCACTGACAGCATTAACTAAGTGGATCCCTCATAGATACCCAGGCTTAGGACAATCAGAAGATTTGAAATGAAGGATACTTTCTTTCCTTAATATTGCCAATAACAACTCATGAAATTGAATACTGCTTTGAATTTTCTCCTCATCTTTCTACTCTAAGTTAAAAGAATAGATTTTTTTTTTTACTGAATACTTAGCTTGTACAGTCTCTGGGTTTTCACTTGCTCATTTATAACTCTCTCACATTTTGTCTGAATTCTCCAGTTATATTATGATTGATAGATATGTGATGTATAAATGTGTGCATGTATATATAGAAATATATATATATATATATATATATATATATATATATATATATATATATATATATATATAAAAGCAAGTAATGATATGTCTTAATCTGGAAAATACCAACAATGATAAATTGTTATTCCTATAGATTTATTTGGGGAGCTGGGATTGAGCTCAGTTGATAGAGCATCATTCTGCATTCTCTGATATCCCCAGTTCGATTCCTAGCACCACAAAAATGGGAGAGGACATGGCAATCCACTGCCGAGGCAATCCAGAAACAACCAGCCGTTGAGAACCCTATGAGGGTCCCTATGAGTTTTGGTGGCACCTAACAACAACAACAACATAGATTTATTATTATGCCTGAAGAATATAATCTTTACAACCAGTAACTTAAATTTTATCAGCTTATGCCATCACAAACAAGTCGTTCAGGTATAAACCATATCAAAGTGACTTTATCCATTACTGTAAAGGAAACAGTCTAGAGTCTAAGCAAATATACAAAATTTGAATACATATTTAGCAGGAAAATTCTGACTTTCAGAAGCAGAGAAATGCTATGAGGACAGGTTGTTGGGATGGTTTATTCCCTACAAATGGAATCATGTCACTGCTGTCATCCTGGCTTACTCAGTGACTCAAACAGTATTTACAAGCATGAAATTTATGTTATTATTTGCCAATATTATTTAGTGAAGTTCAATAATAAATACATATTCATGTATCATGTGAAAGACAAAGAATAAGACATGATCCTTGTCCTTCAATGGTTTATTTCTTATGGGACAAAATGAGAGCACAAGAAGTCTGATCAATATCTGGTCATTCGGATATCATATTTGGGACAAGGTCTCTCCAATCAACTTTAGTCAAACAACGACTTGAAACACCATGTAATTTGAGACAGGATATAAGTATGTAAGTACATGAATGATATGACCTTATAATTTTCAGGGTGTCTTAGAATCTTCACTATCCTTTCACATGTATCTGCTATGAATATATGAAGTAGAAAAGAGTGAAGTTTTTGGAAACAGAAAATCCAAAAAATAACTAACAAAGCTATGTCTTGAGTCAGACTTTCTAACTCCCATTATCTTTCTGTTTCCCTTTCACCATAGACCTTCTCATTCAAGAATAATTAGGGTAAAAAGTGATCGCAAATTTCTCAAGGGGAACAGAAATTGTGTTATATATAAAAAAAGAAAGGACAGATACTTCTCAGTTTCACTACAGTACCATTTTGGAGTAAACAAACAAAAGTATACCCTTGAAGAGTTAAAATGCGTTATTACATTTATTCGCTTTCTTTGGCATCAATTGCAACATGTAAACATAAAGGCAGTGACATGTGGCAGAAAGAAATCAATAACTAGAAACAGCTATGCCGTGGCTCTATTTTGAAAGGGCTATTATTTCATTTTTCTTTGGTGTTTCATGGACTTTGTCTTCCCAAATTAAAAAGAGAAGAGATCAAAATGGATCTGAAAGTTTAATATACATTTGAAAATTCTTTATTAAAGTAGCTAGCAGCCTTCAGTGCCTAGTTTTTAGTCTATTGTGGCCAATTGTATCATGTACATTCCACAAGAACTAACTTGTGTTACTTAGGTAGAACTGTTGGATTTATTTGCTTAGCCTTGATTAGATTATATATGGCCTTATAGGTTGGGTCATTCTGTTTAACTCCTTATTCTTATGTTTTATAACATTATAATAAAAGGATGAACACTTCCCATCAGTGCCTGTTCACAATCATTTATCCTTAACGTGTCTGAAGGAAACAGAGAGAAATCAAAGAAGACACTTTCTCATTCATGATTCTTTTAAAAACTGTTCTCTTGTCTTCTCCCTTCCATCCTGATATTGCATGCATGGCTTGTTCTCAGCCTGCTCCCAGACAAGCTAGGGCAGGCCCTGTAATCTGATTCAAATTGCAATCTCATGTCTTGCATCCCCCAAACACCTCATCTCCCATGCAACCTGGAACCTCCATTCCAGTCTCCAATTAGACTAATATCTCTGCCCAGCTCGGATTGGGGGTGATGGATCGGCTGGGAGGGTGGGGGGAGAAAAGGCGATCTTCTCAGCTCCTCTGCATTCCCATAGGCACGCAGCATTTGACAGATTGGGCAGAACTGCCACGAAAGAGTCTGACACAGATGGTGTAATTAGAAAATGCGAAGTGCGAGTGTGAAATTTATCTTTGATCAGCACCTCCTTGCCAGATTGTCAACTATGTTAATATGATGATGGCTTCTTGGAGATAGATAGAAGGAAACAGCAGCCTTGAAGAGAAAACGGAGACTGTTCACTCCATAGAGAAGATACTCTATTTACTTCTGAAATCCAATCAATTTCAGCAGGCCAAAATGAAATTGTACTTATTTAATTCATATGGCAAACAAGCCTAACCTGATTCACACACTTTATTAAGCCTATAATCAATATGGTAAAATCTAAGCTTTAGTTGGAAGGGGAGACATGTTAATTTTTTATAGAGTAATAAATAAAAAAATACAATCCATAACTCCAGGAGCTGTTGAAGACAATGTGCATCTCTCTTTATCAAGGCTGTATAGAAAATGCATAGAAAAAAAATCACTATACTCCATAGCATTATAACTCCACACACTGCCAACAAAGTTTTGATTTTCTGCTTTTCTTCCATTTTTTTTGGTCTCAAAATAATACCTGTGATTTTTATTCAGTCCAAAATATGACAGCTTTATTTTCCTTGATGTTTTAGATTTTATGCTTATTTTTCTACATTTAGCAATTTGGAATTTAAAAAATAATAAAATATATATCTAATAGAAATAAAAGAACTTTTTCAGGACATTTATTGCAAAAGGGACCAAGTATAGTCATAATCCATTTTTCCCAATAACAGTAACCGTTTTTGGGGGGATGGCTCAGAAGGTTCAGGTTTATAAGCAACTTATGATAGACTGCATTTTGCTATAATCTGCTCAAATGTTCACATTGATGGTGCTAATTTTCAGGAAAGTAAATTAGCATAATTAATGACCAGCCAAATTTGGGGGTAATACAGTATGTAATTAACATTAGAGAGTTCTGTTGTACCACCTGCCCCCACATTTCATTGTTGCAGGGATCGAACTGTACAGGAGGAAATTTTCCCCTTTGCTGCACTGAGCAGAAAGCAGCTTTCTTCATCAGAATAAGCCATTAGCTGTAATGGCATGTAGGTGTAATGGAATGTGCTCGAAACATCTGTGCTGAGAGCAGGGGAGAAATTGCTGCATGCAGTCGTAGGCCTTTGGGGAGCTTGATTAAGGGTTGCTTCAGAGAACTTGAGATCTGGCTTGGGATGCAAAAAAGAAAAAAAAAAGGAGAGAAGACAGGGAGAGGGAGGGAGAGAGAAGAAAGGGAAATAATGCTAATAGATTTACGGATGTACTGCAGGGAGAACAAAGGATTTTTAATTTTTTTCTTCCTTTATTGCTCTTATATTGCATCTGTTCTCTGTTGGGCTTTCACTTATTGAAGTGATCTGGAAAAAATGTATCTCTAAATGCAGTTTAGTGGGAATGAACATAGTTGTAAAAATAAAATAGCTTGATTGCCCCCCTTTATTTAGCTAATGGAAAGTTCCTCATAACCTGTGAGGGAAAATACTAAATATTGTTTATCTTAAGTGTTATCTTGAAATTCATCTCAGAAAATGATGTAAATATTCAGATTCAGGGCTGGAAATCATTTCTTTTTTTTCATCAGTCTGCATACAGCAGTTTTTGCAATGCATGAACTAGCTAATTCATTTTGAACTACTTAATTCTGTGTTCTCAAGAGTACGTTGAACTGATTTTTGAACTCATTTTTTCTTCTAAACGTTGCATAAATTTATATATGTATTATAGACAATAAAATGTTAACTTCTGAGGACAATGGGAAATTTTTTCTACACTTTCTTTTTTAGCAAATACTTATTGAGCACTTGCTATGTGCAAAATATCATTTCCAGGCTGAGAGTCTGGTGGTCATTGTTGGAAATACAGTAAATTGCATTTGGCAAAGGGCATAGTCAATTGTAATACCTCAGCCGTCTCCTTATTCCATGCTGACTGCTGAAGCCAAATTGATCATGCAGTGATACATATTGATTGTTAAAACAATTCAATCGAATACATTGATTATAATAAGTTTTGGCCATTTTTAAAGTGCTAAAGAAAAAAAGCAGTAAAACCTAGCTTTTAACTACTGCCTTTGCAGAAAAGATAAGCTAAAGCAGAGTTATAGTTAGATAATAAGTGAGGGAGGGGTTAAACATTTGTGAAACTAATGCAACTGGAAAGGGAATTAGCATTCTGCATGGGACAGATGTGAATGTATTGCCTAGAAAATTAGAAACAAACCTGAAAATATTGGGCGATTTTATGATTAGGTAAATCTTACACTTTCTAATTATAAATGACAATGAAGCACTCTATTTGCTGGAATCTATCTTCCTTATGAAATAAGAAGCTTGCTGAGCTGGTGCCAAAAATTCCTTGCACTGAAGTTTAAAATATGTGGGGAGGCAAGAATGTAATAAAAATTCAAAAGCTAATAATATTATGGCGACTGGCATTGTTTACAATGTGGAGCACCTGCTGTTTGAAAAAAAAGGAAGAAGAAAAAGTGAAATCATCAAACTGTTTCTAAATGGAAAATCTGGGCTCTCTGCCAATTACACAATGTGTTTCAGGTGCACTGTAAATAGGAACAATAAAAGGTGCAGAGGAAAGAATATGAAATGTTAAATCTCAAATTCACAAGAATATTAATATGATGTTTCTTGAAGGGAAATCTTGGGACTCTTCCAGTGTTCTCCATTGCAAGGAGGAGGTTTAAAATTTTACACTGCATATGTAAAGTTCTAAAACTTTTAATTGCCTATATCTTAAAAAGAATATATATGAATGCAAGGCTGTTTGCTTCAGCTGCAATGCCCTTAGTTATTTGAGGCAGAAATATCTATCTGAACCTGCAAACATAAATTATTTCTTCTAGTTTCTCTTTATTGTGTGTGTGCATGTGCATGTGTGTGCACACTCGTGCATATGAATGCACGTGTGTGTTTTTGTGGGTGGCAGTTTGGGGAATTAAACCCTGAGGGTAAGAAAAGGAGAAAAAGTGCTACTCTTATGTATTACTGAATACTAACTTTCTATAACAAAATTAGCATTATGAGCAACTGCAAAGTATCAGACACACTGCAGTGAGATGTTGTATTTCTATCTTCTCACTATGTAGCACTTAATAATGGATTCCTCCAGAATTAGACACCTATTTTTACCAGCTAACTATTCACACGTGCCAAATTTCCTTTTCTAGTTCAAATGTTTTTCCTTTTTCAATGAGACATTTTAAAATCAAATCACCTTTGGAATGCCTGCTCCATTTTAAAATGCCAACCTTTCATAAATCACACTGAAACATTATCTTAATGCGTATCTTGTAAAACTAATGTTGAACATTACACAATTTTTTACAATGATGAATGTAAACTAACTTTCAAGAACTGAGCATCTTTCAAACGTAAAATATTTTCAGAAATTGGAAATAAAATTGTTTAGGATGTCAGATATTAAAAATTGCTCAAAACTAGTTGGACGCGGTGGCACACACCTGTAACCCCAGCACTCTGGAGGTAGAGGCAGGAGAATTACAAGATCAATGCCAGCCTGGGCTGCACAATGAGACCCTGTCCTCCCCACCCAAAAAAAAATTTAAATGCTAAGAACTAAACATTTGCAAAATATTTGGGGTAAATTTTGTTTCTTTTGAATCAGGAAAAAGTGGAACTATGTAAATCCTCCTAAATAGCTATACCACAAAGGTAACTATTAATATAGAATTGGCCTATGCAAACAGATAAAACAGGTAAGAATAATTCTTGACCTTGTACAATAGTTCTACAAAGGAATGTATTTGCTACTCCATCATTTACTCTTTAAGCAGATCAAAATAATATCTAACTTATGATTGTTATGAAAATTAAATGAGATAATTCAGATAAAGCATTTGATCTAATGACTGACACATATTAAGGGTTTTAAAGATTTATCTTAGCTAGTATTATTGCTATGATTATTTCTGAAATAATGGCATTTTTCTTTATCACAGCTGTCAAGAGGTGGAATAAAGGCATTTGCAATTAGCACTGTTTGTGAGCACTCTACATTCCCCCAAAGAAATAAGATAATACAATCTCTTATATCTCTTTTCATCTAGCATCATCTGTAACAGAAATTCCACAAGTCATCCCGGTATTGGTTTCTTTTTAACTTTTCTACTGCACATTAGTATTCAGGTCACTGAGTAAAGCAATGGAATATTATGAAGAAATAAGAACACTAGTGTATGGGGAGTTTCTTGAAGAATATGAATCAGAAATGTTAAGAAGGTGAAGGAGGCAGCAGAATAAGAAATTGACAATATTTCCAACAAGAATCTGGAAGTGTACTGTATAGTACAGCAGGAGATTAGAAAACAGATCACATTAGAAATATGAGAAAGAGTATTAGAAAATGAATTTTGCTTTAGACAGACATTTGATTCCTGGTTCTATTATTCATTACTATCTATTGGCCTCTCACAGAGTAATCTTCAGTCTCAATTTTTCATCTGTAAATCGGGGACATTCCTACACACTTCATTGTTGTTGTTAGGGGCCATTGAGTCAGGTCCGACTCATAGCGACCCTATGTACAACAGATGAAATACTTCCTAAGACTGTGCCATGTCTGGCATTATTGTCAGTGCTTGTATGCTATTCATAGGGTTTTCAACGGTTGATTGTTTAGGGAGTGGACTGCCAGGTCCTTCTCTGTAGCCTGCAGCACCTAGTATTCCTGGGTGGTCTCCCATCTAAGGACTAGCCAGGCCAATCCTTCTTAGCTTCAGAGATCAGGCAGGATTGAATGCCTGGGTGCTATGGCCCACTTCATTATGAGAATTAAATGGCAAAATGGCTAATAAAATCCCTGACAAATAGAATATGCAAATAAATATTCACTGATTAGACCCTAAATTATCTTTAACCCTGCCTCCCTTCTTAGACTTATTTTCAGAAGTCTATTAAACAACATATACTTATATTCTTTATATAAATATATAAGGCCCTTTTAATAGTGGAATTTCAGTTCTTCAAAGAATAATCAGGAAACTTTATTTCAAAAATAGCTTTGTGACTAAAATTTCAAGTGTCAAGCCTTCCTCCTGTTCAATCAATGCTCTCAGATTCTACAATCTGTAAAAATTACACTACGTCTACATATCTCATCATGTAAATATGTTAAAATGATGTTGCCAGTTTAATGTTTCCACATTTGGAATTGTGAAAACAAATAAGAGAGATTTTTTTAAACTGTAAGGTTTGTGAAATATACAGGAACAACCATGGTATTAAACTACTCATATTGATACCTAAGTGGGCATATATTTTGGATTAAGTTTTACAATTTTGTCAAATCATTTAAACAAGTTGCAGCTTTAGGCACCACCAAACATTTAGTGGGTACATTGGATTGACTCCCAGTCATTTAATGCCTGGATTATTGAAATTATGTTCTTATTAACTTCCATCCCATTCTCCAAATACCTTTCATAATCATCATTCCTTAGAGGACAGGATGTTGCAATTATCCTCCCCCTTAAATTGTCTCCTCCGTTAAGTTCTGAAAATCACCTTGTAAATCATAATCAGAAAATGGTAAGTACTTTTAGTTTTCCTTATTAGTATGAGATACCTGTTGACTGTGCTATTCTACAGATATCAGCCTATCTACATTAATGTAGTTTACTGATAGTATCCTGAAAACTTATCATCAGTTTGGAAGTACCAGGCATAAGTTTTAAACAGGCAATGATGACATTCAACACCTTGAATGAATATGATCTCATATTGGTTATAATGATGGTAATTACTTTGATGAAGGCACTGAACATGTGCAAAATAGAAACTAGCATTCAAGACGAAAGAATGACAAATTCTGCCTGTGGTCAGAAGAAAGGAAGATTTCCAACCCAGCAGCCTTGCCACATCTTTAATCATTAGTGAGATCACCTTGCTCATGGCATTAGAATAAAGATTTTCAGGGCAATGTATGATCATTACCTGTTTGTACCAAAGATCATGATCACAATAAGAACCAATGGATGTTTCTTATATTGGATTATAAAGGCCTGTCTGAGCCTGTCTTCATGAAAATGTATTTGACAGATCTTCTACATACAGGAAACAATAAACATTTAAATTTATTTTCAATTTCATTAGTTATTTTTTGTGTGTGACTAGAGACATTGAAAAAAAAATACTTAGTTTTAGTCCCTTACCAGATTCTTAAAGTAAGGGCAGTCTACTATTTTTAACAAAATAATGTATGGCATTAGAGTCTTTGGGATTCAGATCACACGCAGAAACCTTAATCCTGATATTATCCTGAAAACATATCATCACTTTGTAAGTACAAGGTGTAAGTTTTAAAAGGGCAAGGATGGCATTCAAAAAAAGGGAACTTTATTGTATCACTAATTGAAAACTCCTGAGACATTATTGGGTTCGGGCATAACTTGGTCCAAGGCCTCACACAAGAGTACAGGCCCTCTCCATCTCAAAACTATGCTCTCCTTCAAGTTAGCTTTACCCTCAAGTTTCACCTAGTGGCACAGTTGCAGCTCCAGATTTACATCCTCTCAAGTTCAAATCCTCCTACAGCCATACCTCTGTGGTGTCCCAACCTGTCAGATCTCAAAGCTAAGCAAGGTCGGCCTCATTAATACTTGAATAGGAGACAGCCTGGGAACACCAGGTGCCGTAGGCTTGGGAGAAGTACCCAGCAACCCACTCCCCCCAAAAAAAATCTACCATTGAAAGCCCTATGAATAGCAGAAAAACACTAACAATAGTGTTTCATCTGTTGTACATAGGGTCACTATGAGTTAGGTACTGACTCAACGGCACCTAACAAAAACGAGTTCAATCCAGTGAAAAAGCAAAAAGAATCTTCCTGTCTTTCTAATAGAAGTACTGCATTTAGCCATGACTTTCCCCATCTTTGACTATCACTACACTAGGTGAAATTGTCCAAGACTACTTCTCCATCTTCTACATCTCGGTCTTCTCAATTCAGATTTGGAAAAAGATTTATCCAAATATGTAGTCTAAGTGTAGTTTTACAACTCCCAAAGAAAAATAAGGATATGGTTGTCAAAAAAAGGGAAAAGAATATTACATGACAAAACCATGAAAGAGCAGGAATCTTATTAACTATTGTACACTCAGACTCTAGGGCAGAGTCCAGCACAGAGCAGATTCACAATACTTATGAATTGCTATTCCAAATAGTCAGTACAATACACATAGTACACAATTCAGACAGAGCTGAACATTAGTTTTTTTTATTCAAATACAAGTTATGGAACACCTCTACTTTAATGAGGCAGTTATATAGGCTCATAGAATAATTTATTATGTAGGCTATCATAGTGGAATAAATGACAGAGGGATATGGATGTCAATTCCACATACAGCTTATGGTACAGGAGGAATTGCCTGTGTGGGGAGGGTTGTAAATTCAGTGGTGCTCCATCATAGGTCACATGGAGTTTACCAAATTACACCAATGTTAAAATATTAGGAATATGAAAGTAGTATGGATAGCATGTTGTTTGGTGCCGTCGAGTCAGTATCCGACTCATAGTGACCCTCATAGTGTTTTCAATGGATGTTTCGGGATTGCCTTGGAAGTGGATTGCCAGGCCCTTCTCCCATTTTTGAGGTGCTGGGAATCGAACTCGGGACCTCAGAGACTGCAGCGCAGCACTCTGCCAACTGAGTTAAATCCCAGCCCATATGGATAGCATAGGGCTGAGATTTAGCTCAGTTGGTAGAGCGCTGCACTGCAGTCTCTGAGGTCCCGAGTTCGAGTCCCAGAACTGCAAAAATGGGAGAAGGACCTGGCAATCCACTGCCAAGGCAACCCCAAAACAGTCAGACATTGAAAACTCAATGAGGGTCACTATGAGTCAGATACCGACTTTGACGGCACCTAACAGCAACAACAACATGAATAGCATAATGTAGTTAATGAGATGCCTATAGAAAAACTGTGATATTCTCCTCTAGTCATGTATTACTCCTTGGAAATCTTCCCCATGCCTATCACTATAGTTTAATCACATCATTGGGAACACAGGAAGCCTTGAATGTCTTACCAATGAATTTGGTCTTTCCCAATAGGCAAAAGGAAACTTGAAAATATTTAAAGAGGGTCAAAAATATAGTCAGGCTTTGATTTATGGTTGAGTAACAGCAAAAGAAACTATGAGGAAGAAAGGGGAAGTAGGAAGGGAAAGAGCAAGAAAAATAAATGGGAAATGTAAAATAGAAATGATTATGGAATGACCAGTGCTTTCATAATTATCTTATTTTTCCTTTCTAAATCTTATTATGACTTGAAGACTTAAGTAGAACATGTTCACTTAAATTAATAACCTTATAGAATTGTATATGATAGTAAATTTTGAGATACTCTCCCAATAGTATGAACACAAGTTTAATTATTGGTAATATGGCATGTTTTCCAAACTATATACACAGATCTCTCCTTGCTTCCTTTCATTCTTTCCTTCATCTCTCTGTCTCCCTCTCAACAAATACTATCATCCTCTATGTGTTGTTTTGTAATTAAACATTTTCTTTCAATGATGCATCTGAGCAATCTTCCAAGTCTATTTATTGGGTGTGTGAGTATGTGTGCTTGTATATGGGTTTCTAAGGGCTGTATAAAATGCCATAGCTTCATTTTACTTTATTGTATTTAACCATTTTCTTAGTAATGGATATTTCAGTGGTCTCAATTTTTTTTTACTTAAAAAACTGCTTCAGTAAACATGCTGTACATCTGTCCTTACCTAATCATGTGGGGTTTCTACAGTATAGAATCCAAGAAATGACATGTTGGATTAAAAGAGATGCAGATTGGAAAGACACTGCCAAAATGCTTTTAAAAGTTTTGTACCAATTTATATCCCCAGTGATTGTGTTTTGGAGTGCCTATTTCCATACAGTCTCAAAAACTTTGTCCTAGTCTTTTCAAATTTTGGCAAAATTATGGGAGAAAATGAAATGAAATTCTGTTTGATTTATATTTTCCTGGTCATTTATCTCATTGACTCCTTGGTATAATCATGTGAGGAATGTATTATTATTATCCCAACTTACAGATTTGGAGAAAAAATTCAAAGTAGTTTTTACTTTAGTTCAGGTCAAAATGTCATGATTTGGTGGCTGCTAGTGTTCAAACACTACAGGAGCCACCGTCCAGTTGATGGGGGAGGCCAGAGGAAGAGGCAAGTTTCAACTGAGAAATATTTTTGGCAACTTTTTTACCTAATTCTATACAGTCTGCTATGGGCAGTACAGCTGAAGTAAGAAAGCATTATATCAAATCTTATCCTTGTGTCTTCTATGCAACTACTAAGAATTTGTGATGTAAATTTAAGACATTGTGAACTGTGGTAGGAAGAACCTGGCTCTTGAGTTTTGCTTCCCTTACAGGAGATTCCTGAATATTAATGAGGCAATTGCTAGTATTTTCACATTTTTAGCAATTTAAAAAGTAATGCCAATTAAAATAAATTTGTCACATGAACATGTTAGAGTTAAACACTACTAAAGGAGTCAAGTCCTAACAATGTAATTAACACACCTTGTATTATTCCTGGGATCCAGATTAAAAGAACAAGCAGTTTACTCAGGGATTCCACCTGCACTTGTTCCCAAATGTCATTGTCAAGCCCCATAGTGCATTAGGTATTCCTTAATTGCCAATTAAAACACATGGCACCGTAAGAAAGGTATTGATAATGAGTCCTTTAAAACAAATCTATTGCAGAGGTTCTATTTTGACCCCAGTTGGTAGTTACTGAGAATCATTTCTGTATTTCAGAAGAAAATGCCCAATGACTGAATTCCTCCTGCCTGAGTAGTAGGTAATGCCCATTTTGTAAATGTGACCATAATCTACACAGTAAATGACTACTTAGGCAGATCAAATACCAAACAGAATACTTACTACATATTAGACAATCACTATATATCAGTTTACTTTCCATTTGCCTTGATTTTTCTCTTTATAGAAAGTGCACACAATGGATAAATGGATCTTTGAAATTTAACTATATTATCACCTGATGGAGGTGCTAACTCTGTTATCACTCTGTCAAACCAATATTCCAAACTATTAACTGTCACTTGCATCATTATAACAAATACGAAAAGATCCAGATTCTAAAACTCAGCAACCTTCCATGTTCTTTTATTTTATTTTAAATTATTATATTTTCTAATAATAAAATAATACATGCTCCCTGGACCAAAGAAAATCTAGACAAGTAATAGAGTGCATCAAAACTTTCACATAACACCACTACACAATGAAAACCACAGGAATTTATAGAGTATAACAGCTATTTTCTAAACAGAAACCAAACGACCCCTACTTGCTTCTCATGATAGATTTTTTCCACTTATATAAAACTAGTACTTCTTCCATATTGTTTAAACACATTTTATCAAACCTCTATTGAATATACATATTCCTATTTTTATATTAAAAGATAAACATTGATAAATATTTTGTGCATATATTGCTATTTACCTGGTCAGTTTTCTTCAAGTGAAGTCATACAAATAAAACTACATGATTAGATTGACATATTTTAAGCTAACATACACAATACCAAATTGTCCACAAGAGATATGCCAATTTGCATGTCCACCAGAAAATTATGACAATAAGCATTTGCTCACATACAGCCTGCCACACTTTTCATCTTTGCCAATTTGATTAGTAAAAATCATACCCTACTTAAAAAAATTTTTTGAGTCAGGTGCGGTGGCGCACACCTGTAATCCCAGGGGCTTGGAAGGCTGAGGCAGGAGGATCGCAAGTGGGAGACCAAAGGCAGTCTGCATAACTTAGCGAGACCCTGTCTCAAAAAGTAAAAAAAAAAAAAAAAAAAATGGGATGGAGGTGCAGCTCAGTGGTCCAGCACTTGCAAAGAATGCAAGTGCGAGGCCCTGGGTTCAATCCCCAGTACCACAAAAAAATTATATATATATTTGCCTATTGAATTCCTTGGGTTTTCTATTGAAATGTATATATTTTCCTTATGAGCACTTTATCTTAAGGGGTATATATATATTATGTCATATATGTTGAGTATTTACAGATTTAGTGTCACTTTATTGTTATATATATTGATTTTTATCAAATAAAAGTTTTTTATTATAATTTTTATGTGGTCAGATCTATCAGATCTTTATCTTAATGCACCTGGATTTACTACTATTCTTTAAAATTTTTCCCACCCCAGAATAAGTACATTTAATTTTAAAATTATTGTGATGTTTATGTATTTAATCCACCCAAAATATATTCCACTATAGACTATGAAAGAAGAAAATGATTTAACTTTTTGCAATATGCTTAACCATTTACTCTAACATTAGTTACTAAATAATGTGTCACTTTCAATTCAATTTTAATGACTTTAACATAAAAAATTTACATATTTTTCACATATAAGTTTTTATATATACTGGGACTAGCAACCTAGCATTTTCAAAAGCAATGAATTGACACACTTTAGAAAAAAGTGTACAACCACTCTAATTCCTGAATTTAAGAAACATATATGGCCATGTTAACAGAGCATGTAAGAAGTGGGATTGCAGGTGAGGTTGTAAATATTTCTTTATAAATTTCCTTTGAAGTCATTCCTATATATAAATCATATAAATTTGTGAATAATATTCAAATCTATGTTTATTATCTAGTGCTATGTTACCATATATTGATGCTCAAAATGTGGGAAAAGGATGATTCAATGGAGGGAATTGGTATTGAAAGTGTGAGCAATCGTTGGGCTTTTTCAAGTAGAAGTAGCTGTATATAGGAGTATAGAACTCAGGAAGTGGCTCCTGGATTCAATGCAAGATTGCAAACGTGGACTTGGTTGTCTATGAGTGCTGGAGGAACCAGGAAGGGCTGGAGATCACACACAAAAAACTGAGAGCAGAACAGAGTTTCTTAATTCTGTTTACTCATCCAGACATAACTGGAGAAGTGTTTTTGTGAAAAGTAAGTGTCCAGGTCTGAATCAGAATCTCCAGGTTCAACCTTGACATCTATATCTTTATAAAAGTCCAAAGGCTTGAACCAGAGATCATCCTTTTATGTGAAATAAGCCAGACCCAGAAAGATAACCATCATGTTTTCTCTTATATGTGGATGTTAGGTTTAAACACATATTCATTATTAAACCATATAGGTCATGAAAATAGAAGGAACTTACATAAAGAAAGATAATGGACTAAAGAAAAGGGGGAGGAGGCAAGAAGAAAGGGTAATGGGAGAAAAGAAAGGAAATATCATGTATGTTACCCACTTACAGCCAACTTGGGATGTAGATAAGTAGATATACTCACAAAAAAAGACCTGCAAGTAGAAGGGAAATCATTGGTAGGAAGGATAGGAATGGGGGAAAGCGGTCATGAGAGGTAAGGGTGAAGCAAACATGAGCAATATACAATGAAATGCATGTATGGAAATGTCATGAGATCCATTAAGTTGTACATTAAAAATTACAACTAAAAATAATTTTTTTTTAATCTACAGATGAGCATGATTTACAGCCAAGATTGAGAGTCACAAATACAGAAGGAAGTATAGAGAAAAGAATCCTGGCTACCATAAAATGTGAAAATGGAGATAAAGCCTTAAAACACTTTCCAGAAAAAGCAAATATGTATATGAAGGCTCTAGGTATAAAACAGCTTGCCATGGTGTTATAACAAAATGAAAGCAAGAACTTGGATATGAATGATAACAAACAATAAGCTGCTTTCATTTATTGAACAGTTACTCTATTTTTACTTTTTATTGGGAAGCCAAATGCCACATATCTGTACCTATCTGTTTATGCAGATTTGTGGATACCTATGAAAAAATATACATAAACTTACCTTAATTATTACAACAATCATGGGAGCTAAATGTACAACCATTTATGGGAGAATAAATTGAAGCTCAAAGAGATTAAACAGCCTTACCAAAGCCATAGAATTAATTAACAGTGAAGACAAAATTTGAAACTGACATTATGTTTTTAAGCATTAAGGTAATGCTTTAAAAACTTTACTCTGGCAGTGTTATAGATGGAGGCAGGAACCAGCCTGGAAGCAGAGACTCAGTAATTTAGGTGAAAAGTAAGGCAGCCTGAAATAACATATTTTGTTACTATGAATGGGGAAAATGGGCTAGATGACTGAAAGAAGGTAAAATTCATGTCATCTATACACAGGATCCTGGAAATGAATAAGATGAAAGAATTAAATATGGTTCCTAGGATTTTTGTGTGGATGACTGGGTTGGTGGTGGTATTATCATTAATGGAGAAAAAAACAGATATAAGGTGGATAAGTGTTATGGTTTGGACCTAAATTTTTCCCCAAAGATCATGCTGTTTGGTCCCCAGCTTGTGGCACTGTTCTGGGAGGTTGTGGAACTTTGGAAGGTAGGCCTTTGGCAGCTCCCTGGAGCTGGGCCTTTGGAAGTTTTTACCCTGGACCTACAGCTGTAGTCTCTCACTGTTCCTGGTCTGCCATCCCAATGAGGTTATCTGACACAGGTCCTGCTTCCACTGCAGTCACTACTGTGCCTGCCCTGCCACCATTATGCACTAAATCTATCCCTATAAGCTCCCAATAAACTTCCCCTATAAGTTTGCTTAGCCTGCAGCGGTAGCCCTGTGGCATCCGATCCCGTCTGATCTCGGAAGCTAAGCAGGGTCGGCCCTGGTTAGTACCTGGATGGGAGACCACCTGGGAACACCAGAAGCTGTAGGCTGGGAGAAGGACCTGGCAACCCCCTCCCAAAAATCAATCTGCCATTGAAAACCCTATGAACAGCACAGAAGCACTGACAATAGTGCTTCCCCTGTTGTACAGAGGGTCGCTATGAGTTGGATACCGACTCAACGGCACCTAACAACAACAACAACAATAAGTTTGCTTGGGTCGATTTTTCTGCTACAGTGATGACTGCTGATTAATATAGAAAATTGATACCAGGGAGGGGGGGCATTGCTTTGCACAAACTTGACCATCTGGTTCTTAGGCCTTCTTGGGAATTTGCTTGTAGGAGGAGACTGAGTTTGGAGATGCAGGCAAGAGAAGCCCTGGATGGCTTGAGGGGCAGTTCTGATGAGAATAAGAAAGACCAGAACACCACTGCTGATAGAAATGTAAATGGGGCTCACAAGGTTTGGGAGAACAATGAGGACTCTATTGGATACTGGATTAGAAGTGATTCATGTTATATTCTAGCAGAGAGACTGTCTTCATACTGCTCATGCCCTGAAGATTTGAGGCTGAATTTAAAAATAATGAACTGATTAATTTGGCCGCCAAATTATCACAAGGGCAGTGAGATATGGGGATATGGCTTGGTTATGGCTTGCTGTGTTTAGCAAGATTTATAAGAATATAGAGAAAATGGCAAAACAAGAAGATCTGAAAAAATGTGCACTATAAAGAGGGAAAGAGCAGCAGCTTTTCTAAGGCAGATAGTGGTGGTTTGGGCTAAGAAGACTTAATTGTTAGTGATAAGCTGCAAGAAAAGGAAATCTTGACCTTTTAACCAGGACAAAATTAATTACCTCAAGACACATAGGGAGTCAGCCCCATCTAAGGCCCAAGGCATAAAAAGATGATGTCTGAAAACCTGTCTCCCAGATTTAAAAAGGGAGTATCTGAAAAGAAAGGCCTCTACGACACCCTGCTGAAAACGGGGCACCAAGGGAAATGGTTTCTTAGCCTGGGCATACAGAAGCTGCTACTGCAGCTGTGGTTTGAAAGGATAAGTCTGCCTCTTGAGTTGGCAGCTAAATATGGCAGCATCCATGTAGTGCTGGTTTTGCAGGCACGCAGAATGTAAGTATTAAGAGGGTATGGAGGCTACCACAAAGGTTCAAAAGAAAGCCTATGAGGCCAGAAAATGTGTACTAGAGTTGGAAGCACTACATAGAGCTAGCCCCTAAAGGGCTGATGTGTAAGGATTTGAGGCTGGAACCTGAGCAGCAATGGAGACCCTAGGATGTTAAATATGCCAAGAACAGGAAATGTCTGCTGAGAAGAGCTAAAGGCAATTGGTGGAGCCAGCCCTAGAGGATCACAGGAGTGGAGCCACTCAGGCCTATTTGAGCACAAGTGATGTCAAATCCTCCATCATATAGCATATGCCACATTACTGACTTAAGCTGGCAGAGCTTGTTTGTCCAGTGGGATACTGGTCTTGCTATAGATCAAATTTCCTTTCTGTGCCTCTATTTGCCCCTTTTGGAATGGAAATGCTTGCTCTGTGCCATGTTGGAAGTATGTAACCTATTTTTTATCTTACAGCGACCACAGTTAAGTTTGCCATGCGTCTCAGTGAAGACTTGGAATTGGACTTTTGAACATGGTTGAGACTATGAAGCCTTTGGAGACTTGAAGTTGGACTGAATGCATTTTGCAACATGAGATGGCCATGACCTTTGGGGGCCCGGGACAGAATGTTATGATTTGGACCTAAATTGTCCCCCAAAGGCCATGCCATTTGTTTTCCAGCTGGTGGCACTGACCTGGGAGGTTGTGGAACTATGGAAGGTGGGTCTTTTGTGGAAGTACCTCCCAAGGAGTGTGTCTTTCAAGGAATTTACCCTGGGCCTGCAAACCTGGTCTCCCACTATTTCTGTTCTGCCATTTCATGAGGTCATCTCCCACAGGTCTTGGTGCCAAGGCCACCAGGACTGTAATTTCCCTGTCACCATTATGGACTAATTCTCTAACTTTGAGATCCCAAAAAACTTCTTCCCCATAACTTTGTTTGTATTGGTATTTCTGCTACACTGATCACAGATGACTATTATAATAGGTCTAGTTTTTGAAATGCTGAGTTCAGCCTGTGGGACATCTATTTAATGTTAAATATAAGTTGAAAATAAAATAAATGAAAGGTTCTATATTAATTACTCCTGGGCAATGTACAGATTCTTCATGAGTACAATTGAGGACTCTGGTATTCCCATTCTTCACAGATTTGTCCATAAGTTGTTATGATCCACACAGTCAATTGGTTTTGTGTAGTCCTTAAAACATAGATAGATATCTTTCTAGTATTCTTTGCTTTCAGCTAATATCCATCTGACATCAGCAATGGTGTCCCAAGTTCCACACCTTCTTCTGAATCTGGCTTGATTTTCTGGCAGTGCCCTGCCTATATGCTGCTGCAGTTGCTTTTTTAATTTTATTGGGACATATAATCCAGAAAATAAAATTAAAAGTATATAATTTCAATGATTTAATATGAGCTGAATAATTCCATAACCATTTCAATGTCTGTTTCCTTAAGATATATTTTCTTAAAAAGCTTCTGTACAGCAAAGGAAAAAATTAACAGAGTCAAGGAAATTCCCACTGAATGAGAAAAAATTTTCACATCCTATACATCAGACAAAGGTCTAATTATCAGAATTTATAAAGAACTTAAGAAAAAGATACCCAAAAAAACAAATAGCCCAATACACAAATGGGCAAAGGAACTGAACACACAGTTCTCAAATGAAGAGGCCCATAAAGCCATGAAACACATGAAAAAATGCTCACTATCCCTAGCCACTAGGGAAATGCAAATTAAAACAACTCTGAGATTCCACCTTACACCAATAAGAATGGCGAAGATCAACAAAACAAATAACAACAATTTACTGAGAAAGTTGGAACTAAACTCCACACTGTGATTGTACAGTCTATTTTTCCTTGACATTCTGTCAATATATGTTTTATGTACTTTGAAGCTATGTTAGTAGATGCATAAGTTCAAACTTTTCTGTCTTCTTATGAAAAACACACCCTTTTATGTGTACTAAAGCAATTTTGTCTACAGCCCTATTACCCTCTCATCTGATCCTCTATGATCACATAAGCTAAGCAGGATTGTGTGTACTTAGTCCTTGTGGAGGGATATTGCTTGGGAATACAAGGTGCTATAGGCTTAGGAGAATGACTTAGTAGCCACTCCCCCAAAATTCAGCCATCAAAAACCCTATGAATAGCAGAGAAACACTTAACAATAGCTGGGAATGGCACAGTGCCAGGTAGTATATGTTGTTCAAAACTTTGTTGTACAAAAGGTTGCTATGAGTTGGATCCAACTAGACAGCACCTAACAACAAGAACAATGCAATTTTACTTTGAAATGTGGGTTTTTTTTATATCATTATAGTAATTATTTATCTTTTGGCCAATATTTAGACATTAAACTTTGTCCATCCTACAAATTTCAAGATTTTTTTAATCTTTATGTTTCAGAAGATGACATACAACTGAGTTTTATTTCATTTAATATAACAACTTTTCTCAGCTAATTGGATCATTTAGGTCATTCATAAATATTAATGTTCTTTTTTTCTCTGTTGTC
Organism: Pedetes capensis; assembly: GCA_007922755.1. NCBI lineage: Eukaryota > Metazoa > Chordata > Mammalia > Rodentia > Pedetidae > Pedetes > Pedetes capensis. Next base: position 287,271 of record VMDO01000226.1, on the reverse strand, counting down.
TTTCATTGATTAATTTTATTACATTCCAACTTTCTTGTAGCTTCAAATTACTCTTTCACTATTCTAAACATTACAATATGCCTCACTGATATATGAAAGTACAGTATTAATTGATTCTTTCTCCTTTCTGGATAATGCAATAATATTAGAACATTTTCATTTCTTTCTCTCTTACTCTAATTTATATGTCACTATTACCATGGATTGTAATTATATATTTATATTTAAACTCAAAAGTGGTGCTGCATTGATATTATTTTATAGAATTAAAATTATTTTATATATGCCCACACATTTACCATTGTCTTTGCTTTACATTTCTTTCCATATCTCCAACTCATTTAGCACCATTTTTCTTCTAGCTGAAAAAACATACAGGTATATTTTTGTTGCATTTAGTGTAATAGTTTTACACTTATTTTCTTTTAACACTTTAGAGATAGTAATCTACGGCTTTCTGGTATGGATTCTTTTAAGATTTCAGCTCTTACTTTCCTTGTTGCTCTTTCAAAAACAATCTGTCTTTTCTTTTTCTTCTGCATTTTGAGTGCAGATTTCTTTTTCCTTGTCATTCTGAAATGTTTATAGATTCTTGAACCTTTACCTTGACGCTTTAACATAATTTTCTCAAAGTTCTGTCAAAAGTTACTTCTGTCTCATTCTCCTGTCTGTGTTCAGTGACTTCAACTTCAGTATGTTATGCTTACTCAGAGTTCCTCTCTATCTCTAACTCTTGCCACTATGTTTCCCACCCATTTTTCATTAATATATTTTACTGTACACTAATTTTCCCACGCCCCACATGTTGTCGAGGTTTGCATGTTGCTTTGATGCTGAAAGCTATACTACCAGTGTTACAGATGCCAGAAGGGTCACCCATGGTGGACAGGTTTCAGCTGAGCTTCCAAACTAAGGCTAGAGAGTAGGGCCTGGCAACTCACTCCTAAAACAATTAGCCATTGAACACTCTATAATTAGCAGAGAAACATTGTCAGATATAGTGCCAGAAAATGAGCCTGCCAGGTTGGAAGGCATTAAAAAGGTGACTGGGGAAGAGTTGCCTACTCAAAGGAGAGTCACCTTTAATGAAGGAAATAGAGTAAATCCCCAAGGACCTCCATTTGCTGATGTGACATGAGTCAAAATGAGAAAGAACAACTGTAAAAGCATCCATTAACAATTGGAACATGAAATGTGTGTAGTATAAATCTAAGAAAACTAGAAATCATCAAAAGGGAAATGGAGTGCATAAATGTCCACATTCTAGGCAGCAGTGAGCTAAAATTTACTGGCATGAGTCACTATGAATCAGATAATCCTATGGTCTGCTATGCTAGGACTGACAAATTAAAGAGAAATGGGGTTGCATTCATCATCAAAAAAGACATCTCAAGATCTGTCTTGAGATACAATACTATCAGTAATGAAGATAGGGAAGATTTTTACCAGCTACTACAATCTGAAACAGATTATACATGCAATCAGGATATACTGATAATTATTGGTGACAGGAATGAAAAAGTTGGAAACAAAGAATAAGGCTCAGTTATCAGAAAATATGGCCCTGGTGACAGAAATGATGCTGTAGATCACATGATAGAATTTTGCCAGACCTATGACATTTGCACTGTAAATATATTTTTTCAACAACATAAACAGTGATCATATACATGGAATTCACCAGGTTCAACATATAGGAAACAAATTCCCTACATTTGTGGAAAGAAATGATGGAAAAACTCAATATTAAGTGACCAGGTGCTGATTGTGGATCAGACCATCCACTACTCATATGCAGGTTCAAACTGAAACTGAAGAAAATTAGAACAAGTGTACCAGAGCCAAGGTATGACCTTGAGTATATATGCCAAGGTATGAGTATATGCCACCTAAGTTCACTGTCCACCTCAAGAACAGGTTTGACGCATTAGACACTAATGATAGGAGACTGGATGAATTGTGGCATGACATCAAAGATACCATTCATGAGAAAAGCAAAAGGTATTAAAAAGACAAGAAAAAATGAAAAGACCAAATTACATGTCAAAAGAGACTCTGCTACTTGCCCTTGAATGATGAGCAGCTAAAGTAAAAGGAAGACATGAAGATGTTAAGGAACTAGACAGAAGATTTCAAAGGGAAGCTCAAGAAGTCAAAATCAAATATTAAAATGACATGTGCAATGAACTGAAGAAAGAAAACCAAAAGGGAAGAACACACTCTGTTTTACTCAAGCTTAAGGAAATGAAGAAAAAAACTCAAGCCTCAAGTGTTAACAGTGAAAGATTCTACAGGGAAAATATTAAAGGATGACATAAACATCACAAGAAGATGAAAGGAATACACACCATCATTATACCAAAAAGAACTAGTGGATGACCAACCATTTCAAGAAGCTGCATCCGATCAGGAGCCAATTGTAGTGAACAAAGAAATGGAAGCTTCCTTGAAAGAATTGATGAAACACAAGGCTCCAGGAATTGATGGAATACCAATAGAGAGGTTTCAACAAACAGATGAAGCACTTATTCATGCCAAAAGGTTTGGGAAACAACTACCTGTTGAACTGACTGGAAGAGATCCATGTTTGTGCCTATTCCCAAGAAAGGGGATCAAACCAAGTGTGGAAACTATCAAATGATATTATTAAAATCATGTTGTTGTTGTTGTTAGGTACCGTCGAGTCGGTATCTGACTCATAGCGACCCTTTGTACAACAGGGGAAACACTATCGTCAGTGCTTCTCTGCTGTTCATAGGGTTTTCAATGGCAGATTGATTTTTGGGAGGGGGTTGCCAGGTCCTTCTCCCAAGCCTACAGCTTCTGGTGTTCCCAGGCGGTCTCCCATCCACGTACTAACCAGGCCCGACCCTGCTTAGCTTCCGAGATCTGACGGGATCGGATGCCACAGGGCTACAGCTGCAGGCATTAAAATCATACATAAGTAAAATTTTCCTAAAGATCACTCAAAAGCAACTGCAGCAGAATATAGACAGGGCATTGCCAGAAAATAAAACCATATTCAGAAGAGGGTGTGGAACTAGGGACACCATTGCTGATGTCAGGTGGATATTAGCTGAAAGCAAAGAATACTAGAAAGATATCTATCTATGTTTTAAGGACTACACAAAACCATTTGACTGTGTGGATCATAACAACTTATGGACAAATATGTGAAGAATGGGAATACCAGAGTCCTCAATTGTACTCATGAAGAATCTGTACATGGACCAGGAGGCAGTCATTGAAATAGAACAAGGAAACACTGCCTGTTTAAAGTCAAGAAAGTATTTGTCAGGGCTTTCACTGTACCTCTTCACTCTCTATGCTGAACAAATAATCCATGAAGCTGGACTTCAAGAAGAAAGCAACATCAGTGTTGTTGGAAGACTCATTAAAAACCTGCATTATGCAGATGGTACAACTGTGCTTGCTGAAGATGAAGAGGATTTGAAACATTTACTAATGAAGATCAAAGAACACAGCCTTCCGTATGGATTATTCCTCAACATCAACAAAACAGATGTCCTTACAATTGGGTCAGTAAGCAACTTCATGACAAAATAGAGAAAAGATTGAAATTGTCCAAAATTTTGCTTTACATGGTTCTACAATCAACATTCATGGAAACAGCAGTCAAGAAATCAAAAGATGCATTATATTTGGAAAAACTGTGGCAAAAGTCCTCTTTAGAGTATTGAAAAGTAAAGATGTCATACTGAAGACAAAGGTACACTTGACTCATGCTGTGGTATTTTCTGCCATTTCATATAGTTTTGAAAGCAGGACATTGAATAAGGGAGCCAGAAGAATTGATGCCTTTGAATTATGGGGCTGGAGATGAATATTGAATCAACTGCAAAAAGAACCAATAGATCTGTTCTAGAAGATGTACAACCAGAGTGCTCTTTGGGAACAGGGATGGCTAGACTGCATCTTACCTATTTTGGACATGTAGTCAGGAGGGACAAGTCCCTGGAAAAGGACATCATGTTTGGGAGAGTGGTAGGTCAACAAAGAAAAGGAAAACCCTCAACTAGATTTATTGACACAGTGTCTCAACAATGGGCTTAAATATAAAAAAGATGGTGTGCCTGATACAGAATCAAGGAATGTTTCATTCTGTTGTGCACAGGGTCATTTTGCATTGGACCTGATTCAACAGCACCTAAAAACAACAACAATAATTCTCTCTTCATCTGAGTCTAATCTGCTGTTAAAACTATTTATTAAATTCTTAATTTAATTATTTTTTGATTTCTGTAATGTCCCTTTGTTTCTTCTTTAATGTTTCCCCACTCTCTACTGGAATTCTTAATATTTTCTTATGTCCTCCAACATAGTCAAAGTTATTTTGAAATTTTTATCTAATACTCAGGTATCTTGAACTCTTGTGAATAGTTTCCCATTGTCTATTTTTCTTTATTTTCTTTATTCTTGGTAACATGTCTCTCCATATTCCTCATTAGTTTTATAAAATTATAGGAAGTAATTTGAAGCCTAGGATCATATCATTTTCCTCTATATTATATTTAAATTTGTATCTACAGAGTACCTGGGGGCACTAACAATTACCTCAGTTTAACCTCAGTGATGGAGAAAACAAAACCAAATTTCTGTCTCTTCCATTTCACTTTTACTACTGTTGTGCAGTCTTTAGAGCCCCTACACAAAGCAAAAGCTTTCCTCCCCTGGAAGTACCTGAACTCTAATCTTTGTTCCCATAACTCACAGGCTGGCAGAATTGTTGTTCATCCTCTCAAAAATCATAGCTGACCTCTTAGGTGGGAATGAGTGTCCCCAGGGGAAATGAACCCCCAAAGAGTAGGCTAGTTCCCTATATCCTTGTCCTAGGTAATAATTTGTTGCTTTGTTACCTCCTCAAACATTTGGTTCTAGAAGCAAAAGGTAAACAAGGAGGACAAATTCAAGTATTAAGAAATATAAAAGAGTTAAAATAATACAGAGAATGAATGAGGTGGGTGAGAAAAACTCATCTATTTTGATAAACAAAGATCTCTTAGGGGAGCTAACAGCCAAATTGAGGCCATAATTGTGAGGAGGCGATGACTTGAAGATTTAAGGGAAGGACATTCTAAAAGGAGATGGGGATGAGCTAGGCATGAGTGAGACACAGAAGGAAGACCAACAGGCTGCAAGGTAGAGGATCAAGGGAACAGTGGAAGAAAGTGGTGCTTATAGAGGTAGACAGCAGGTAAGTTAGGAGTTGAAGGTAATTTTTTCAGGGCAACCACTGGAATATACTAAGCTAGAGATCTATGCGATAGACAGAGCATGTGGTCTATGGTATGGCAGTTGCACTATGAGATTCAAACATGGAGCCCAGAGGTGACAGAAGAGGATGCTTCAGAACTCCATTGAGTGATTATGTGGTTCATAATAGAAGCAGAAGTGGAAATGGTGATAATTGGTAAAATTCAGGATCTGTTTCCTCTCTCCGCCCCCCCCAACCCCTCCCTTCCTCTCCTCTCACAGCCCTATATGCAGGGCAATGAGTTTGCAATATCTTTCTGGCTCAACCCATTCAATAAAATAGCTTGATGTCTGTCTATATAAAATTCAGTGGATTCAATACCTCCCATTGTAAATAAATAAATAAATAAATAAATAAATAAATAAATATTAAAGCTAACATAGATATGACCAGGCACTGCTCTCTTCACATATTCACTCTTCACATATTAACTCATTTTATCTTCTCAATTATTCTGTGGGGATGGTACAATTATTATTTTCCTGACTTTAAAGATGAAGAAACAGGAAAGGGACTAGATAATTTTCCCAAAGTAATATAGCTAGTGAATGGACATTGTGTCTATAATTGTTTATATTTTGTTTCACCACGTTCATTCATTGATTTTTTTCAATGGTAGTATCCTGTCTTCCTTTTGAGAACTCAGTCCTTTCCTATTTTTGCACTATGCTATTCCTATAGGACTGACTTAGAGCTGCAGAGGAAGTCATGTACTGCCTTTCTCTAGACATAGGTAATGTTCAAGGATGGTCCAACAGGAAGCACAGAAATGACTGGCTGTGAGGTTGGAGGTATGGTGTCCTTGTTATCTCCAGGAACTGAAAAGTACATGAATATGATGTGAACCTAGAAAGAATCAAACTAACCAAATAGAATTAGGCCCCAGGGACAATGTATGAGCACCTGTGACTTTGTAGTATCTCAGTTTTATAATTATGTTTCCCATTAAACTAACTTATGGGCTGGGATTTAGCTCAGTTGGTAGAGTGCTGCTCCACACTCTCTAAGGGCCCTGGTTCAATCCCCAGCACTGCAAAAACAGGAGAAGGATGGGGCAATTCACTCCCAAAGCAACCCTGAAACAATTTGCCATTGAAAACCCTATGAGGATCACTATGAGTTAGACTCAACTCAACAGCACCTAACAAGAGCAACACAAATTTATAGGGTTTTTTCTTCCTTTAAGTAGTGTTAGCTCCCAAATATGAGTGATAACATATGGTATTTCTTTTTTTGAGCCTGGGTTTATTCTCTTAGAATGGTATTCTCCAGTTCCATCTGTTTTGCTGCAAATGACATTATTTCATTCCTTTATATTTACTGAATAATATTCCATTGTGTGTATATACCACAAGCTTTTATCCATTCCTCTGCTGATGGATATCTTGGTTGATTTCATACCCTTGTGATTGTGAAGAGTGTTGCATTAAATATGAAAATGCATGTGTCCCTGAGGTATGATGACTTTTCATACTTTTTGTATATTCCCAGCAGTAGTATAGCTAGGTCATATGGCAGTTCTATTCTAAGTTTTCAAAGATATCTCCATATAGATTTCCAAAATGGTTGAACTACTTTACAATCCCCCTAGCAGTGTAAAAGTGTTCCTTTTTCTCTGCATCCTCACTGACATTTGTTTTTATTTGTTTTGTTGATCTTGGCCATGCTTACCGGAGTAAAATAGAATCTCAGTGTTGTTTTGATTTGCATATTCCTAATGGCTCGGATAGTGAGCAATTTTTCATGTGTTTCTTGGCCCTTTGAACATCTTCCTTTGAGAAATGTCTTCTCATTTCCTTTTTGCACTTATGTATGGGTTTTTGTTGTCTTGGTACTTGCTTTCTGAAGTTCTTTGTCTATTCTTTTTTTATTGGAAATTTTTAATGTACACCTTAATGTGATTCACTCTGAAGTTCTTTGTCTATTCTTGAAATTAGTCCTCTGTCCTATGTGTAGGATGTAAAGACTGTCTCTCATTCTACAGGCTCTCCCTTAACTCTGTACATTGTTTCCTTTGCTGTACAGAAGCTTTCTAATTTAATGGAATTCCATTAGTTAATTTTTGGTGCCTTTCCCTGGGCTGTTGGAGTTTTATTAAGGAAATACTTCTCTATGCCTATGTGTTTGAACATGTTTCCTCTCTTCTCTTCTAATAGTTTTAAGGTTTCCAGTTTTATGTGGAGATCTCTTATCCATTTTGAATTGACTCTCATGTAAATTGAGATATATGGGTCTATTTTCAGTTTTCTGCAAATGGATATCCAATTTTCTCAGCACCATTTGTTGAAGAAGAGGCTACCTTTTCTCCATTGAACATCCTTAGCCCCTTTGTCAAAAATCAGGTGGCTGTAGTTGTGTGGATGTGTCTCCGGGTCTGTGATTCTATTCTGTCTGTCTTCAAGCCTATTTTTGTGCAAGTACCAAGCTGGTTTTGACACTAAAATCTGTAGTATAGTCTGAAATCAGGTATAGTGATCCCACCTGTGCTATTTTTGCAGCTTAAGATTGTCTTGGCTATACATGGTCTTTTGTGTTTCCATATGAATTGTAGGATTACCTTTTCTGCTTCTGAAAAGTCTGTCATTGGAATTTTAATGGGGATTGCATTAAATCTGTGAATTGCTTTTGGTAATAAATCCATCTTGACAATATTGATTCTCCTGATACATGAGCAAGGGAGATCCTTCCATCTAGTCTCCTCTGCAATTTCCTTCTTTAATGTTTTAAAGTTTTCCTTATACAGCTCTTCAGGGTCTTTGGTTACATTGATAACTAAATATTTAATTTTTTGGTGGTCTATTGTAAATAAGATTATGCCTTAATTTCCCTTTCTTCCTGTTCACTATTATAAAGGAAGGCTACTGATTTTTTAGTTTTAGTTTTGTATCTTGCTACTTTGCTGAAGGTGTTAATTAGGTGTAAGAGTTTTCTAATGGAATTTTTGGGGTCCTAGGTAAAACATCACATCATTCTTGAATAAAGATAATTTGACTTCTTCTTTGCCTATATGTATCCCTTTGGTTTCTTTCCCTCACCTCATCTCTATGGCTAGGACTTTGATCACAATATTGAATAAGAGAGAAGAGAATGGACATTCTTGTCTTGTTCCTAATCTTAGATGGGATGATTTCAATTTTTCCCAGCTTAGTATGATATTGGCTGTAAGTTTGTCATAGATGGACTTTATGATGTCGAAGAATTTCCCTGTTATTCCCATCTTCTTGAAGTCTTTTATCACAGAAGGATATTGCACTTTGTCAAAGTTTTTCTCAGCATCGACTGAGATGATCATGTGATTTCTGTCTGCAAGTCTCTTGATATGTTGAATTACATTGGTTGATTTTTGTGTGTTGAACCAGCCTCGCATCAGTGGAATGAAGCCCACTTCATCATGGTATATGATTCTTTTTATATGTTACTGAATTCAGTTTTCCAGGATCTTGTTGAGAATTCTTGCATCTATGTTCATCAGAGAAATCGGTGTCTAGTTCTCTTTCTTTGAAGTGTTCTTGCCTAGTTTTGGTATCAGGGTGGCAGTGGTTTCATAGAATGAGTTTGGGAGTGCCTCTTCTTTTCTACTTTTTGAAATAGTTTGAGGAGAATAGATATTAATTCTTCTTGGAAAGTTTGATAAAATTCTGCTATGAACCCATCAATGCCTGGGCTTTTCTTTCTTGGGAGGCTTTTTATTTATTTCTTTATTTTGGTGTATATTATGGGTCTATTTAAATTGATTATGTCTTCAGGGCTTAATTTGGATAATTCATATGAGCTAATGAAGTTATCTATTTCTTCTGTATTTTTGGTCTGGGGAGTACAGTTTCTGGAAGTACTCCCTGGTGATATTCTGGATGTTGTTGGTATCAGTGGTTATATCTCCATTCCCATCTCAAATTTTTTTAAGTTGGGTCTCTTCTTTCTTTTGATGAGACTAGCTAAAGGAGTGTCTATTTTACTTATCTTTTCAAAAAACCAGCTCTTAGTCTGATTAACTCTTGCAATTGTGTTTTTGGATTCTAACTGGGATATTTCTGCCTTGATCTTAATGATTTCTGTCTGAGTGTGCCTTTTAGGTTTTGCTTGTTGTTGGCTTTCTAGTTCATTAAAAATACATCATTAAGTTATTTAATTGGGCCTTTCCTAACTTATTGATGAAGGTGCTTGTGGCTATGAACATCCCTTTGCTGTATCCCATAACTTTAGATAGGATGCATTTTTATCCCTCTTGATTGCAAAATTTTTAAATTTCTTCTCTGATTTCTTTGAAGACTCATTGATCATTCAGCTGTGTATTATTCAGTCTCCACAAATATGTAACATTTCTGAAAACTTTCTTGCTTTTGAGTTCTAATTTTATTTCATTGTGATCTGATATGGTACAGGAGATGATTTCTCCTATACTTGTTAAGGCCAATTTTGTGGGCTGAAATGTGGTTTATCTTTGAAAAAGTTCCATGTGATGCTGAGAAGAATGTGTATCCCACATCTGATGGATGGAATATTCTGTAGACATTCGTAAATTCCCATCAGTCTCTGGTGCTATTCAAGTCTTTTGTTTCTCTGTTGATTTTCTGCTTTGATGACCTATCCCTTGGTGAAAGTGGGGTATTGAAATCTCCCATAATTATTGTGTCTGGTCCAATGTGTTCCCTTATCTCCAATAAAGTTTTTTTTTTAATGAAGCTAGGTGCCCCTGTATTTGGTGAATAAATGTTAAGTATCATTATGGGTTCCCAGCTGACTGTTCTTTTTACTAATATGTAATGTCCTTTCTTTTTTTTTTTTTCCGGTACAGAGAGTTGAACCCAGGGCCTCACACTTACATGCACTCCAGTTGCTAGACCACTGAGATGCACCCTGAGGACAATTTTTTTCCTTTTTTTGAGACAGGGTCTTGCTACATTACACAGACTGCCTCTGGTCTCGAACTTGCAATCCTCCTGCCTCACCTCCCAAGTTGCTGCGATTACAGCCATGTGCCACTGCACTTGAATTCTCCTTTTACTAATATGTAGTGTCCTTCTTTGTCTCTTCTGATTGGTTTGGAATTGAAGTCTAAATTGTCCAAAGTCAGTATCACAACTCTTACTATTTTTGTTTCTCACATGCTTGGTATATTGTTTTCCAGCCTTTAATTTTTAGCCTTTTGTGATCTTTCTGTATGAAGTGAGTCTATTGAATGCCACATATCAAAGGTTTATGTTTTTCAATCCAATTGGCCAGTCTATGTGTCTTCTTTGGTGAGTTAAGATCATTTACATTGAGAGGAATTATTTAGATATGCTTATTATTCTGTATCAATTTGGTACTTGTTACTGTTTCGTGATTCACACTTGGCCTACTTTTTACTTAAGTTCCCTTCATGTTCATTATTCATTCCTTTGATCTTGTACTTGAGGTTGTCTTACCTCTCCCATATGTGGTGTTTCATTAAAGATCCTTTTCAACGCTGGCTTGGTGGCTGAGAATCTTTTAAACAAGGCAATATCATGGAATGTCTTGAACTCACAAACTATTTTAAGAGATAGTGTCCCTGGGTAATATAATCTTGGGTGGCAGTTATTCTTTTTCAGGACTTGGATGATGTCTGTCCAAGCTTTCCTTGCCTTTAATGTTGTTGTTGAGAAGTCTCTTGTTATTCTGATGGATTTGCCTTCATGAGTTGGCATTTCTGTCATGTAGCTTATAGCATAGACTCCTTTGCTCTCTAGATTTAGCATTCCAAATATAATGTGTCATGGAGAGAATCAGTTCTGGTCTACTCTGTTTGGGGTTCTGAATGTTTCCATTGTATGGGTATCCAGCTTTTGTTTTAGGTTTGGCAAATTCTCATCAAATATTCCTTTGAATAAATTTCCTAATCTCCTCATGTTGTTTTTAGCTCCTTTGTGAATCCCTTGACTTTATGGTTTTTGATTCTTCATTTTATCAAATATCTCTTGAAAATCTTATTCAGGCTGCATCATCTTTCTTTCTAGGAATCTGAGCAAACAAGTTCTTCTACCTTTTCCTCAGCTTTAGTCATCCTGTTTTCAGCTTCATCTAGTCTGGATACTGAAGATTCTACCATAAGACTAAACTGATAAATTTTGCCTTGCATCTCAAGGATCTCTGCTTTATTCTTCTTCAGGAGCTCAATTTCTCAGGGGAATTTTTCTTCAAAATGAGATACTTTTTTTCCCAGTGAATCAATGTTCTCATGGTGGTGTCTTTGAGGTCTTTCAGCATATTTATAAGCAATATCCTAAATTCTCCATGCAGCATCTCCAGAAATCTGGTTTTCCTGAAATTATTCATTGAGGTGATTTGCTATATAGGATCTTCCCATCCTACTTGACCTTTCTAGTTTCATGTGTTTTTCTGCTGAGGCTTGCCCATTGTTTGGTCTGGGTGCTAAGTCTCACCTTCTCTGTCTAAAGAGGTTATCCTCCCATATCCCTACGAGTTTGGGTGATGAGGAGTTGCTGGCACATCTCTCTCCCTCCCCCACCCCTGTAGTTTGCAGCCTCAGTGTCCAGTGCCTAGATCCCACTGCAACCTCTGCATTCAGCACTGCCCCCTCAGTTCCTCTCTGTCCTCTGCATTCCTAGTCCCCAATTGCACCACAGCCTACATCATGTGTCTTAGGCTCCCCAGACCCATGTCATTAATTCTCCATGTTGTAATCCCCACTAGGCCTCAAATGCACTTTATTCTGGACACGCTTTCTTAGACTTAAGAATCCATCAGTGTCTGCTGCTCTTGTCTCCCAACTCACCACATTTCAGTTTCCCTCCCTCCAGCTCATGGTTCCAGTGGCTTCGGAGGCCAAGATGGTGAACATCTCTCTGGAGAGGGGTTGGGGGGGACACCACTTCTTGGTCTGAGACCCAAGACCCTACAGTGGGGCTATGTTGCCTGGCCTCTTCCTAGGAGAGTCCCGCAGACTTCCACTTTGACCACCTTGCCTCCCACCAGCCATCAGGGTGGACCTCACCATACTTTCCTTCTCCCACACACCCTTGCTGGATGCTCCACTGTTACTCCCTCCAGCCACTCATCATCAGAGGTAGCCTACTGGACCTGTCTTCAGCCATATGCCCTTGCAGGCAGCTCCAACTTGTCTCCCCCAAAAGTAGAATTTCAACATTCCTACATCAGGACTTTTTGTACTTTAGATTTCCATGAGAAAATACTTCAACTCCACATTTAATTTCCAGTTATAAATCTCAACTTTGTTTCCATGCCTTTGGAAAAGGCTTGCAAATCATAGAGGGAAGGCTTTGGACTATAGTACTTACTTATTGGATTTAAATATTTTTCCCGTTCTAAAGGAAGCTTGTCATGAGCACTATTAAAATTGCTTCCAGAGAGGGAAAGCAAGAACTTGCCAAGATCTAATTTTCAGTTGGAAAAAAGGTTTTATTTCCTCCCTGTAGCAATCCTAGCTTGTAACAGACAGGCAATGTGTACTGGAAATTCCAAAGGCTATCAGGAGAGCAATACGGTACAAAAGGAAGGTAGAATTTCAGGACATACTGTAGGTGAGCATTTAGATTTAGGTGAGTTCTACACAAAAAGGGGCAAAGACTTAAGATATGCCTGGGATAAAAGCAATAACTTTGAGTGTTCAATGGCAACCATATCCAGAGGAAAATGAGGCATGCAGGAGGGTCAAGAAAAAAGAATATGGAAAATAAGAAGGGAGAAGCCAGACTAATTTCCAGCCTTCCTTTGTTTGATGATAGACCACCTATGCCTGGGATAAAGTTGAAACTTGGGTCTTATGGTCTATGTTTCAACACAGACACTTCCTTTATACTGCCTTGACCCAAGCCTCTGGCCCCACTACCAACTCAGCTTTTCCACCTTCTCCTGCTTGCCCGCAGATAAATCCATGTCTAAATACCTCATCTCTCACTGCCAAAATTTTCCCTTATTCTTCTCTAATTCATTCTTTATCCAGAAAAGTATAAATCCTTTGTCATCCATCTACATGGCATTCTCGAATGGTTTATTGCAAATAGAGTACCATAGGTTTAAAGCTGCACTCCCCCACAAAGATGTAATCACTGGAGATATGAGATTGTAAACTTACTTGGAAGAATAGTTTATGCAGATATAACAAAATTAAGAATTCTGAGATGAGGTTCTGCAAGAAGAAGAGAATATCTAGAAGAGGAGAAACACAGAAGAGAGAAGGTAATGAGAAGATAAGGAAGGGGCTGGAGTGATGTGTGTACAAACCAAGGAGCATGAGAATTATCAACAGCCATTAGAAGCTATGAAAATAGATTCTTTCTCAGAACCTCCAGAAGAGCCAACCCTGCAAACACTTTAATTCCAGACTCCTGATCTCCAGAACTGTGACAGAATACTTTTCCATGGTTTTAAGCTACCCAGTGTGTAGTCATTTATTTTGACAGTCCAAGGACATTAATAAATAGAGTAAAATCTAACTTTCTCTAATCTGATTCAGAGACTATATATGACTTGGCTTCTGCTCACCACTTAGATGAAATCTTATATGACTCTCCATCTTACTAGTAATCTCCCTTACATTCACCTTTCTATTTCTTTAACAGACACATTATTTCCTTTCTAAGAACCTTTGTTTATTGTGGTTGCCTGCTTAGAAATCTCTCCATTCCCACAGTTATTTCACAAATGGCTCCATTTTGTCATGCACCTTGTCAACTCAAACACGAATCACAGACCTTCCTGAACTTTTCCAAGCAGGGTGCTTGTCCCTCCCCTAACAAATTACTCTCTATAACATCATCTCATAACACTTCTTTCCTTCATAAAGCTCATCAAAAATGATTAACATCTCCTCCACATATTTACTTAATTGGGAGCTTCATAAAGACAGAGTTTTTTCTCACCAATTTATCTGGCAACTATTAATTGAGCAACTGTTATATACCAGGCAGTATTCTAGACATTTGGGAAATGCAGTGAACTAAATGAAAACAGCCTATGCTCTTCTGGTCCTACATTCTAGCCCATTTTCCATGGCTGTTTCCTCATATCTGAAGTACTGACTGCTATTTATTGGTCACACATTCAATGTTAATAAAATATTAACTGAATAATAGGTTAAAAGACTAAGTTCTAGTTGCTAATTTTCTCCCTTTCCCAGTTAAACTTGTCTTTACCTGATGAAAAAATTGAATAACTCTAGTCAATTTTGAAAACCTTCAAATATGCCATTTCCAATGTTTTTTCTTACAAAGACATTGTAATTGTTTCCACAAGTTTTTCCATTTCTACCAGGGAAATTGGGAGTATGATTTCCCCTTAGAACATTCTGAGGACTGAGGACTCAAACAAAACAACAAGCTACACCGGACCTGCGAGGCTTTGCCAAAGATGGCAGACCTCTCGACAGTTGGCTTTATTCACTAGTGCCACGTCAAAAGGTCAGCCTCTGGGACTGTTTAATTGTGGCTATTAAGTGTTTGAGCAGCTGCTTCTGAGCAGCAGTTTGGAGTCCAGGAGAAACCAGAGGCAGCATCAACACACCAGGTCATTTGAAAAAAGCCTGGCTGGGCTCCACACACAGCTGACAACAGCTGGGATTTCCAAAAGTACTTAACCTGGTTTAGAGGTCATGGCCTAAATAAAAGTAGGATTCTTTTCATCCGAAAGTGAAATTGTAAAGTGGCTCATTTGCCTCCCCCTCCCCCACTCATCACTTCAGGTTCTCCTCAATTTTCATCCCTGACCCAGGATTCTAGAAACATTGTTAGTCAATCCATCATCTAACATCATATTCATGTATGTTAACTGAGCAACTGTTGTATGCAAAGCAATGGTATAGATACTACCACATTTCCACTCCCTTCAGACTACTTCATCCCAAGCTCTTCTTAGACCTGCCCTTTGATGATACGGCTAGCTCAGTTGTGGATACTGAGTATAGATACAGGCTCAGATTTTTTTCTCCACACAACTGTCTAGGTAATCACTACACATTGCTCAGGCCCAACACTGGGATGAATCTTTTTACTATCTCTGAATTCTTGTCCAATTTTTTCCTTTGACCCATTAGTTTCAATGACATGCTGAAGCTACACAGATGGTTTGTAGTACAGCAAGGACCCAGGGACCTTATTTCCTTATCCAGGACTCTTTATGATACTCAGTATAAACAAGTTAAATAATATTTCAAAGCTAACTGAACTTGTGAACAATAATAAGAATATTACTTAAGTTAACAAATAGTGTAAAATAAAATAACTTTCCAGAATTATATTGCATTCTATTGCAACATTTAGGATATAATGTTCTATATTATCTGTGATATATATATATATGTGTATATATATGTGTATATATGTATATATATACTCATATATTCATATATATTCATAGTTCTTATTTATTTTAGTTCCTATTTTATTTCGTGCTTATGGTAATTCTGTGTGACAGGTAATATCCCTTCTATTTCACAAACAAGGAAACTGAAATTCAGAGAATTTAAATGACTTCCTTGAAAGTTGCTCAATAATAATGGTAGATCTTGTTCTGGATGCAGAGAGATTCACCTAACTCTTATACCTTGTAATATATGCCATGTAGTACATACTGCTACTGTTGCTAGGAGGTAATTCTTCATGCATCTCTTGCATTTCTGCACATCAGGTGAACAGAGACACTGACAACATTTTATTCCAGACTATCTTTCCTGAGATGTCTGTTTGCAAACCGTATTGAAGAATAGAGCCAGTGTCTTCCTCCAGAGAAGAGTACAGATTTGTTTGTTGTTCAGAATAATAAAGATAATATTTCCCTCTGCAGCAAATCTTGGACAGCTTTTCTTACAGACCATTATAGGAAATTTGGATTTCCCCAGCTCAGAGTTCCACAGATGTGACTTGAACCCACTGCACATGCATTGTCCCATGGGACCTGGGTGACAACAGAAATGAAGATAAATATGAAGGTGATATTTATCTCTTGCTCAAGAGTCACATGTCATGTATTAGTTTGCAAGTAGGTTAAAATCTCAGGCCTTCTCAGTTTTTAACAACCTCAAATATTGTAGCATGGAAAATTGGAGGAGGCTGGGTAGGGAGCACCTGCATGCCTTCTCCACTGAGACCCCAAGTTGTTGGCTCATGCTGTCTCTATCTAAGGCTAACTACCTGGCGTTCCAGCCCCTCAATGTCTGAATATGTCCAAGGATAAGACTGAAGTAATATCAATGATAATTACATTTGCCTCTTGCAGATAAAAACTGCATTTTTATAATGTCTTAACCTGAAACCAAGTTAGAAATGTGGCCTTTTCAGGCACCATGGGAAGTCAGAGTTAGAGGTATGATTAGGGAGAGACTCCCAAAACAATTAGCCATTGAAAACCCAATGAATAGCAGAGAAGCACTGTCTAGTGCAGGAAAATGAGTCCTCCTCAGGTTGGAAGACATTCAAGAAATGACTGGGAAAGAGTTGCTCCCTCACAGTCAAGTCTACCTTAATGATGGGAATGGAGTAAATCCCCTGGAACCTCCTTTTGCTGTTGTAGCATGACTCAGAATGAGAAGAAACATAGTGACTGCAACAATGGGCTCCAGCATAAAAAGATTATGTTCACAGCACAGTGTTGGGTAGTGTTTCATTATGCTGTAATTAGGATCACCGTGTCTCAGCTCCAACTCAACAGCAGCTAAAAACATTCTGATGTTTTCCCTTCTCTGGTCACCTAATTTGGTCATTAGATCAAACTACATAATAAAAGATGGGCATATTGGTTCCTGCCTGTAATCCTAGCCACTTGGGAGGCAGAGGCAGGAGGATTACAAGTTAGAGACCAGAGGCAGTCTGCATAATTTAGCGAGACCTTGACTCAAAATAAAAAGTAAAAAAGTGGGCTAGGGGTGCAGCTCAGTATTACAGCACTTGCAAAAACATGCAAGGGTGAGGTCCTAGATTCAATCCCCAGTACCCCCCCATAAAAGAAAGAAACCATAATAAGCTGGTGAATTTACTCACTGAAAAGGTTCTATAAGAATTATTTATAAGACAAGCTGTTGAAGGAAATTAAAGCCACACTTCCCAGGAAGTATATACCTTCCTCCAAGAAGTAGGTGACACGATTTGCAGGTCCTAGCTATGTGTGCCTCATTGGGCCAGAGAACAAGGTCAGCCATTCCATGGGTTCCTCCAGCTGGGAGACAGCAATGACAAGGAGGAGAGAGGACAGTGAGCAATGACTCTGAGGGAAAGGAAATCAAGGATATGAAAGCATGGAGGAGGGAGTCTGATGTCTAGAAAGCGTTTCTGAGAATCTCTGCAACACATTTGTATAAAATCCCTGTGGCATCCCCTTTGAGAAAAGTTAGTAATGATCTACATTAACCTTCAACACTGTTAGAGTTCTCCTTATGTTTTCTTTTAATGTGACACTGCTCAGAGACTGGCCCCACAAGGCCCAGTTTTATATCTTCCACTGAATTAAGGACTTAAGGCACTTTGTCATTCCTTCCTAGGAATGACTTAGAGTCGTGGTCCTTGGGTTACTTTATTTCCCCTTTAATTTTTCTACAACTGACAAGCAGAGTGGGCATCAGAGAATGAGGACTAGGAATTATTTTTTACTAAAATAAGGAAAAATATGAACACATGAAAAAAGAGGAAAATAACTGGAAGATAAGAAAAATGAAACATTTAGAGTCCTCATAACCTTAGGAGGTAGTATGGTAGCCCCATTTACACATGAAACAAAGGCAGAGAGTTTAAGAACCATACTCAAATGCCTAAGTGTAGACAGCTGCTATAACAACCTCAAAATGCCCACTACTTAATTTGTGAAAATTTAATTTTTATTTCATGTGGCATTTCCATGATGTTTGACCATAGATCAAGGTGGAAATTGTCATTTGCCATAACTCAATCACTAGATCGCAGCGAGCTGCAAAGGAGGTTGGGGGATGCAATCTGACTATGTGCCCAGGAAAAAAAGATGATTATTGAAGAACTCTCATGGGCTCTGTCCTCCACCATAGTATAATTAGTAAGTACCAAGGGGAGCCCCCAAAACAACAAGGGGAGCTTTCAGACCTAGATCTATTTTACTCTAAAACTAAAACGCTCATCAAATATGTTATATCATATCCTCTTCTGAAACTTTACTTACTATTCCAACAGAGAAGATATCAATAAAGAGATAAACTAATTCTCTACTTACACTTGTGCAAGTGACAATTTCGCCCTAGTCTAGTAACACATTAATAGTCTTTCGGTGCCCTTTTCACAGATCTTCTTAACCACCAAATGAATTTTATTGGAATTTTGTTTCCTAGTCAACTTTCCTATCATAATATTTGTCATTGATTGAAGGAAAAACTGGGTGAAAATAAATTTGACACTCATATCTCCTTGCAACAGAGAAAGAGAAAGTGGGGATATAACCAAACTGGGGGCCTCACCTACAATAAAAGAAAAAAGAATAAAACCAAGAAAGTGGTCTTCAGAAGTTTTTTCAGAAACTTGTGCCCAAAGATTCCACAGAAATATGGCCTGATCACCCAAATGGCTTACACTGAGAACTATACTAAAAACTTTCCCATTTTTATATGCAAATACTTTTCCTTTTCTACATCTGAAAGCCACATGTGATTTTCAATCAGCCAGCACAAACAGACTGACAGACAACCTCCCTCAGGAAATGCTTGATGTGCCATCAGGTTTCAACACTCCTTTCCTTCCCCCCTCTGGAGCAAGCTTATAATTCTGCATTTGTGTAAATACATATGTGTGGCATATTTATTCACATGCTGCTGGGTAGAGCAAATGACTCTGCATTCTTTCCTGGTTATGCACTCGTGATGTGACTGCATATTTTCTGAGTGGTGGTCCTGCCACCATGGGGCATCCACAGGTGCTCACCCAGTACCTGGCAACCTAAGGCTAGAGCCTGCCTTGCTACAACCGCAAAAACCTGATTACCATGCTTACCCACAAGGAGAGCTACTTGAGATGTTTCCTTCTCCCTGCTACATAGCTTTTGACATCCAGCAGACTGTAAATGTTCATTTGCATCTGTTCTCAACTCTGTACAATTCATTCATTTTAGAACCTAGTAGAGTTACATATAATAATCTTAAAAATTCTAAAATTTTCTTCATAAGTGAAGTAATGAAAAAAAAACCCAACTGGACATGGTGCACTTGCAAGGCTGAGGCAGGTGGATCATGTGTTCAAGGCCAGCCTTGTCTATACAGTGAGTTTGATACCACATTGCAAGACTATGGCTCAAAAAAAAAAAAAAAGAAAAATTAAAAAAAAGAAAGAAAAGAAAAGAAAAGAGAGATAAGGAAAGAGAGAGAAAAAGGAAAAAGAAAACAATAAGAAATCTGAACAGCAGTTTGCCTTAACAATTCAGGGGCCTAAAAATTTGGCATATGATGATCATTTAGTATTCCGACTCCACCAAAAACCAGAAGCATTTGCTAAATCTATGTGGTATTACTGACGTGCTTTTCAACTTTAGTCATGGTTAGAAATTTAAATGTAATTTTTTACATTGTGCATTGACTTTTCTAACTGCACACATTATTCCTCATAAGTGTTGTTCCTTTCAATTGCACGTGACAATTTATTCTTGACAGTAACCCTAAAATGTAGGTGCTATGAATGTCCTCATTTTACATATGAGGAAACGAAGTCACAAAGAGAACAGGTGACTTGCCTACAGACACATTGATGTCAAATGTTAGAGCCAAGATTCCTCTAGGAAGACTGGTTCCAGAGTTTGAGTTTTTATCCACTAAACTAAACTCATCTACAGCCATACCACCTTGGCGTCCAATCTTGTCAGATCTCAAAAGCTAAGCAAGGTCAGGTCTGGTCAGTCCTTGAATGGAAGATCACCTGGGAATACCAGGTGCTGTTGGCTTGGGAGAAGGACCCAGCAGTCCTCTCCCAAAACAATCACCCACTGAAAACCCTAGGAATAGCAGAGAAGCACTGGCAATAATTTCAGGCATGGCACAGTGTTGGATAGTGTCAGACCTGACTTGAGGGCACCTAACAACAACAAAAAACAAGCTAAATTCATTCATTTAATAACAATTCATTGGTATCTAATGATGAGCTTAAATAATGTCAATTTCTCTGAGACAATATTATGGGGGAGAGAAAGTGAGAATGGAAATGAGAGAGGGAAACAGAGAATATGATTAGTTAGGGGGAGCCAAGAAAGACCTTTCAGAGAGGTGACTTTTGAGTTGTGGCTTTTTTAATGAACAAAGACCAATCAGGTGAGCTGAAGGACAAAGTGTTCTCAACAAAAAATATTTCAAGTTGAAAAGCTATGAAAAGAGGAGAGAAAGCTTAATGTGTTTAAAGAATAGACCAATGTAGCTAGTGTGGAGTAGGTAGAGCTTGAATAGCACACAGTGATATCAGAGAGGCTGGTAGAAGCTAGATCATTACAGTTATCATTTGGATTCATGGCCAGTACAATGGGAAGCACTGCAAGGGTTTTAAATCACTCTGACTCTGTGTACAATTAACTGGAGTGAGGAGATTAGAACAGAAAAGGAGAAACTAGTGGAGAGGCTATTGCAGTAGTTCATACAAGTTCAGGTAAGAGATGATGATTGCTCAGGCTAACGGAGTGTTGTGGGGGAAGCAGGTGGTATCTGGGTATGGTGAAGATGGGAAGCATTTAGAATATATTTTGGTGATTGTGCCCATAGGACTTCTTAAAGAGGAGTAGTCATCAGGAAAGGGGTATTCCAGGGAATCAGGTCAGATCTTAGTCCTCCTTGAGCCTTCTGACCAGATACTGGGGACCCAGAATTTGGGGGTAACCCATTTTACATCACCAGGCCTGTTCACTGCTCTGGCTTCTGACATGGAGTTTTGCCATATGGAGTCTTTTCAGTGAGAGGTCATCATTCAAAATCTATTAAAAAGACGTCCAGACACTGTCAGGGTTGTTTACCTTCCCTTCTATCAGGGGTACTATGTATTCACATAACACGGAAAGGCACTCACTCATGCAGTCTGGATGGGAATTTGATAGGGAGATATGCCTGTAAGCAGAGGAAACAGGTGGAATGGAATGTAAGGTCAGGAAAATAAAGGGAGAAGTAAGAGTAAGTTTATGGAGAGGCAAAACTAGAGAGTGAATTGGGATGCATTTATGGAGGGTATTGAATCTTTGTGTGCTTTGTTTAAGGCAACAGAGAATTAACAATGGATTTTGGAAAAGTGAGAGAGCCATGAGCTTTCTCTTTCTTTTAGAGCTGGAAGGAACCCAGCAATTACCTATTCCACCTGTCTAGTCCTGCACAATCCCATATCACTCTTTTAAAGAAGGTAGTCCTGGTGTCAGTGTGCATTACATATGGATCAACCTACAAATTTCATTGTGTCAGCAATCATGCTGCACAGAATTCTTTTGCTCAGGATAAATCAACAGTATTTTTGAGTGCTTAATATGTGCCAGGTTTTCTGGAGAAACTCAAGACGACTAAAGCCACTCATTTGCCCTCAGTTCATTCATACTAGTGATCTCAAATATACCAAGCCTAAAAGAAAAAGGAGACAGAAAAGAAATCTCTGCCATATTAATTTTAGATTCTCTGTGCCACTTCTCTCTAAGCTTTTATGTCACAGTTCTCTTCCAACCAAATCTTCGGGCTCCTCAAATTAAACATCTTACTGAAGAGAATAGCATAGACTCAGGGCTTATCTTAGGTGAAGTGAATGTGTGCAGAAAAGAAACAGCCTTAAGAATTGTTGTTGTTGTTGTTAGGTGCCATGGAGTCGGTATCCGACCCATAGAGAGCCTCATAGGGTTTTCAATGGCCGATCGTTTCGGGATTGCCTTGGGAGTGGATTGCCAGGTCCTTCTCCCATTTTTGTGGTGCTAGGAATTGAACTCTGGACCTCAGGGACTGCAGTGCAGCGCTCTACCAACTGAGCTAAATCCCAGCCCCCTTAAGAATTAGGACACTCAAAAGTTTTTTTACCAGAGTTTTCTGAACAGTGAACACTTTGTAGTAAGTACATTGGTGAAGATCTACATTTCTTTACTTAACAAAGAAAAGAATCACAATAGTTTAAGCAAAAAACAAGTTCATTTCTTTCACTTAAGAATCTGCACTGGTAAGCAGTTCATGAGCTTATTCAATACGCAAACTACTTCTATCCAATTGCTTTGCAATTCACTTGTGCTTACCCATAGGTAATGGATGGCTCATATCTACACTGTGCATAGTGCAGTTAGTGGAAAGGAGGAGGAAAGAAGTGGGAAGTAGCCCCTTTCTTTTAAGGACTTGACACAGAAATAGAACACAGGAATTCTGTTCAAATCTGCAGGCCAGCAATTAGTCACATTATACCCAGCAGCAAGGAAGTCAGCTAAACTTCTTGAGTGATATGCAAAAAGAAAGGAGAGAATGAATATCGGAGCTTATCAGTAGCCTCTGAGAATATATGAGAATTTGACACATGATTCTGGAATGTTTACCATGCTCTGATTAGCATATCAAAGAACTGTTTTCACTCAAGTTTGACTCTCAAATTTTCGGATGTAAATGGATTCTAGTCAGAGTAGTTAAAAATAATCATTTTTAAACTCCAGCTCTAGTAGGTGTAGGAATCTGCATTTTTAAAGGATACCATAAATGATTTTGGTTTGTTTTCACAATTTGAGACTAATGGGCACTACTATGAGCTACTTCATATAGAACTTGGGAATGACTGATAAATTTTCATAATTAAAGCCAGCTAGTTACCCCAAGCCTGCAGCGGTAGCCCTGTGGCATCCAATCCTGTCAGATCTCAGAAGCTAAGCAGGGTTGGACCTGGTTAGTACTTGGATGGGAGACCGCCTGGGAACACCAGGTGCAGCAGGTTTGGGAGATGGACCCAGCAACCCACTCCCAAAAATCAGTCTGCTATTGAAAACCCTGTGAGCAATAGAGAAGCACTGACAATAGTGTTTCACCTATTCTACATAGGGTCACTATGAGTCAGACACCGACTCAATGGCACCTAACAACAACAACATTAATAAATACATTAGTAACAAAGTATTATTTTATGTGGTTTACATGTGCTACTGTTGGTGTTGTCTCATTTGTTTCTCTCAGTGAACAAGATTTTACAGGTGGGATAGTTGAAAGAGAGAATTGCCGGGTTCATAGAATCAAACCCAGATCTTCCTCTCAATCCCAGTGTTCTTTCCCTTATGCTACAGTGCATCTCATTGCCTCTCATCCTAAGTGAAGATCAAAATAGAAATGGCTCAAAATAGAGCTGAAGCAGTGAGCAGGATGAAGAGTAGACAAATGCATTATAAAAAGCAAGAGGTAACAACATAGATGAGCCTCAAAAACATTATGATACATGGAAGAAACCAGACACAAAGGACCTCACGGTGTATGATTCCATTCATATGAAATGTCCAGAAAAGCCAAACCTTTGGAGACTGAAATAGATTTGCAATTGCCTAGGGCTAAGAGAAGGAACAGAGATTAACCACAAACAGGCATGAGGTATCTTACTGGGGAGAAAAAAATATTATAAAACTGGATTATGATGATGGTTGCACAACCAAGCAAATTTACTAATAATCATTGAATTGTACACTCCAAATATATAAACTGAGTAGCATGCAAACTATAACTCAGTAAGTTTGTTTTTATAAAGCATAAAGTGTTAATATTAGAAGTATATATTTCCTTCTTGGTTCTGCTACTTAAATTTGGAATAAGTTGAGGAAATAACATATATCCCTAAAACTGTTGTAGTGGAGTTTTCTAGAGAAATAGAGCAAATAGGATACACATACCCATAGATACGTGTGCGCATGCACACATGTTTGGAGAGCTGCTGGCATTGTTCTGGACTAAATCTAACGGCTAGAGAACCAAGAGAACCAATGGTGTAAGTCTTAATCTGAGGACAAGAAAACACCAAAGGTCAACACAAAGTATCAGAGCAAGCAGCGGGAGAGAAGATAGAGATGAGAAAGAGAGGGAGAGAGAGAGAGAGAGAGAGAGAGAGAGAGAGAGAGAGAGGAGAACATAAATTCTGCTATTCTCTGTATTTTTGTTCTGTTCAGGCCTCATTTGATTGAATGAAGCCTGTAGCTGTATTTAGAATCTTCCCACCAAAACTCATATTAAAATTTCATCCCCATTATGAAATAATAAGAAGTGGGGTCAAGATTTGGAGAGGCGATTGGGTTAGGAGATCTTTGCCCCTCATAAATGGATTAGTCCATTCATGGATTAAAAGACAAATGAGTTGAGGGTGGGTCTGTTTTAAAAGCCAGCTTGACCAGCCCCCATCAGCAAGAAGATCTTCACCAGATTCAGCCCCTTGACCTTGGACCTTCCAGTTTTCAAAATCGTGAGCTGAATAAACCTTTGTTTGTTCTAAATCACTCGGCCTGTGGTATTCAGTTATAGCAATAGGAAACAGACTGAGACACATACCCACAATTACAGAGGCTTATCTGGCTTTACTCAACCTACTAATTCAAATGCTAATTTCATCCAGAAACACCTTCAAATACACACCTAGAAATAACATTTAACCAAATAAGTGGACACTCCATGGCCCAGTCAAGTTGCCATATCAATTCATAAGCCTGAATTCTCATTTCTAAAATAGAGATAAAAATAGCCTTTTCTTCACATCTAATTTCTTAGTATATTGCAAGAGCCAAAAACTGTTAGGCATCATTGGTGTTGTGGTTACAAATTTAAACTCACATGTAAAACTAGTTATAATGATTCATAAATAATAATTTTGGCTAGGAATAAAGCCAGAAATACACTTAAAAATACATGTTAAGTACCATAGATGTGGGCCATGATGTGGTGTATTATATCTTCAGTTCAGTGACCTACCTATTTTTTGTTGTTGTTGTTGTTAGGTGCTGTTGAGTTGGTGTCTTACTCATAGTGACACTAGGTATAACAGGCAAAACAGTATTGTTAGTGCTTCTCTGCTATTCATAGGGTTTTTAATGGCTTTTGCGAGTTGGTTGCCAGGTCCTTCTTCCAAGTCTACAGCACCTGGTATTCCCAGCTGGTCTTCCATCCAAGTACTAACCAGGCCCTACCCACTTAGCTTCCGAGATCTGATGGGATCTTACACCACAATGGTATGGCTGCAAGCTCTATTTAATTACATGCATGTATATGAATTTGTACATTCTATACCTATATACATATATATTCCATAGTTGTTTTACATATATGTATATATATTTGCATATATGTATATGTGTGTTCATATATATATATATATGTATATATATACATATGTATATGTATATATATACATATATGTATATATATACATATATATATGTATAAATATATATATACATATATATATATATATATATGTACATATATATATATTTGGGAGAAGAACCCTGCAGCCCACTCCCAAAAGTCAATCTGCCATTGAAAACCCTGTGAATAGCAGAGAAGCGCTGACAATAGCATTTCACCTGTTGCATGTAGGGTCACTATGAGTTGGACACCAACTCAACGGCACCTAACAACAACAACAGCTATATATATACATACATATATATACATATATGTATGTATGTGTATATATATATATATGCATGTACATGCATGTACATATTTCATTTAAATTCAATATATATTCCATTTGTGTGGGTGATTTGACTGCAGCATTGAAACAAGCGATGAAATATATGATACCACTTGAAGACTTTTGGTTCTTGAATTCTACAAAACAGGAGTAAGGTTTTAATGGGTCTGTCCTGTTTGGCTGTTCTCAGACTAGCATTCTCTCTCATTTCATACCTGAAATCCAGAAACCACCATTCTATGAAAATATACAGTTGAAGAATTAACTTCTGCTTTGGCTTTTTATCAAGACTACATCTCAAAGAAATGACGTATGCTGGACAGCCTTGTCAGTGGCACCATTTGCAGTTCATTTCAGAACATGATAGGAACAACAACGACCATGATGGCAGCTCTGATTCCTAAACACTATTTCCATCAGGCTAATGCAGATATGCACTCTTCTTCTTTCCCTGGAATTACTTCCAGACAAAAGAGTGTTTCAATTATTTTAAGATGTTTATTTTATCCTCTTCCTCCTTCCCCATGTGAGTCTTGAGAATTTAGCTTTAACGCATTGTGTTCTGTAATAAGCCTTTTAATGTCAACTTGTCAAAAACTAATTACGTTTTCTTTTAAGGCAGAAAACACTTGATAACTGACTTTTTTGAAAATTATTATTTAAGTCAGCATCACTTTTCTATCTTGCCTACCAGGAAGTCTGCTATGTTTATACTCAGCCTTCTTCAGGTCCAAGATGCACTTATTAAGACTTCAGGGCTCTAATGGGGCAGAGCTAAAATTCCCTCCTGTGTTGCAGAGGTTTGCTGTGCGCTTAATGCATCCTTAGCAGATTGGCACACCAGTTTCCTGGTATAATTTAATGTTAAATAACACTCCTAAGACTGTGTCAGGAAATAAGCTACATGCAAAATGTCACTTTTGAAAAAAAGAAAACAATTACAGTTATGACATGCAATTTGCATCACCCTCTTTTGAGATAAAGATAACAGAACACAAAGAAAGATAACAGAACACACTAGCCAATAAATGGGCTAGTGAGGAGGAAAGGAGAAGAGCTTTTGTACTTCTATGGCTCCAATTTCCTTAGCACACTCAAGTCAGTCTTTTTCTGAGTCCACTGGATAAGGATTTGTCATAAGCTTTACTGTACCATGAAGTTATGATTAATATTACTGCTCAAGTACAGCGGGTTGAAAGACCACATTCATTTTCAAAGTCACGTCGCATTGATTAGAATTCACTGCAGGTTATTCAAATAACGATCCTCTCTTTCCCCAAGAGAATCTCTGTCTGATTTTTCTTTATCCTCATTAAAGATCCCAGGTGCAGACAAAGCTTTACGTACTTCTAATTTGCATTATTCTTGGGAAGGAGGTAATTCACATGCCTTCAGTATATAGCACTTGTTTTTGTAGTTTGCTCTTTCCTATCATCTATTTAAATAAATCAAGAAATTTAGCCTTTATAAATCCTCAGACAATAGAAAATGCCAAATTTTATTATCCTTAGTAACAAACCTATGGATCGCAAACCCTCCATGATGATTCAGATAAAATAAGGCATTTTTGTTCAGTTCTTGACTATACTTCACTTAAAAAAAGATAGTGATTTTTTTCTTCTTTCCAGGGGGAACAAAGATTCAGCTTAGGAATAAAGACCAGCACAGAGCATTTTTAGACCATACCAGAACTGAAAGGCAAAGATTCATCAAGCAATAAATATAGTGCTCAGATAATCACCAACAGAACTTGATATGTTATTTGACTAATTAAATAAATTTTTATGCAAGGACTGATCAATTATTGCCTCTGTCAAGATAATTTATTAGTTACTCTTCGCAACTGGTATTTTCATAGTATCATATATGAACTTCATTGGCATAAGGTATGGGCCTCAAAATTATGACAAATAATTCTGCCTTAGACTATTTTTACCTTTAGTTTTTGTGTAATGAGTTTAGCCTGAAGCAGACTGACAGCATTGTTGACATTTCATTGAGTTTCCACTTCTCAAGAGAGGAGAAATTTTAGCTAATTAAATAATAGTAGATGTCCTAGGAACTATAAAAACCACGTGAAACCACACGATAGTCACATCATATTTAAGACCACTTGTGTATTTCTGAGGTCTTCAGGAAATTGAAGTCTGCATGACACAACTTTAAGTTACTCAGGCTCAAAATGATTAAGCTGGCATGAATGGAAAGGCAGGAGAAGACAACTGGAAGACAATTCTCATAAAAATGATCAGTTTTCAGGGTGTGGATAGGGAGTGAATGTAATTGTTTCCCTGGGTGTGGTTCAGCTGTCAGCAATTTCAAAATATTTATCTGTGTATGTGTGTGTGTGTTTCCATTGAAAGTCATATATGCTAGTTACAAGATCAGTGAATCAGCATTAACCACATATTTAGATAAAGCTGATCTCTAGTTTTCTCTTTCATTTTCCAGGGAGCACATGGTTTACGGTGATTTGTGAACCTATTCTTAGTAAGCCTTTTTACATATAACCAATATGAAATAAAAGTAAACATTTTATTGACATTTGTATTAATTTGTTTCTAGTAGAAGGATATGTGTAATCAGGTCTAGAATCTCATTGATATTGAAAGAAATGAAATGGAGTGCATACTTGGATAAAAACAAACTCTATTCAAGGAGGAAGTAGTTAACATGGAATTAAATTTTAATGAAAAATAACTGAAGATTCTATTCAGGTATGTGGGTTCTTTTTTTTTTTTTTTTTTTTTTTTTTTTTTTTT
>VMDO01000226.1:229701-258552 GCA_007922755.1 Pedetes capensis | reverse complement strand
AAGTGATGTGTGAAACTACGTTGAATAAATAAAATTTTAAAAAAGAACATTTCAGATTGCAACAGCCACGTACTGTGTGTGTGAATGTACACCCACCTGGGAGAGGGGGTGTGATGTGGCCCAGGTGTATGTGGGGAGGGGCGTGTGCCTCCACTCTTGAGTACCTCAGAGAGGAAGGCATGGAAAACCCAGAAGGACTTATTTCCCCTTTAAGCCTCAGGGAACCTTCAAGATATCACTGACATTAATTAAGCCCACCCCAGGATCATGGACTTGGTGAACTTTTATTTTAAAAAGCAACCTTGCTTGCCAGATGAGTTTTTTCCCAACCTCACATTTTATTGTGGTTTTCCAGCAGGGGATCTTGTTTCAAGCAATCTGATCAAAGTAAAGGACATTTCTTCTGGGACATATTTTACATAGATTAAATCTCATTATGCAACTTACTCTTTGGTCTATATTCTTTCTTATAAGCTTCTATTATGCAAAATAATTTAAGATAGGAAAATATTACATCAGATACACTAAGCTCCATTGAAGGCAAGTTCCAGTGGAATCTAACTCCTCCACTTTTTCCTATCAACAGTGAATTTTAGTTCAATTTCAGTTTTTAAACAGTGATTCCCTTAAGGAATGTGTTGCTATCATTTGTTTTTCCTTCCCTGTTTTCAAACCTTCTGCATCTCCCATTTTCCTTTTTAAAGACAGGCAAGTCATTTTGGTTATGTTAAGGGTATGCCATATTACTGATTGTAGAAAGTTGTGTTCTCTTGCTGAACATTAGAAACTTGGAAATCTGAAACCCATATCCAGAAAACTCTTATGCTACAGAGTAGTTATTGAGAATAGACAACAGTTAGTTCCACAGAGCTGATTCAAGCCAGCACCAAATTTACAGTTCTGAATAATGATGATCCACTAGCAACTCTTTCATGCTGATACATCATTGTTCTTAGTTTAGTATCTAGAATCTAAGAAAGATAGTGATATTTGGTAACATATCTTCTTTTCCACAGCCTCAAAGTTGGAAAATAAAAAGCCACAAAGTCCAATATGAGATTCAGTAGTTCCTGCCCAGAGCTCTGATAGTTAGAAAAAATAAAGTTTTTTTTCAAATACTTTTTGTGAAAAACTATCCTATGTAAATTTGTGATGGACATGTATATGTGAATATGTTAAAAACATATGTTCAGTATATATAAATGAAAAAGGATGCTGTATTTTCCATAGCTTTGTTGTTATTTGACTACCAAAGTAAATTACATATTTTCAGGTCTAATCTCATGTTTGCTCTTCTGTGATATAGTCAGCCTTGCAATTAGAGTTGCAAGGGTAAGCTAAAGAATTGATTTTTATTTTAAATTGGATGAAAGGATACGATGCACAGCTAAGTTTCCAGTAAAATTGTCCTGCTCTAACAATTTTCTTCACCATTGCTCGCAAGGTACAATTTCCTTCAGAGGAGTGAGAGACCTCTCTGTTTCAGTTCACAGTCTCTCTATGTGCATAAAGTGAAGAAGTAATTTATAACATTGTTTTTTGCTGTTGCTTTGGGTTATCTGAGGGTGTCCTCTTAAATCCTTCTCATAATCTGAGTGCTTCACTCCAATGCCTGAAAAATAAGCTAAGGTGGTAGTCAATGAAATGGCTAATCAGAAGCTAGACCTCTTTCCTTTCCTTTTTTTCTTTCCTGATCAATGTAAGTCAAATTCCCAGTGTAAGTGGTTAACTCATCTTCAGAACCTGAAACATAATTAAACCAGAAGGAGTCTGTTATGATTAGAGGTGAGAAGCTGGGGCTAGTTAAGCCATAACAAAGAAAATGAATTCACATCAAGCTTTGCACAAAATGCACTTTTTCTTTTCTGATCATATTATGTAAAGTGTATTTCCTATTGCTTTTGAAAAATGAAGCTATTTATATAGCTACTCAAAAAGTATTTTTTATGCAATGGGTCTTGATAAACACATTCTCTTCTTTGTGGATTCCTGATGCTAAGCATTCCACTGATTCTATTTTCAGAATCTTTCTCCTCACTCTCTTTGGTTTAATGTCTTTATGGTGACCTTAATAATCTTCAGTCGTCTCATTTAGTTCACTTCTGAATAAATATTTCTCTGGATGACTTCCACATAGCTTAATAATGTATGCACTATGTACCTTAGACAATAAATTTCTAAACTCCATACTATTTATTGTGTTCTAATTCTTTATGGCTATAATTTCTATTGAATTTTCACTATCTAATTAGATTTTATAGCTTTTATAGTATAGTACAAGGACCATATTTTTCTTCTGATGTAAGTTAATCTTAGATAAATTTAAATAAAATGAATATAATTACCAAATTTGTGAAAATGTTTAGAATAAAATGTATGTTTAAAATGTGCTCCTTGCCTGCTTCATTATGAAGTGCTCTGTTTTCATTATACTTTGTTTTCCTCTATTTCCCCCCAGTTAATTCAGTGTTTATATCTTCTTATTTGCTTGTGCCTCAACCGAGGTAATGGTGAAAATAAAGATAATCTAGGCCAAAAAATTAATATTATGTGAATTTGGGCCCAACATGAAGAATGCCACATTCTCAGGTAAGTTAATTTGGGGAAGGTACAATTCATGACACTGTCCTGAAACGTTAGTTTAGAATAAAAGTCCATCTACTGACAGTACTCCCTTCCACAGAATTGACAGCTACCTACTTCAGCCCCAAATCCATTCAAAATGAATGAGTGAGATGCTCTGATCAAGTTTTTTTTATATACTCCAGTCAACAATAAGATTCCTCATCTGTGCCTCCTAGAACCTAGGTGTCCACACCACTACCATGCAACCTGCCATGCCCTGATAACCAGTGTAGCAGGCTACATTATCATTCTGGTCATTCCTCTGCAAAACACTACCAAAGACGCAGTTACACATGGGAGCTTGGATTTTCCTATAAAAATGTATGTGTAAGCACTGGATCTAGGACTATTACTTAAAAATTAAGTGTGTGTGTATAACTTACAAAACACAATATTGCAAGAAATATGTGTCTATATATACGTCAACATTTAAGCATAACGAAGGTTATTTTGTTTAAAGAGTGTATACTCTAGGCTACTAAGAAAAATAGATGAGTCCAGGTTGATGGGCAAGAGAACTAGGTTTAACCCTGGCATCAAGCTTTGTAGCACTCAACAATTCATTCTTCCCCTCCCCCAGAAGAATAAAATAAGGTGAACATATCAGATATCCTCAAAGTTTCTTTGAATTATAAAACTATGCCTTCTAAATACTTATAGTCATTTTTGTGTTTAAGAATGAAGGAACTTGTAAAGGAGATACAATCAAATATCTTATATAATCTGAACCATTTTTTCATTTGGCCACTTTGTAGAGATTCCAACTGATTCTGTTTCATCTTGGATGAGGTCTCTTAAAAAATCATTTAGATCTTCCACACTAGAGGTAGAGCCATAGCAATTGCCATAGGAACTAATATTATGAGCTTACTCTGTGCTTTCCCAGTTTGAAATGCTCCATTAACATTAACTCAGTCTTTACAACATTACATGACTTATGTATTACAACTACTTCCATTTTGAAGATGAGCACACCAAAGTACTAAGAGCCTAAGGTTTGTTCTGTGAACATGTTCACCCAAGAGCCCACATGATCCCAAACCATAATGCAGAAGTTTATTGATCCTTTGAGTCTACCTTCAGACGCCATGATTATTGAAACTGTCAGGATCCTGAAAGCTCCTATTATAAAGAAACCTTTTTCTAAGGCTCTGCCTATAATCCCAGTTACTTGGGAGGCAGAAGCAGGAGGATGGCAAGTTTGAGGCCAGAGCTAGGCTGCATAACTTAGGGAGACCCTGATTCAAAATAAAAAAATTAAAAATGTGCTAGGGTGCATCCCAGTGGTAGAGTACTTGCAAAGTATGTGCAAGGCCTTGGGTTCAACCCTCAAGTACTGGGAAAACATACATACATACATACATACATACATACATACATACATACATAAGTTTTCTGAAAAGAAGAAAAATTTCCTCCTCCAATGACCTAAGAGAGAATGTTGTGTAACTCAGAGGCTCTACCCTGACTTTACCAGGCAGCAGTAGATCAATAGACCTCAAGTCCAGGGCCTGAAGCCAGGAGCCAGTCCTAAGCTGTGCACCTTTGACATGGTCAATGAGGGGCTGGGGTGGTGGTGTCTTTCACATAGGAGAGGAAAAGTTAGTTCCTGCCCGGCTATCCAACATAGTGTCCCCAGAGTCTAAGTGCAACTTGCTTCTTTAAACAAAACAAAACAAAAATTAGCTTCTCTCTCAGAAGTCACTATAGCTCAATATTCAGATATAACTAAGCCATATATTTTCTTTTCACATCCGACCATTTCCACTGAGGAAACGAAAGCTCAGAGAAGTTAAGTGAGTTGCACAGGATCCCCCAGGTAGTAATTTAAGGAGCTAGCGTTCCAATTCAGTTGTTTTGACAAGGTAGATCTGCAATTCTGTCCTTTGTCGTAGTTGTTTCTAATTGTTCCATCTTTCAATCCCTGACAGTTATAAGAACATTTTTCCACTTAGTTTCCATGGAGAATAATTGAAAACAATCCTCAATCATATTCTTAACTACTACAAATATGTTACCCATGTTATTTGTAGAAGTTTTTAAGAATACAAATTAAAAATAAAAGAATAATTTGTATCACTTAAAATTTTTTTTCACATTTTGTTATGTATTCTTCAAGTTTGTCCCTTTTTTCTATTCACATACATGTGGATTTACAGA
Organism: Pedetes capensis; assembly: GCA_007922755.1. NCBI lineage: Eukaryota > Metazoa > Chordata > Mammalia > Rodentia > Pedetidae > Pedetes > Pedetes capensis. Next base: position 253,767 of record VMDO01000226.1, on the reverse strand, counting down.
TATGTAGATTTTTTATTTTGTTCAGAAACATTTTAAATAGTTCTGCAGTGAACATGAGATATTTTATATGAAAAATTCCAAACTATAATTTTAATCTCTTGAGTTATCTTCAAAGTAAACATTAAACACCAAATTAGAGGTCCCAGAATATATGATATAAAGTTTGGTCAGGTGTGTGTGTGTGTTTGTGATATGTTTTATCCAGTTACATAAATGTCTCTCCATGTCATTAAATATTGCTGTTTATTATTTTAAATAATTGAATAATATTTATACTAGCTCACCATAAATTATTAACTAAGTCCTCGTTTGAGACATTTAGGATGCTTCCAATTTTTTTATTTTTATAAATGACACCATAAGATCCAGATGGATAGTCTATATAGCCAAATCTTTGCATATATTCATAATTATTTCTTAAGCTTAAATTCCCAAAGTAGAATTCCAGCTTTGTGCAAGGGCAGAAAAAGCTTTCAAAATTTAAAAACACTTAGCTTCAAACCACCTTTAGATAAGTCACACCATTGTATACCCACCAGTGGTACAATTATCTCCACACATGCTTCATTTTCCCTGGCCAATATTAAACATAATGCTTTCTTCTTATCTTTGACAATTCAACAGGAAAAAAAGGGTTAACTGATTTAGATTAGCACACATCGATTAATAGGGAAGTTATATATCAAGCTTGTACATACTGGTCATTTGCATTTTCTTGTTATTTATGCCTATAGAATGTTTTAGGGTTGGATTTAGCTTAGTTAGTAGAGTACTGTTCTGTGTGATCTGAAGCCCTGGATTTGATCCCCGTACTGCAAAAATGGGGGAAGGATGTGGCTTCCCACTCAAGAAAAAATACTGAAAAAAAATCAGCCATTAAAAACTATGTAAAACAGAGAAGCACTGACATAGTGCCAAGCATGGCACAGTGTTGGAGAGTGTTTGGTTCTGCTGTACATAGGGTCACTATGCGTCAGAACCCACTCAACAGCACCTAACAACAACAACAATATAGAATGTTTTATGTTGTCCATTGAATATCATACCAATGGTCAAACTCAAATTTTGTCAGTAACTCGACTCAGTATGAAAAGTAATAGGTTGAAGAAAGCTTTTGTAAAAAGGATGTGAACAATGCAATGTGACTCCCACAAGGATGGGCATCATTATTTTCTTGAGATTCTATTATCCATTATGTCTAAACCAGAGTGCAAATTCAAACAGGATGAGATGTGATCTTGTGACAAGCTTCATGAAAACAACTGTTTGGGCACCATCTATACCAATGAAGTAATCTCAAGTAAAGGATATTGATTATTAGATTTTACTAGTGAACCTACTTTTCTCAGGAATGGTTGAATTTACAGTATATACTAAACACCCCCTGGATTATGAATCTAAATCATGTGAAAATAACACATCTAAGATTTCTTTTGTTGTTGTCGTTAGGTGTGGTTGAGTTGTGTCCGACTCACAGCAACTCTGTATAACAGAATGAAACACTACCCAATACTGTGCCATGGCCACGCTGTATTAGTGCATCTCTGCTGTTCATAGGGTTTTCAATGGCTGATTGTTTCTGGAATGGGTTGCCAGGTCCTTCTCTTAAGCCTATAGCACTCAGTATTCCCAGGCAGTCTCCTTCCCAAGTACTAAACAGCCCTGACTGATGATCTGACAAGATCTGGTACCAGGGTGGTATGGCTGCAGGTAAGATTTGTTTGGATCCCCAAAGCCATGAAGTTAAAGTTGCAAAATTTTTAAGTAAATAAAGCTGTTACAGTAAATCTCAATTTAAACTTTAGACTTTAGCAGAACTGAATCAAAGCAGTTTTAAGAGGCATAATATGATTTTTGAAAAAAGTGCACTTCTTAAGTATATCAAATTGCATTTATATCGCATACATTGGATAACACAGTTAGAACTAGTTTTTATTTTTTAGCTTCCATGATTTAACAAATAGGAATGTCATTTACTCCTTGAAATTAAAACACACACATAGTAACTCCCCACATTGTCTTTGATAAAGAATCTAGCCTTCTAGTTCATTTAACATGAAATAACAGATTTGTGTTGATGGTGCTTTTGTTCTTGATAGTGAGAGAACTTGTTACTGAAAAATTAGCTACTCACCCTCAAGCAATTGCTAACATTCCAGTTTCTGAATAGAAAAGGGGAGAAGAGAGCAGATGGAAGCAAACAAAAATTGTATTAATAATACATAACAAAGTGCTGCTACAATGATATTTCAATAAAGGAAAACAATAGGAAAACTGCAGTTTTCATTGGATCTTAATGTATTTATCAGTCTCTAATGCTTCCATCTTCAAGCAGTTCTCTTTTATTGACATAGCAACACAAATTGCAGAAGTAAATTGAATCATGGACTCAGAATGTAAAAATCAATGAGAAATAATTTTGTAGCACTAAAGTGAATGGTGTAATGCTAGGTATTCATTTAATTAACCATGAGCCTTTCCACATAATGCACAATCATTGCCAGTTTTTCAGCTCATAGTTGTTCCAGGAATAATGGGTTTGGGATTCATCTTTAGAAAACGTGCATTAATATTTGAAAGCGTTTAAATCCATTAGTGGGTCATCTGAACACTGCAGGTCACTTTTACATTGCTAATTGAAACAATAGTAATGGGTTATAATCTACTGTCTAATAATGCCTAGAGTGTTTTACCGCTTTTATATCTGCAGATTCCAGGAAATATGTAAATTTGTTGCTGAACTGTTATAAAAATATGGAAATTTAAGCTACAGACTTCAAAGTATTTTTTCTGAAAAAACATGCCGTTAATAAACTGAAGAGTTACACTACATTCTGGTGTCAGGATAAATTCCTTATTCTAGACCTTCCCCTGTTCTCTTCTCTGCTCTGGGCACAGCATCTGGTACTCACATTTTCGATGCTGCCATTAGGAGAAAGTGAATGTCATTAAACCAGTGAGTAAACAATCATGTCATTGTTTCCATATGCAAACTATACATTGACCCAGCCTGCTGGGTCCTGGGTGCCTTTTCAAAATTTTTCCTACATGAATTTATGCAAGTATTTTATTTTTCATGGAGATTTTCAACATATATCAACATTTTCTTGGATGAGGACAGTACATGTGGTGATATATGAAACAAGACTATGATTTCAGTGTCAAAATATACACGTGCACACACATACAAAAGGAAATACATGAAAAAGAAGGGGCAGCTCTTTGAATCCTCCTTGTAAATTGAATGTCATATAAATTGACATTTAACCAGCATTTTCTCTTTTAATTAAACATGCATCTCATGCACTTACCTGCATCTTGGTATGCTTAATTACCGTCTGATTGTGCAGAAAATCCAGAAAGATGCATCTCATTATAATAAAGAAAATGCTTTGGCATAGGTGGAGATTGTGCATGCGTGCATATTCATTTTTATAAATGGGATATGTTTTTAGAAGCACCTTCTATGAAGGCTCAAAGGATAAGAAAGACTTAAACCCATTCACTATTTACCAATATCAGCATGATCACATTAGTATATTCAGAGGAGAAGGGAAGACTACATGAAGTATCACTGAAGGCACTGAATTTGGTTTTATATCAAGGAAAGCAATGTTTTAATTTGTTGCTTTCATCATATTCACAGATGAGGAAGATATCATAAGTTGGTATCAAAATTCTGATTTCATCCACAGGGCACTAGTGAGAGAGCTTCTAATCAAGGCAATACGAATTGCATACACAAGGTGGAAGATCTCATGTATCAATTATATTGTCTGTAACACCCAGATGAAATATTTTAATGATTGTAATGGGGGTTGTGGGCAGAAAGGAGCAAAACATCCCCTAGATCCTGAAAAAAAGAAAGTCAAAACTATTGGAGATGTACATAGGAAAGTCACAAAAAAGGAAATTGACCTTGTAAAGTGCTCTCTTAAACATTCCCACCATCTTTCCCATCTTTTTCTCCACAGTTTTAAGCTCCCTTTCAAGTCGATAAGTGTCCATATACTTGAATCAGCAGTACAGGACATAGAGAAAGATGAAACCACCACTCCAGAAATCAAGTTGTTTCTTTATCAAAGAAGGACAAGTACCATTAGCCTATAATGCTGTAAATAACCTCCTCAAAGAAATTTTTTACTTTCTATCAGCTAAGGGAATTGGCAAAGGGATTGGGACTTGATGCTCCACAATGAGAACCCTGTCGTGATTAAATGGTATGAGAAATTGGGCTTTGTGTGCCCAGTTATAGCGCTCATGAGTTTTGTTGTGGCCACAATAGAAATAGGTACTTAAGAGTTAAGAGAAAATCCCGCAATAATATCACATATCCAGTGAACCAAGAAATCCTATGTGAAGGTCAGAGATCCCTCTCTAACCCCTTGGAGTTTCTATAGCTTTACCCTACCTGTCTAGCTGTGTTATCATAATACTACGCATGCGGAAGCCCAAGAAAACAAATTCTTGCCTTTCCCTTTCAACAAATCCCAGGCAACTTCAGCCACAGAGATAAGGAACTTACATAACTGAACTTACACAAGTGAACTCTACCATTTCTTTTCAGTTTTCTCAATAATAATAATAATAATAATAATAATAATAATAATAATAATACTTTAATTTTAATGTTTTGGACTTTAGAAATTTATTTCTTTCCAGTAAAGAATGGAGATTTGCCACAACCTGTTTCCAAAAATGGCTATTTCCTTTTCCTTTAGGAATTTAGTCATCATTCTTTTCCTTTTAACAAAACCATTGGTGCATATTTCAACATGTAAAGGAAGTTATTTAAAATGAGAGCTCTTCCAGATCCAGGATGCCAATCATTTCTTTTTAGTACATTGAAAGAACATTCATTTGGGAAGCCCAATTTCTTCCCTTAACTTAAAAATCCATTAATGGTATGCCATTCGTTGATTCATGGCTATTAGAAAAGGAAACACCTGACCTTGCTGCTGTAAGCCAGGGGAACAAATCTCTCCATTTTATTGTAAGCTCTTTGTGTTCTAGTGACTTAGTGGACGTCTTCCTCTCTGGGCTAATCTGCTTGGCAACATGCTTTCCTCTTCAAAAGTGTCGTGACACTACTTCTGGGTAAGATGACCTCCTGCTTTAAACCAACCCATTGAAGCTTACTGTCTCATTTATTATTTCTTTTAGTTGACTCACTTAATTTGCTGATTTGTTTTTTCACTCATTCATCCAGTAAACAATATTTATTGTTTCCTCCCTAAGACAAGGATTTAGGAATGTAATGTATGCAAGTGCTCATTTATTGTTTGGGCATGGCATAGTGTTGGAGAGTGTTTTGCTCTGTTGTACATAGGGTCGATATGAGTCGGACCCAATATGATAGCACCTAACAACAATAACATCTTTTATTCTGAGAATATATGAGTGAAGATATAGGCATGCATGAGCACACACACACACACACACACACACACACAAAATAGCCAAAAAAAATCCCAATTTCATTAGTGAAAAAGAACTTTCTTGCTTCAGTAAACCAATCTTATTTTCTATAAATTTTAAAATTCTAAACCATTCTTCTGATTTCAATTGTGATGTCTATCTAGAAGGACAAGGGCTCATCTTATTTGAACTGAGGGGCAATAGTTCCTTCACCCACATGGAAGGTTCTGTCCTCCAGCAGTGTGTGGCTTTGGAAGGGGCAAGTGTGGAACAATGAAAAAGTACAGCCCTTTCTAACTAATTCATCCCTAGAGTCACCCCACACATCAGGGCAATACTGGCCTATCATTACCAGACAACATACTTATCTTTGCATTGATCATGTTTTGTGGAAAAAAACAATTATTCCTTCTATAGAAGCTGAAAACTGGAAAACAATGTGCTTCTGTATTACTTATTTTTAATCATATATACATAACATCCTGCCTGCAGCTGTAGCCCTGTGGCATCCGATCCCGTCAGATCTCGGAAGCTAAGTAGGGTTGGGCCTGTTTAGTACCTGGATGGGAGACCGCCAGGGAACACCAGATACTGTAGGCTTGGGAGAAGGACCTAGCAACCCCCTCCCCAAAATCAATCTGCCATTGAAAACCCTATGAACAGCAGAGAAGCACTGACAATAGTGTTTCACCTGTTGTACACAGGGTCGCTATGAGTCGGATACCGACTCGATGGCACCTAACAACAACAACAACAACATTTAATATATGCATATAAAATTTTCCAGATATATGTTTATTACTTGAACATCATATCTAATAACTAACATTTAATATGCACATGAAATTTTGCAGATATTGTTCATATTTCTGAAATTGGGATATGTCTGAAAACCTATAGGAAGCCATCGTTTATTTGGCATAGTTTATTTGGTTCATAAAACGTAAAAAGTCATATCCTATAAGATAAAGTATTTATTCACCAAACATCACAACTCTGTAAGTTAAGTGCTATAGCTATATTATTTCCATTTTATAAGTGCAATCGAGATACAAATACAATGAAGTAGCTTACTTAAAGTGAAAAGTTATTAGGAAATAGAGGTAGGGTTCAAAGTCAGGCAAAGTGATCCCAATGCTTTACTATCTCTTAAAGGACAGTAGCTCTTGGTAGAGTTTTTGTTTTGTTTTGTTTTGTTTTGCTGTATTGAGCTGCACCCTTAGCGCTTGTTTTACCTTTTTTTTTTTTTTTTAATCTGGAGACAGAGTCTCACTAAATTACACAGACTGCCTCTGGCCTCCAATTTGTGATCCTCCTGCCTCCAACTACAATGTTGGTGGGATTACAGGCATGTGCCATTGCACCCAGCTTTATTGGTTAAGTCTTCTGTCTTACTGCTTGAATAGTACTTTGTTTGTTTTTTTATCATTAAAACATGCTACCATATGTTTTTTGTGCTACCCCTAGTTAGGCTGAAAGTTAATGATGTCTGTATCTGCAATGGGAGCCCCGCATGCTATCTTCTTAGTGTCTTTGTTCCTTGTCTTTTAGTCTTGGTCTCAAATCCTGAAGAAGTTAAGTGTCTGAGCTGACTTAGTGAGATAACACAATCTATTATAGTTGTATATTGATTTCACAAATTGAGCCCATAATAGGAGATTAAATTATGGAATTGAGAGACCATTGGGGTGAAGAAAACAACTGTGGAGAAAACCAAAGACACAATTCTTCTGGAACATTCAATAACTAATTCAACCTCAAAATATTTTTGTTTTATGTTAGCTTTTTTCTGGATTTAAATAAGGTAAGATATTCGAGCCCATAGATTCATAGATAGGTAAAGAGAGAAAAATAAAACCTGTTACCAAACAAGATAATAAATAAAATAAAATAAAAATAAGGTATTTTCTTCATATTGTTGCCTTTATCTTCACTATCAAAAGTCAAATATTTATGTAAACAGAATTAACATATGTAATTCAAATAATTCAACCTTACATACAATGATTTTGATTTCACTACTTAATTACACCAAATGGCATGACAAGTTTATTGTAATTATTTAGAATACTAATATGATAATCTCAAGCATATAACATGGCTTTTGTCCAATAAAGCAGCTCAAGTCAATGAGTTGAGATTAATATCCTCATCAGTTTGACAATGTTTTGTAGAGACTACTTGAGATATGTAGTAGCAGGAGAGATACAGAGTTCCATGATGAAGGTGAAATGAGTGTAATAGGTCATATTTGTTAAATATGAACATAAAAATCATATCATATTTTATGTCCCTATAAAATTTCAAGAAAAAAGTCACCATCTTATGTGAACACAATTGGAAGATACAGAGTGGATAATTATAGAATCTTCTCAAACTATTGGATTTCCTAAAGAATCATACTTACTAAACTTAGAATGTATGTCTTAATTAATGGCAATTGCAAATGGAAGAACTCATAGGTAGACTGGAAAATATCATTAGTATCAAGTAGTCCATTTATTCACTTACACTTACTATTTTTATTCATGGCATATAAATGCAACTCTGTCAGCAAGATGCCACTGGGCATCAGTATAGACAGGCATAACTCTTTTCCTAATACAATCATTTCTACATGTTTGTGGAAGGATAGAGGTAGGGGAGCAGAAAAGAGCAGTAGATCTATATCCTTTGGGTGAATAATTTACTTGTTAGGTTTAAATAAACCACATTGAAGAATATAAATTATTTAAGATTGCGTATGTATATCTCTGTGGGTTATAACCTTGTGTAGCAAATGGCCCTGATGCCTCAGTGGTTTCAAAGAGTTAAAGCCCTCTTTAAATAGGAAAAAAGTGTTTCACTGGAAGATCTAGACTCATAGATCATTTGTTCTTAACCACAAAGTAGCCATTAATTTAAACCTAGATCGAGCATTTTGCTATCAAATGCTGAGAGTTTAATCACTTTTGTTTATTTTATGAGGATATTTTGCAGTGCCTTTTCTAAGATATATGACATTTATAGTAGATTTATAATCAAAATTATTTCATTCATGTAAAAATATTTATTTTCAGCCAGGTATATTGGTCTATACCTATAATTCCAATGATGTGGGAGATGGAGGCAGGAGGATTGCAAATGAGAAACCAGAGGTCACCTGCTTAACTTAGAAAGACTCTGTCTCAAGGTAAAAATTTTAAAAGGGCTGGGAGTGTAGGCCAGTTGTAGAGTGCTGGCAAAGAATGCATGAGATCCTGAGTTCAACCCCTCAATGCCACAAAAAAAAAAAAGAAAAGAAAAGAAGAGTAGAAAAGAAAGAAAAGAAGAAAGAAAGCAAAAAAAGAGAAGAAAAATATTTATTTTCTATGTTACCTAACATTATGCTGGGGATAATTAAAGTTAGATAGGATGATCACCTTTAAGAATCTTGCAATCTCATTGAGAGACAAATAATAAATTCATACAAAGTTAAAATAGAATATAGTTAATTCAGTCTTCTGTACCTGAGATCCTTGTTTATCCTTCACACACAAAAAAATGTTAAGATACACAGCAAGGAATGATTTGATTAAATAGCAATGAGTGAAGAGAAACACTAAACAAGAAATTTGTAGGAGGGTATAATCAAAAAAGTCTCAGTTGGGAAAGACTGTGGTGGAGTAAGAATTCGAGCATTTCCGACTTATGGCTAGGAGCCACAGATGTGTGTTGCTGGGCCAGGTACAGGAAAAAATAAGAATATCTCATTTAGGAAAAGTTGAAATAAAGATAAAGGGGCAAGAAAGAGCAAGATATGACTGAAGAATAGGTCATGCCAGAGAATATGGGTGGATGAAGACAGAGCCTAAAGAGTTTAAAATTTATTCATAAATATGTACGTGGGCACCTACTAGTTATGAAGTGGTTGGCTAGGGACTATGATTACAACTCTTAAAAAAACAACAAACAGAAAAAAAGATCCTATTCTACCAACTTCACAAAATTGGGCATCTTTTCAGGGAAACAGATAGGAAAAAAATATAAAAGACATTATAGAGTTGCCTCATTCTGGTTTGGGAGGTTAGAACAAAAGGATATGAGGGAGTTTCCAGGCAAAAGCGTGGTAGGAAAGGGGAGAGTGGTATTCCAGCCTAACACAAAAGCCCAGGAACACCTCACTCAACTGAGTGACATGATCTGCTATATTTCTCAATGTGGCTGGAGATAATGTTGCAGAATTCCAGGTGAGGAGATTCTATAGAATTGTGCAAAGGAAATTGAGATTTCAGGAGTTTTCACAGTGGAGAGAGAGGAAAAGAAAGACAGAAATGTTGACCCCCTCCCCTGGACAGGGGACGTCGCTCAGCGGTAGAACACTCAACTAGCGTGTATGAGGCCATGGGTTTGATCCCTAGCACTACAATGAAAGAGAAACGAAAGGAAGGAAGGAAGAGAGAGAGAGAGAGAGAGAGAGAGAGAGAGAAAGGAAGGTAGGAAGGAAGGAAGGAAAGAAGGAAATGTTGCCCACCCAAACCATGCAAGCAGGTTTGTAGAAAAAGTAGAGAATTAAAACTACAAAAACCATGCAAGAACATTTAAAATGTTCAAATAATTCTCATTTCACCTAAGACTTTTCCAAGTGGGAATATGCTTTCATTTCATAAGTCAGAATTTCACTTTGGGAGGCCTTCTTTAGGTAAAGGGTAAAAGTTCTTGCCCTGGGATCTTTCCCTGTCTTTGCTGTGACACGGACCATAGGAAGTGGACTGGTTGTGACAGGAATCATCAGATGCTCTCTTACATCTTGATGTCGTGATGATACTGTGAGGAGAAGGGCAAGACTAGGTAAGCACAGTGTACATTTACTTGAGTATATTTCAGAATTACTTCTAAGGTGCCTAGCAGTATATCTTCCGCCTTTTCTCTCCCTCCCTCCCTCTCTCTCTCTCTCTCTCTCTCTCTCTCTCTCTCTCTCTCTCTCTCTCTCTCTCTCTTTCTTTCTTTTCCAGAAAGGACCTGTCAGGTTTCAGGTTCACCTACATCATCGTCCCAGTTCAGATAATTCAGTGTGTGACCAAATGTATGGGTGCATGTATCTAACATATTCAACTTTCTTTCCATTGCCAGGAGAATTACCTTAACAGACTGAGTCCCATCGCCAGGACAAAGGTGGAGCCCACAAAGATGCAGAGACATGATCTGAACTGCTGACCTTTGAAACTCAGAGAAATGGAAAGCTGAAGCAAGCAGAGCCCCACTCAAGGCCCAACCCTATGATCTCTGAGGAAATGGATCCCCATTGAGCATTTTCCACTCCTTCCCACCCCTCTGGTAACAGTTCTAAGAAAGGGATCAACTTCAGCTGTGCAACATGCTGGCCAAAGTTTCTGAAACCCTGGAACCAATTTATTCCATCTGGAAATTTGTTTCAGATTTTATTGCTGCAGAATTTCGTCCAAACCAGACCGGAGTTCCAAAAGGAGGTCCTTGCTCCTTTACTGTCAGAATTTTCTCTTCTCTAAAGTGAACTCATTTTAAAGATTTAAATGATGATCAGCATCAAAGATCTGTGCCTGTTTTATACCAACTACATTTTCACATATAGTGTTTCTCCCACATTGCCTCTTTTCATGGACATGAAGAAATTCTACCATCAATTACTACAAAAAGGGGAATTTGGAGAATTTATACTGTTCTAAGTGTATATTTTAATCAACCTTTCTCTTATGCCAAGTAATGACTCAGTTGCTTTCCTAAAACAACAGCTAATGGGATGCTTAATATTTTTTGCTAAAATATGTGTACATACATACATATACATATACAAGAGATTAACAATTAAGTCTAGATGAAACCATGGATACAAACTTGTCAAAAGTACTCAGCATTGCCAGGTGTGGTGGTGCAGGCCTGTAAACCCAGCAACTTGGGAGGTAGAGGCAAAAGGATCACAAGGTCAAGACCAGCAGCAGCCTGCATAACTTAGCAAGATCATGTCTTAAAATTAAAAGTAAAAAGTGGGCTGGGGGTGCAGCTCAGTGGTACCAAGCTGTGTGATGCTCTGGGTTCAACCCCTCAGTACCACACACACAAAAAAGTACTCAACGTTGAACATTTCCAACAGCCTTATACATAAGATTTCTTTGTTTCAGTCCATCTGCTACTGATTAAACATTTTATATTTCCATTGTGATTAATTATGCTATTTATATACTTGAAAATGATTTGTTTGGAAAGGTATGGTCTAATATAAGTCTTTCATTTCTGAGAGTGACAGCCCTTCAAAAAGTAGAGCAACACTATGCACTCAGGAAATTCACCATCTGCTTTCTTATGCTCTCATAACAAATTACAAACCTATAGCAAAACAGAATAGAGAGAAAACAGAATATAAATAATGCTAACGGTATTCATTTGAGATATTCAAAATGTATCCATTTTTAATTAAGCCAAGATACTCTCTTGATCCCCAAAGAGAATCGTACTACTTTGTTGTTATCTAGTAGGCTTTAGAGTTAAATTATCAAATGGCCAGACCTTTCCAACCTGGCCTAAGAGGCATCCTCAATTCATTCTAATCTAGGCTAAATTTATCAGGTGTTTAGAAAGTCCAAGATGTAGCACATGAGGCCAAAGTGTGCCTTAATCCCAAAAGGGGAACTGGATTAGGGTTATAGTCAATGTAACTTAAAAAAAAAAAAGAATGCTCTGGAAAGTGTGCAATGGACCATTTTCCGATGTGAATGTTTGCTGATGCCAACAGACAGTAAAGACCTTGTGCCAGCAATTGCCCAACATTTGAAATTTAGCTATTGTTTCATTTTTGCATGACCCAACAAGCATGTGAAACCACAAAGTAAACCATTTTATTCTGCCACGCCAAGCTGCTTTTAGTGAAATTTTGTAAATCAAAATAAAATTGCTCTCACATTAAAATAGTATGCCAAATATCAGACCCTGATTTTCTCTTTTAATGATCACCATCCATTCCCAGAAAGAAGCACTCCAGGCAAGCAATCCTCCTAAATGTCATTAGCAAAGGTAACCAGGAGCCTCCATGGCTTGCTTTGTGCTTGCTTTCTCTTCCCTAGTCCATGGCCCACTCATTAACACACCCAGGGCCTCTGCTGCTGTGTACCCTGCACACCATTTGCCTGCTCTATGTGTCTCTGATTGTCTTTCTTTTTCTGTTTTCTCTGTCCCAATTGAAAGCTATTCTATGACTTCTGTCATCTCTATTAAGTAGTAAGCCACATGGAAATGATTAACTTTTGAACTACAAAACTGAAAACACTCCCCTGCACACTGTGGAAATGAAACATGTCATGTAGCAAACGGGTTTCCTGATAGATTTTGCAGCAAGAAAGAAAAATCATTGGCTGAGATTTCAGTTTTGTTGTTGTCATTGTAGATCAAAAGGATGTGATCATCCTTTCTGATAGCTATTTCTCCCCCCTTGGTAAACAGCTTCTGAGTGAGTTCATTAAATATTTAAACAGCCCTGGTATCTATTAATGTTATCAGACACATGAAATATGTCTGATGGATTTATTCTGCCGTTAAGGAGCCATACCCTGGTGTCTCTCCTGGGACAGAGCTCCAGCTGTTTAAACTATAATTCCATCACTAGGAGGCATGGTGAAAGCACTGACCTCTTTGAAACGGACTCGTTGCTACTCAGCCTGTAAATTGCAAATGAAACCTTTCTGTAATAATGTTAAAATATGCATGCATAGGAATTAAAGCACTTGGGGTCACCAGCAAAGCCTGATGTGATTTCTGTAACCTCTAAACAGCTGGTAGAAAGAATCCAATAAATCAATGCCTGGAGAAGATTAGCAATCAGGGGATGTATGTGTCTTTTTGGGTTCAATAGCTCTCCCACCATATATGGGGAAATCTGAATCAATTCTCTGAAGCTTTAGAGTTTTTTTAATTCCATTACTGTTTATTTGATTCTGTTTCTCAGAGAAGATCCTTACTTATCCCCCATAAAACCAACCTCATATAAGATTGTGCATGAGGTCCTTCAATCTGAGCTATTTGGTTGTCTCCTTCTTACGTATTTGAAGCTTATGAGAAAACAACCATGACAAATAAGGGAAAGGGTGTCTCACCAAGACTTTAATATGGAGGAAAGAGGTGTTTTAATTCACTGGTGGTCTGTAGTTCATGGCACTACAAAGGCATTTGTTTTATATCAACTTTAACTTGATATGAAGGTCCTTGAATGTCTGTAAGAAACATTGGTAAAGCCAAGTGTTGACATCTCCTGGAGATTGTGGTTTCAAGACTGTGAATTGGAAGAGCTGGGATAATTATCTTAAGAAACTTATTATTCTTTGTGAAATTGTCAAATGGTGGCAGCCCCAGAACCTGAAACAGAGACCAATTCTTTAGTATTGTTCAATGTTGAATGCATACAACCATGGTTGCTAATAGATAACAGGCAGATCAAACTGGTGAAAGACAAAAATCTGAGGAACATAGTGTATGTGTTAAATGACAGAATAAATTTCCCAAAAGTTCTGATGAATAGGATAATGGCCTATTCATAATGGCAATAAGTGCACAATCCTACATTTTATTCTTTGGGGAAACTTATATAGAAAAAATAGGAAAATAGTATTGGGAAAAGGCAAGGAAGATAAATGGCAGAAGATATTTCTTGATGAACTTTTTGGATCAATGAATTCACTGTAGCCCTTGCACATTCTTCTGTTTGTGAGGTAGGTTAATGCTCAAATGCACATGTAAGATGTTTTGCTTCTCTGTTTTGTGCTGGAATAAAACTAAACCAAGGCAGGGCTCTGCAATCTAGTGAGTAATGGAAAAAATTAAGAAAAGCCCCTTGGCTACATGTACAAATTTCTCTTATAACTGTGTCAGTCTATCTAGGACATACATAGATGACACAAATTGTTTTTCACCTCTAGCTACTAAATTCTTCTGTATTTTGAGACCACAGTTAGACCAAAGAGTTTAGAGTCGATAGAGACTATCACTAAACAACTCTAATAATATACAAGAGATGGAATGTGGCTTAACTCTACCGTGAGTAAAATAAACAGATTTTAATTGGCTTCAATTTTATTATGAGTCAACTCTACAAAGTCTGCCAATAAAGACTAATGCAATTTTATTTTTCATTGGTCTGCACATAAGCTAGTCCAAAGTTAATAATAATCAGACATATATAATGCATTGGTCACACTAATCCTGGAATATTATTGTCTATGTAATCTACTGCCTGCAGGCATAGCACTGTGGCATCCAACCCCATCAGATCTCGGAAGCTAAGCGGAGTGGGGCCTGGTTAGTACTTGGATGGGAGACCACCTGGGAACACCAGATACTATAGGCTTGGGAGAAGGACCTGGCAACCCACTCCCAAAAAACAGTCTGCCAATTAAACAATCTGTCAGCTTAAAAACCTATGAATAGCAGAGGAGCACTGACAATAGTGTTACACTTGTTGTAGGTAGGGTCAATCAGTCAGACACTGACTCAACATCACCTAACAACAGCAACATGTAATCTATTACCTTTTAGAAAGGACAGAACTAAACTAAGCCATCCCAATTGGAAGCCAGGTGGCAAGAGAACTAAAATGATTTCAAGTGACCAATGACAGTCAGCACACAATAAATGCTCAGTAAATGAATTAAACTGGATTTCGAACAGGTACTGTAGTTGCAGGAAGGAGATTAGATCTGAAGTGTGGGGAACTGATTAATATAGACTAGTTGGTAGATGTTATAAAAGAATCAATTTCACTTTAACATAAAGAAGAACTTACTAATGAGTATAGCTATCTGAAGATGAACTGGCTGCCCCAGGATACATAACGAGTCCTCTAGTTTTGGAAGTGTAGATTATAAAATGATTTGGTTAAAGATTCATACATGGAATAAGAGGATAGTTGAGATGGATTGCAAATCCTCAGATTCAATGGTTCTACAATCTTTTAAAGACCTCAATGGAGGATGAAGAAAAAGAATATTCCAGAATGCAAAAATGGCATGTCTCTAGAAGAGAAATTATACAAAGAGGTTTCCAAGACAACATTTCTAAAGTAGTAATGCCCACTTTTTCCATGGTGAAAAAAATTTATATGGCAAAGGAATATTCTCACAAATTTTCAGCAGATCCAATTCAGTGTCCCCATTTAGAGCGCAACACTTTAAGCAATTAAAACACTATTTGAATTTCACTGGAGCTTTGGAAAAAGATATATTTAGTGGTTATTAACCCAGTACTTATCCTTCCATTGCACAAAATGCCTCTTTTCCTGAAGAATCCCCTGCAGAGAATTCCCAGGCTGGGACAGGGCAGCTGCCTTTCAATTGGCAACCAAACCACAGGGCATAGCCAGTAATAACTTGCAGTTAAAGTAGCTGCAAGAGAAAGATGGTAGTCATTTAAAATAATTTCTGCTGCTGGAATTTTTCTCTTTTCATTTTTAATTACTTAAGGGTCAGTTCACCTAGAATTCTGGTATTAACTGGTTTAAAAAAATTTTTAAAGGATCAAGGTATAGGCACAAAGCAATATGAGTACTCCTTCATGGGACATAAGTTTTAGGGAACTAAAGATAGGTTAATTCCATGCCTGATTCATTCCATGGACCATTTAACGAGAGTCTCTGGAATTGTTCAGCCAATAATGAACTCGTCAGATCTAAAGGTAATCACTGCTGCAATTATTAAAATTTACACCAGAATTCTATTACCCTTTCTACAGATAAGTGTCTTGTATTAAGTGGTCTAGAAGAGATGCATGAACTGGTTCAGTAACACCAGAAATCTCTGTTATTTGTTCTTTCTTATATTCATTCCCTACTCTCCCCTGAGCCTGAGACAATGCTTCTAGTTAATTATAGGGAAATATTTATTATTATTTTTGAATAGTAACTTAGAACTTAAATCTACTTTCTAATGTATTAGCTCATTTAATTCCCAGAACCCAGGCTCTTCTCATTATCCACAGTTTTAAAACCTAAATTTTTAATTTCATAGCTATCTGCCAAGCCTTATTCCAAGCACTTTTCATGCATTCCCTCATTTGATACAACAACCTCCATGAGATAAATATTATTATTGTCCTTATTTTATAGATGAAAAAAAGCAAGACTTGAAAAACTTTTGGATTCACTGAAGATCACACAACTAGTAAGTGATAAGATCAAGATTTGAAATCAGAGAATTTGGCTCATGCTTACCCATCATGCCATGTCACCTGTGGTCTCCATTGTGTCTTCATAGTGCCTTGGTACATAGATTCTTTCAAAGTTAAAGGAAGGTTTTGAAAAGAAGCAACAAAGTATCTGTTTTTGCTTTCAATAAAGACAATCCTATGCTTCTTCTAACAGGACACACTATCTCAACATAAGATTTCCATTATAAATCTAGGAACAGCAGTTGTGATATTATAAAAGTAAACAACGTGAATCATTCAGTGGGTCAATGAGTTCAGCAGTGTTGTAAGAAGACAAAAAAAAATCAATCTCTGTCTTAATTCAATACAAAGTGTCCAAATATCAGCTATGAACATGAGCCAAATGTGATTTCAATAATCTTATGCAGTTATTTTATTACCAATTCAGAAACCAAGTAATTCTCAAAATGACAAAAAGATATGGTCATAATCCAGAAGCTTTATGTTTAATGTGAAATGTAGCATTTCCTAGCATGTCAAAGTACATTTATCACCTTGAGTATTTATGCAAACAATCTTAACACAAGACTCTTTCACTACAAGTTGTCTGATAACCAGTTTATAGAACAGTATGTAGCATGTACAATAATTTATAACATTTAACTCCTCCTTTTATACCAATTATCATTTTTGCTGTTGTTAGGTGCCTTCGAGTGGAGTCCGACTCATAGCGACCCACATAGGGTTTTCAATGGCTGTTTCCGGATTGCCTTGGGAATGGGTTGCCACGTCCTTCCCCCATTTTGCAGTGCTGGGAATCAAACTCGGGACCTCAGAGACTGCAGAGCAGCACTCTACCAACTGAGCTAAATCCCAGCCGGATTATCATTAGAAAATAAAATGGGTTCAAAAGAAAAACTATGAGTTATATTCTATGGACATTTCAAAATAATTCCCAGTCATTATAGAAAGAGTACTTTTCTGGACAACTTTTCAAAAACCTTGTTCATATGTGTGGGCAAATTCAGAAGGAGTTCAATTTCCCTTGGTATTTGTTCATTTAAAAAATAAAATAAAATGTTGTCCCTGCAGACTCAGTAAGTGATCTACTCAAATTGGAAGAAGTAAAGCATATTTTGATTCCACCAATTGATTCAAATTATTTTTCAAACATTTTGAGTTTGAGAAAACTCGAAACCCATTTTCTAAATTCTCTTTTCCTTTTAAACCCATGTGTCTGGTAAGAGAAATTTAATCTATATGTTTCTGATTCATTTTGAGTTAACTCATCAAATTGTTGATTTTTAAGACCTATTTGATGTCCAAAAGCTTTTTGATGGTTGTGACTTTTACCTTTAAAATAGCATTTTGTTTTTTCATATGTAAACAAACATGGATCTTAAAGATTCATGCTCCATATACCAAAGATTTGAGTGGGTGCTAACTCACTCAAACTAATTTTCATTATCCAAGGGGAATCTTGGCATGTATAACAGCTCAGAGAGCTCAGGTCATTTTTTATTTACATGACTTTCTGTTCAAATCCAACCAGAATCATAGAATGAATACATTTCATGAAGTCTAAAAAATACTGTAAATTATATTTGACTTAATTTAATAAAGAGATAAAATCAGCAAAACATTTTTGAAACATGCCATTGTGGGGAGGCATGCCCATATGGAAGATGAAAGGACAGGAAAAGGACATTGCTACTCTATTAATAACAATCCTATTACTCATCTAATTATCCAAAAATCAAAACAGAATTATAACTCTTTTGGGTGGTGGAGATTTAAATGAGTCTTTATAAGTCTTGTTATAAAATTTAGAAAATAAAGAAAACCAAAAGTTTTAGATATTGGGATGTATGCAAGGGAAATTCTGACTTTGCTTTGCCTTGGTTTTCTTGGAATTGAACTGGAAGGAAATGAATGATACATGTTGGTCTGCCCACATGATTAAAATCCTCTAGCCCAAAGCAATGTGTCTGTTATCCAACACCATTAGTTTTAACACCCCCACTGAAAGAAAGACAATCAGATGAGGTCTCAGTAAGTTATTTCCCATGAATAGAGAGTAAAGAAAAAAAGGATTTTTACAGATCTTCTGAAATCTTAGACTGTCCTGAAGCCTAAAGCAGCATGCACATAAAAGTCAGTATCCATCTTCTTCTGGTCAGAGAAAATATGTTCTTTTCTTGGATGAAACATCACAGAGAACTGATTTTCATGCACAAATATCTGCCCAGTGTAAAACTCTGCAAAGCAAACATCCACATCTAGTTCAATGAATTACTCTTAGGTTAACTGATAGATGTTTGCATTACAGATGTTTTTACTGTACATAACAACATATCCTTACATTGGCGCCCCTAAAGGATTCCTGAAACATGTGAAACTCTGCCTCAAATATGAGAAGTCAGGACCTTCTCTTATTTTGGTTAACACTGAAAAGTACAGATGAATGAACTGTCCTATGTCTCCACACCCCCAATTCCAGAGGAGGCACTGGCTGAGATGCTCAGAGAAACTTTCCTTACCAATCCAAACGGAAATGATGCCCATTTCTTGTATGAGAAGACTTTAGCAAAGAGAAGGATGATCAAAACTCTTCCTGCTCAGAAAAGTTTCTATCTTAAACAGAACTGGAACTCAAGGATATATAGAAAAATATTACCGTAAAAAGACAAGTAAATGGTGGAGAAGTCTTTGATGGGGGGATGGGATGGAGGGAATTATACAAGAGGGTAAGAGGGAATCTATATGAATAATGTACAACAAAATGCATATATGGAAATGTCACAATGAAAAGCATGTCAGAATGAATCACATTAAGGTGTACATTAAAAATTTCCAATAAAAAAAAAGCTCTTCCTGCTCAAATAAGGAAAATCCAAAGAACAATAGTTATTCCCCAACCCTTTCTTTCAATGTGACACAAGCCAACCTCATTGTTACTCATTTTTTCTTTTTGGGTCCTTTTGTAATTGCATTATTTCAAGAGTGAAAAACTTTAAAACCTGCACATTTCATCTTCAGAATAAAATAGTAGATTAACTGGGTATGGTGGCACTCACCTGTAATCCTAGCACTTGGGAGAACAAAGCAGGTTTGAGAGTTCAAGGCCATCCTGGGCTAAATAATGAGTTCTAGGCTAACCTGAGCTACACACACAGACCTGTCTCAAAACAAAACAAAAACAAGAGATTAATGTTATTCTCTTGGTATTAAATTCATATACTAAAATTTTCTTGCAGAAACAATCCAAAGAAAAATTACACCATAATGGTCTTCATAGGTACATATGCCACAATCACACATAAGTGCATGTGCACACGCACACACACACACACACACACACACATACAATCACATATGAGCACACATATATTCTAGCATTTCAGTATTGGACAAGAACTCTCACTTTGAATATTTTTGACAAGTTGGCACTAATAATTTGGTTTTTTAAGTAAGAGGAAAAATTCATCTAGGTAGCCTATCTTTATCGATTTTGTATTTTGGAATTGAAAAACATTAAACATGAAAAGGGATTGCATAACTCTGAAGTATATTTGCTGCAATAATCAAAGCTGAGTATGGCATAACAACTTCACTCATATCCCCATCTAACTGATATCACCCATGGGGAAAAACCTTCTCTTTGAGCAGCAGGTACAGGAAACCTTTAGCATGGTGGCTTATAATCCCATTGCACATTAGAATTACCTAGGGAGCTTTTAAAACATGTCAATGCCACAATTCTACCTTAGACAAACTATCAGAATTTGTAGAACTGGTACTCAGGTATGGGTATGTTTCAAAAGCTCCCAATTATTTGTTACATAAGCCAGGCTTAAGAATTTTTTCTCTTGGAGGATTTCCTATCACCTTGAGCCATCAGATCCAGAGAGTGAGAAGTCAGGGACTAGCGAAGGGAGAACAGAGGAGGTCTCTAGAGTAGTGACAGCTGCTTTGTGTAAATAGTGATGTCCACATACACACACACTCATAAAGACACACACACACACACACACACACAAACAAACACAATACAGATATAAAACCAAATAAATATAATTTCACTTTTTATCATTATCAAGAACTTGTATTGGCAATTTTTTAGTTATACAAAACAATGGGTTTCATTATGACATTTTATACATTCATATCATCATACATTGTTCATATTCACTCTCCCATTACCCTATCATGTCCTCCCTCCTGCCACTCTACTTCCTTCCTCCAAATAGTCTCCCTTCTGCTTTCATGTCTTATATATATGTAATACAAATAGTATATATTATTTACATGACCTAAATTCTACTTGTATTAAAAAAAATGTGATATTTGTTTTTCTCCCTCTCCCCATTACCATAACTTTAAATTCAAGTTCCCCATTCATAACCTTTGAAAAGGGAAAAATTAGTGACCTTCCCAAACTTTTTAATTAGTACTGTGACTGTGAAACAAAATATTTCAAACATAAAGTGTGCATTTGCTACTTTTCTAGTTTTCATTATTTGGGTTTTTTGTTATATTTGAAGTAACAGTTAATGTAGATCTTGGTGCCCTAGTATAAATGATATTTCACATCATTTAGGCTCTTTTACTCCTTAACCAAAGGTTCTTGCTATACAATTTCCAAAAATATCTCCCATAACAATTTGATAAAAACACACAAAACTTTAAAAAATTACCCTGGCTGTCAGTAAAGTCATACGTGTGTTAAAAAGCATGCAATCTTTTCAAAAAGATTAGGATCTAAATTATTTCATTATTAAAATAATGTGGATATGGTAGAATACTAAAATAAAATAACATATCTTCAGGAATAATAGTTAAACTAAATTGCCTGAAGAAGTCATGATTTTCTTAAAAGGAAATGCTTATATAAACTGACTTACATTGTGTCAGATACTGGCTTCCTTCTTGAATCAATTCTTGTTTCTAGAGTGACTTCTGTTTTGTGAAAGCAGGTGGCTCTTTTTTGTCCATATCTCAGGTTACATCTCTGAGTCATTTGTGCTATTGACCCCAATCTCTGTC
The DNA here is from genome assembly GCA_007922755.1 of Pedetes capensis. NCBI lineage: Eukaryota > Metazoa > Chordata > Mammalia > Rodentia > Pedetidae > Pedetes > Pedetes capensis. The sequence continues at coordinate 232,182 of VMDO01000226.1, read as the reverse complement.
TCTTGAAACGTCTCTTTTGTCTACCATGAAAACTGCCATTCCTTTTCTGTGTCTGGCTCTATCTTTGCGAGTTCTTCCTCCTCCGACACCCCATAAATGAAGCCATTACCAGGTTTTCATCTCAGATGCTCTTCTCTCCTCTCTTAATTTTTATGCTGTCTTAGCCTCCTTATAGTTCCCATTGTCACCTGCTGGACATTTTTATCTCACCATCACTCCCCATCTGATCTCCCATTGCTGCTCCTCCAGTTTCTAATTTCAATGAGCAGCATCAACTCATCCTCCCAGTTGCTCCCACCTCAACTCTTAAACCCTACCCCTTCTAAAATTCTTACAATGCTCTGATTACAAAACCAATTACATGCAAGTCATGGAGTCAGCTTTGCTAGCATATCTAGAATTCATTCTCTTCTTTCCTACCCTACTCCCACTGTCTTAATTGCAACTTTCATCCTCCTTGTCTTAGATCTCTTAGACTAACTTCCAAATCAGTTGCCTTACTTGTCATCTTGCTTATTTTAATCTGTATTTCACAAAGATGCTATGTGATATTTTAAAATGCAACCTTGAGTTTGTTGCTTTCTGCTTAAATTCTTCCTTGGTGCCTACTCAAGGCTTCCAGATGGAGTCTAGGATTCTTGACTGAACAAATAGGCCCTTAACAATCTGCCTTGCACTAGTTTTTCCAACCTAGTTTCTCCCTTCTGCACCACCCCTACTGTGGCCCTGGCCTTGTCCTATATAACCCTGACCCTGGTCTCTGCCCATAATGCCTTTCTATCCCTATAATGTCCCTCTTCTTTATTTCACCATAACCTTAAACTCAACACTCTGGCAAACTTCTATTTATCCCTCAACACTGCAAACTTGGCTTAGTGGTGGAATGCCTGGGTTCAACCTCCAGTCAGTCCTACAGGAAAAAAAAAAATACCCCTTTAAAGATTAGCCTTTCTAGAAGACATCCCTGTTTTTCAGAACATCATACTCATCTTAAGTTGTTCTCTGCATCAGTACTTTTTCATTCATCAAGGTATTAGTAACATTTTTTAACCACTAAATTCTAAACCCCTGGAATATAGAGCCATGTTTTAATGTCCTTGGAGAATGCAGCATTTATTTGCAACACTAAGAAGATTTTACTAAATGTCTATTGACTGAATGAATAAGTGGCCTGCTAAATAAAAGCACACATGAACTATAAGTATATTTAAATGCAAGTGTCTTCACCTGTGCTCCATGGATGGACTTCAGCAGGAATCTATATGCCCACCGTCTGAGGTGTATACATGCAGTTCCTGGGAAGAATGCTCATGATTTTCAGTAGACTTTCCTTTCTTTCCACTCAATAGTTAAGTACTATCTGGAATTAAGCCTGCAGCCATAGTCCTGTGGCTTCCAAACCCGTCAGATCTCGGAAACTAAGCAGGGTCGGGATGGTTAGTACTTGGATGGGAGACTGCCTAGGAACACCAGATACTGTAGGCTTTGGAGAGGGACCCAGAAACCCACTCTCAAAAAATCAATTAGCCGATGAAAACCCTACAAATAGCAGAGAAGCACTGACAATGGTGTTTCGCCTGTTGGATGTAGCGTCACTCTGAATTGGATACCGACTCAACTGCACCTAACAACAACAACAATGCAGCATCGACTTTAAAGAATTCACAATACAACTCAGTTTGAGATATGGGAAGCCTGAGCCATCTTTAATAGCTCATACCAGCCAGTTAATATGCTGAGGAAAGTATTAAAAACACATAAATATCCTTACTCCTGATCAAATAAAAAAAAATAGCCACAAAATAGCATTAATGTTTTTATATGTGCACAACCAAACACATTTTCAAAAATTATTTTATTTCTTGTTCTCAGAACATGTTCAGGTTATCACCATATTTCATTTAATTAGAGGAATTCAGGCTCAAGACTGGATGAATAAATTGACCAGGAATATACTCAGTTTGTGGGAAAGCATTGCAGCTTAAACAACTCTTTTCCAAGTTATAAAATAAATGAAGCAACTAAATATCCAGTTTCTCATTCTGATGTTAAAAAATCACAGATCTGAAGACTGAATTTTAATTTAAGAGATTGCTGAGGGGCTCTTGGTACAAACCATTTTATTAGGCGTTGGCATCAGGAAGTCCACAGTGTGGGTGCATGAGACATAGCCAGCATCTAACACAGTGCTTCAAAGTAGTAACACTCCAAAAACAATTTCTGACTGGCTCAATGATTTTAAGTGAGTTTTAAGTTTGAATTTGGAAATTTATATACTGAAATTTATTTTTAAATAAAAATTTTGATTTCCTACAACATAAAAAGTAGTCCTTAAATTTATAATTGAATTTCCTTTGTGGTCTGGAATAAATCTTATGAACACAATCTTCTTCTTCTTTTTTTTTTTTTTTTTTTTTTTTTTTTTTTTTTTTTTTTTTTTTTTTTTTTTTTTTTTTTTTTTTTTTTTTTTTTTTTTTTTTT
>VMDO01000226.1:170779-229601 GCA_007922755.1 Pedetes capensis | reverse complement strand
CACAATCTTCTATCATTAAGCAGTATCCTTAAATTTTTGTAAGAATCAAACTCATTGGAAATTTCTGGGGCAGCCTTCAGCCTCACAACTCTCAAGTTATAAATCTGCATTAGTAACTAACTATGTGCATTTCCAGTCATTAAAATGCAAGTTCAGGAATAATACTTTAAGAATGATCCCTGGAACTTTGGTTACTAGCTGTGAATTTTAGGTGTAATAGCTCACAATTTAAAAAAACCTTTTAAATATCTTTTCCTACATAAGCATTTGTCTCAGCATCCAATTACTGACCAGACTGTTATTCACTCTTGTCTATGTCCAGCCCCCTTGGTAGAGAGGAGCCAAAGCATGATACAATTTGGATCCCAAATTACTTCCAACAGGGGAAGTCTTGCGATTAATTTCCCTCATCTTACAACTACTTACTGAAACATGAATTACATTCTGCTTTAAAGAGCTACTCTTAGTCTCTAATCTGACATGAATTAATGATTTTGGAATGTTCATATACTTTAAAACATTACATAAAGCTGTCTGTACCTTTAGTGCTAAATTAATTACTTTGAATAAATGGCTTTAGCCTGTTTTTTAAAATATTGCATTTTCCTCATAGAGCCACCAGAAATAATCTCACCTGATACCCCAGACCACTAAGGCTGGGAGAGGAATGCATTAACTAATTACAGTATGATGGCCTTTATCTCGCAAAACAATTAGGTCTCAGAGTTTGTTAGCCCCTGCTTATTTCTGGAATATGTAATTAGAAGCCAAAACTCCTTCAAATTTGGTCCTGCCATGTGAAATATGAAATTCCTTTTCCTTAGCCAAACTGTGTCCAGTTTTTCTAGTTACACATATGCCTAAGGAAGCCAAGGTCACTTTAAAGATTCAAGCTCAGATGTGAGTGCTAGCTATGACTTTGGTGGAGGTAGGGATGGGATGTGTTCTATTTTCTGTACCCCAGAGTGCAATAAGGCTGATTCACAAAGCTCCTTCTTTTTGAGTTCTGATGAAGTTTTCAACTTGACTTCATTACACAAATTTTTTTTTGATGGAGCTTTTTTCTTCATGAAAAATGGGCTTGGGGCTTGATGAAGAAAGGAAAAAGGAAAGGAAAAACTTGACTGCCTCCCTCATCATATCACATCTATTTTTCTCTTTCAGAGATTCCTATTTTTTCTCATCTTTACACCAAAAGATTCTAATAGAATTTATAATAACCAGGGAGATGGGATATTAGTTTCTCAAAAGAATATTTAAAATCATTCCTCATGCTTACCATTTTGAGCATTTAATCTTTCAACTATTCTAAACTACACTGTGTTGGATCATTGGCTACACATACCTTTGTTTAGTTCCTGAACCACATCAAGCTTGTCATAACACAGAGACTGTGCACAAAGTATTCTCAATGCTGAGAAAAATATGTATTACTCTGCTTATAGTCAGCTCAACCACCCTCAAGAAACAACTTTTAAATCTCTGATTAATATTATCTCCAAGGACCATAAGGTGAGAACCTTGCTTGTTCTGTTTATTAATATATCCCTAGTACCCAGCACAGTATTTGGAAGATAATAATAGGCACTTAATAAAGGAAAACAGTCCAGCGGCAGCAGGAAAGAAGGGAAGGGATGCAGGACTAGTTGATAAAGTGGTCTGATACATGACCAAAGAGCTAAGAGGGGTTATAGTTTCAGTGGTAGTGAACTAGCCTCATCTCACACCTGAATGATAACATTTGTTTGAGGGAAGTACCCATTCTCTAAGTGTAAATTGAAAGATACATTCCCTGTATGTAATAACCTTACTTCCAAATAAACACTTGAGTGCCGGGCGCGGTGGCTATCTCCTGTAATCCCAGCGGCTCGGGAGGCGGAGGCAGGAGGATCGCAAATTTGAGACCAGAAGCAGTGTGCGTAATTTAGTGAGACCCTGTCCCAAAAAAAAAAAAAAAAAAAATGGACTGGGGGGTGCAACTCAGTGGTCCAGCACTTGCAAAGCATGCAGGCACAAGGCCCTAGGTTCAACCCCCAGTAAAAAAAAAAAAAAAAAAAAACTTGTACATTTCTTAAGGTTCTATGAAAATTATTGTAGTTGAAATGGATCTAGGATTCAGGTACACACTCATACTACTAGGAAACACAAACCCCAATGCCTACTTATTGTGGACTAAAGGTTAGCAGTGACCTAGGCTGCATGGACCCTTTGTTCAAAGTTTGCTTCCACAGAAAAAATGTAGTGAGTTACCCAAACAAATACTGGAGATGTCTTATAAATTGATGTAATGTGGGTGGGCAACACTGAGAGTGGGACACTCAACCACACCCTCGTCAGGCAAATCAATGTCAAACAAGTTGGTTTGATTTCAAAGTGACACAATGACAAACAGAAACCTGGCTCCCATGAGGTTAGGGCTTAACTGTGGCGCACACAATTTTTTCTCTTTTAATTGAATACAATTCAGGGGAATTGGATGGTGGAAGAGAGGAAGGGTGGTGGATGAGTGAAAGGGGACCTCAAGGTCCAAGAGCAGGGCTTTGAATGATTACTGACCCACAGTGTGTTCTTTAACTGCTGTTGGGAAATGATGCTTTCAGAAAGCATGCATCTTGCTCCTGCATGCAGAACAGACATTTGTGGGTGCATGCTTGCAGAAATAAGAATTATGCTCCTCCGTGTCTGATTTGTAACTACACCTGTACACTCTTAGAAATGCTAATAGACAAATATAAATTTAGGTACAAAGGAAAATCTAATAAGAAGAGCATTTGAATGTATACGAGATGTCTAATTTTTTTTTTTTTTTTTTTTTTTGCAGTCATTAGGACTGGAGGAACATGCTTATAGTAATTAGGTAAGATGGATTTTGAGGCCGAACACCACCCACAATTTGTGTAGTCTGGGGGTCAGGCGGGCAGCTGCAGAAACCGCTCGGCTAATTATGAGAATTCACTGTTCGTTAATAGAATCTCTCTCCACAAACAGCAGCTGTGTGTTTGCTCACGCAAATTATTAATTCTGGCCTTGCCTCAGCTGCAAGTTTCTGCTGTGCGAAGAGGAATCCTCGGATGGAAGTGTCAGTTATCACCCAAGCGATACTGAGGAGAGAGAAAAAATATGAAATGAAGGAAAATATCCTCTAATCACAGGTGTATAAAGATTTTGCATCTACCTCCCTTTTCTGCCTTTCACTCCCAAACAATTGAATGCCAATTTTGGAACTCATTAATCTGTAGGCAACCTGGTGAGATCTAATTTATACCTGTCAGGAGCAATGGGCAGCAGCTAATAGGAAAGTAATTGCAATATAAGTCTGCCTTCCTACTTGATAGTATGCAAGATTTTAATGACAGCCCTTCTCTATTGGAATATCAGACTGGCCGATAGATACGTTCTCTCTTTTACAGAGAGTCACACTGAGAACAAAAGAGATGTCTCCTTGGGTTTTATTATATACTGCAAATAAAGTGATAACAGCATAGTTGATGGAACATGGATGCACACCTATTTATTCTCTAGAAGAAATGAAAGCAATATTCCTGCAACACATAAGCTGTGAGCTAGTATTCTCACATTTTTATTTTGCTAAAAAAATCTGACTGGAATGTAATGCGCACATAAAATATCTTCTATTTCAAATTGAATTGAATATCCATATTCAATAATGACATAGTTTGAAATGTCATGGCACTTAAGCAGATATAAGAGTTTTCATATGCACTAGAGTGTTTAGGAACAAAGGGTAGTATTTACTACATATAAAAGAAAAAAGTATCAATTTCACACTTTCTTTTTTTGTTTTTCTTGGGATTATCTTAAATGAGATTTTTTTTCCAAGAACGAATTTAGAACATAAAGAGTTATGTAAGCTTCCAGAATATGTTGTTAAACCATTTTTCCAATATGTCTTGTTTCCTTATTCATTGTCCTAATGGACGGTATTCAGGGCGATCCCTTGATTCAGACAGGACCTAAACAGAGCATGACTTCTGGAACATGAGCTTAGGTCCAAATCCTTCACTTTACATATATTCCGTGGATAGTTTTGAACAAATCCATTAACTTCTCTAAAACATATAAACCTTCCGATGGTTGTAACAGAATCGAATAAAAGCATGTGTGTGAAAGCACTTTGGAAGAAGACATACCAGTCTTAGTTGTTACTATTTGATGAGAACTGAAAGTGCTGTGGAATGAGCAGACATTAAAATGAATATTTCTTGAGGGAAAGAAGAGAGAAAATGGCTTACTATTGAATGCTACACACCATATGATGCCATCCTTGTTTCAAAGCCAGATTCGACTAGTCTTTTGGGGTATTTGATTTGAGCTTAAAATCTGTCCTAGGCATTGCAGGAAATATAAAGTAAATAAAAAATAATCCCTGACTTCAAGTGGCTTACGGAAACGAAGATAGTCAGTGTCGACAATGTTTATTTGTTTAATAAAATTAGAGGTCCCATACTGTGACAGGCACTATGTAGACAATAGTTAAGAAGACAGTTATGGAGGGTGGAGGGTAAGGAAAGCAGTCAGATAACAGGAGTCCTAGATCTCACTCTGCATAAATTAGCCATGACCTATAAAAAGTCTCTTCACTCCTTTGAGCTGTAGTTTCTTCATTTTCTGAAAAGGAACACCGAAATAGATCTTCTCTAAGATCTGTTCCAGGTCTTAAAGTTCTATGGTTTGCCAGGTGTTGTGGCTCACACTTGTAATCCTGGGCTGAGGCAGGAAGACCGCAAGTTTGAGGCCTGAGGCAGTCTGCACAACTTAAAGAGACCCTGTCTCAAAATAAAACACAAAAGAGAGTTTGGAGGGCAGCTCAGTGGTAGAGTGCTTGCACAGCATGTACAAGGCACTGGGTTCAATCCCCCCAATACTGAAAACAGAAAGTTCTATAATTCTATGATTTTTCTAATTTCAGAAATGTGCAATTCAAAATTATTATTATTATTATTATGCTAAGTCCTTCACTTTAGTAGATAAAGCTATAAAAGAATTACATAAAAAGTTTTAAAGGCAAAGTGTTTAAAACATAGGACAATGAACTGTTGATAAAGGGCACTAAAATGGCCTTTTGTTATGGCTTCAGGTAGAAAATTAGAACCCAGGAAATTTACTCCATGTTTATAATTGAAATTGCTAACTCAGGTCAAGCATCGAATTGGAGAAATCACTTATATATTCTGAGCTTCATTATTATAAATTACAACAAATGCATAAAACCCAATCCATGCCCTATCTACATTATAAAGTTTTTCTGAAGATCAAATAATATATTTGCGATTTATTTAAAAAAATAATTCATGTTATTATGTATTATGTAATATATTACTATATTTATTTTAATTTTGAATTTTTAATTTGCCTAATACAAGAAGAAAATCTACAGTGTTCTGTAGGCCTGAATATTGCTTAGGATTTAGAGAAACTAGGGCTGGGCCTGCAGCGGTAGACCTGTGGCATCCAATCCCATCAGAGCTCAGAAGCTAAGCAGGGTCAGGCCTGGTTAGTACCTGGATGGGATACCACCTGGGAACACAAGGTGCTGTAGGCTTAGGAGAAGGACCTGGCAACCCACTCCCAAAAACCAATCCACCATTGAAAACCCTATGAAGAGTAGAGAGACACTGACAATAGTGTTTCGCCTGTAGTAGGTAGGGTCCCTATGAATAGAATACCGACTTGTCGGCACCTAACAACAACAAGGGCTGGGTACCTACTTGATTCATTTATTTACTCAAGATGTGATGTGGAAGAGTTCTCCACCCTTCCTGCACTGCTGTGTCATTTCTTCACCTGCAGAAGAGGATGATCATATCTTCTTAAGAAGAATCTGGTAGGATACCAGGTCCCACTAGGAGAAGATGAGACATGTTAAGACGCACTGCTGTGAAGTGTTTGAGATTACAGAAAATGCCATCTTGTGCTGGCTCAGGAAGCCTGAATCTCCTTGTTTTGCTTCCTATTATCCTTAACTTCAGTTTTTAATAGACACACACACATACATAAACTTCAAGAGGAAAATACCATACATTCTCTCAACTATGAATATGCCTCTCTTGCAGAAAACGTACTTTGTTTTGTTTCCTGTTGGTAGTTTGTTTTTGAGACAAGATTTCACTATGCAGCCCATGCTTGCAAAGAACTGAGGCTCCTTCTTCCTTGGCCTCCTGAGAGCTAGAATTACAGCCAGGCCCCACCACACCTAGTGATATTTTTATATAACCAGATGTAAATGGAGATGTAGTAGAACTGGTTCTGTGATGTGATGTGGAAGCTATGGATGGGCCTCTTGTCTTCAAAATTGGCTCCTACCTGCTTCCTAACTTCACACTCCTACCACCGCACATCTGCATCTGCTTTAGGGGAATCCCAACTGGGACACTTTGGCCCAGATTTGACATCTTTGTTCTTACTCTGCAAATATTCTAGCTTAGAAAATGTTTCTAATGTCTATGGCTGCATAAAGAGATCACGCCAAAACTTAGTGGCTTTACACAAACAGCAGGGTCTTGTGCTGTCTTTGCCCAACAAAGAAGGACTAATCTTCACACTCAATTAGTTTCAGCTTATTTAGGTGTGATATCCATTACAAAACCCTGGAATTAAGGGTAATAGAAAGACAAATCAAGGAATAGTACACTTCTTAAGCCAGCAACATATATTTTAAGCTCACGAGTCCACTATTTGTGCAGAGCTCCACAGGCAAGTCTCATATCTCCTTTCTATGCATCATCAGCTGGGGCAGCTGGACTGGGGCTGGGGAATCCACTTGCTAGATGGCTTTCTGGCAAGTCTCATAAGTCAATGCTGGCTATCATTTGGCTTCCTTATAGACTAGTTTCTGGCTTACATGAGTTAGTGTCTTGAGAGATGTGAAATTGAAGCCGCCAGTTTCTTAAAACGTGAGCCATGTCACTTCTACTGTGTTCTATTGCCGGAGCAATCACGTAGCCCAGATTTAAGAGGAGGGTACATGTTTTCTACCTTTCAATGGGAAGAAGTTAAAGAATTTGGAGGCCATGGTTTAAAACAGCCACAGTGATGTGCAGAAAGTAATCTTGGTGGCTGTGCATGAGATTACAGGATGAACTAGAGAAGCACTGTGATCCCTAGGGCAGCTCCTGCCTTTGAGACTGTTTAAAATAGAACTCTGAGGAGTACAAAACGCCAGTACAGGGTGGATGGTGCAATTTCCTCTCGTATCCAGACACACTGGAGGGCGGACATCCAACACTTGAATTAGGATATCAAATCCAGAAGAATCCTCTGCAGCCCAGCATCTCAATGCCTGGGAAGCTGGAGAATGGGACATTGTGCAAGGAGGCCTTGCATACAACATCCTATTATTTAGCTGCAAGTACCTAGCAATGATTTTCCAACTTCAGCATACATCAGAATCATACTACACACTTGTCAAAACACAGTTACTGCTGGATAATATCTGATTTAGTAGGTTGGGAATAAAGTTAAAAAAAAATTGTACTTCTAACAAGTTTCCAGAAAATAGTGCTGTTGGTCCGGGTACCACATTTGAATAACTACTGGCCTACAGACATAAAAAGGTGGCCTCCCCCTTGAATCTACTTTCCAAACTCCTTTTCAGTGTGTGGATAGAAACTGATATAGTTTTTAAATTTCTAAACTCTCCAATTAAGAGGGGCTGGGTTTTAGCTCATTTGGTAGAGTGCTGCTCTGCACTCTCTAAGGCCCTGAATTCAATCCCCAGCACCACAAAAATGGGAGAAAGAGCTGGCAGCCCACTGACATAGTACCAGGCATGGCACAGTGTCAGGGAGTGTTTCATTCTGTTGTACATAGTGTTGCTATGAGTCGGGCCTGACTCAATAGCACCTAACAACAATAACAACCAACTTAGAGAAATTATAATGGAAGATGAAGGAGATAATTCAGATATTTAATACTCAGAGAGCCACATAAGCATTGATGTATTGTTGGTAGGTGCCATCAAGTCCAATCTGACTCATAGCAACCCCATGTCCAACAGAATGAAACACTATCCAACACTGTACCATGCACATGATCTTTTTATGCTTGAGCCCAATGTTGCAGCCACTATGTTTCTTCTCATTTGGAATCATGTCACATCAGCAAAAGGAGGTTCCAAGGGCTCTATTCTGTTTCCATCATTAAGGTTGACTCTACTTCGAGGAGACAACTTTTCCCCAGTCATTTCTTGAATGTCTTTCAGCTTCAGGTGCTCATTTTCTGGCACTACATTTGACAGTGCTTCTCTGCTATTTATAGGGTTTTCAATGGCAAATTGTTTTGAGAGTGGGCTGCCAGGTCCTTCCCCCTAGTTTGAAAACTCAGATGAAACCTATCCTCCATGGATGGCCCTGCTGCTATCTGAAATTCCAGTGGCGTAGCTTTCAGCATCATAGCGACACACAGGCCCCCACAGCATGACAAGCTGACACATGGGGGATTGATGTATTATTGAGTGGATTTTCAGAATTTCAAAGTGGGTTAACATTCACAGAATCAAACTCAACTACACGTATTGCAATTTCTATAAAAGTAATAAAGTCAGCATTGTGAACATGAAATATCACTATTCTCTATGTATGTACATGTGAGAATTCAGCTTACAATGAAGTTTTCCAAGTCCCGAAGTCCAAAAACATCACAAAGTACACATGCATTTTGTGTGTTGAGAATTCTTACGACCCCTAAAGGGATATCTTCGTATTATTCTATGTTAAAGTAAATTATTATGTTATCAAGTAGAAATTCAGAAAGAAAAATGATTTAATTATTTGTAGATTTTCTTTCCAAATAACAAGATGTTGAGACATTGGCTTTTTACATTCCTTTTAAAGCTGCTTCAGTACCCATGAATTTGATCTTCTTATATTCATTCCGTATTTCAAACAGAAACTTGGAGATGAGGATATTTGTATTCACTGTTCATTTCAAGAAGGTGTGGATGAATTTTATGCTGTTTGCCAAGTTAGTCCTCATTTGATTAAATAATATGTTTGCAATGAAGAAGAGAAGAGGCCCGAGAAGGTCTTAGAGGAGGACAGCCCACCAGGAGACGTGGAGTTGGAACATCTGCTGCACAGAGCATCCCATGGGTGGTGGTGGGTTGTGTGATGATTATTTCACAGGTGCAACAACCTCATTATTCAGGTACAGTGGGAAGTGCTAAGACAATTCCCAGCAGAGGTAAAAGTGGAACTCCAACAATAGCAATTCAGCTGGGTACATCAAATTTCAGGGGGTGCTTCTGTTCTTCAGCTGACCCATAACTGCAGACTAGTTAAATATATTGCTTTTCCTCTCATAAGCAGGCATTTTTGCTTTTCATTTCATTGATAGGCAGAGCTGAAAGAGTGTCTCACTTAAGAATATTTGACTTCTATTTAATTAATCAGATATGCATCCATAACACAAAATTTCAACTAACTAATCCATAATTCAATCCTGATTTTAGCATCCATATCTCTAGTGCCACTAGGCAATAATCAATATTTTTAAATGGCCACATAAATTAGAGCACCAATAAGAGCCTTTCTGGAGAAAAATATTCCATGGTTATCTTCTGAATAGTGATTGCTAAAATCACTTTCAGAAAAAATGGCTCCTGATAGCCCTATCTTTGCCGAAAGAAATTCCCCAAACAGATCTGCCAAGCCATTGCAGTATTTCTCTTATCAATTTCAGTGATAAGGGGCATTTTGTTTAATGCTAACATAAAATTTAGCAATAGGTTAAATGATGTAGGAAAGTGAAGAGTAAGAAAATGAATTGATAAAGGGATCCTTCTGAAATATGCTAAAAATATAGGTAAATTAAAGAGATTTGTGAGGGCAGAGGTGTCCCTTCAGGTTAATGCAGGTCAGAGTTCTCTTCCCTCTGAACCTTATAACACTAACTCATGCCTGGTTCATTTGGAAATCAATCATTCAGGGGCTGCTGAACTATTCATTGTTAGCACCACTCATTTGGCACTTATATGTGCCATCTAATACAGGTCTCTGTTTGTAGTCTGCAAATTTGCTAAAAAATGAACACATATATTTTTTATTAAAGAAAAAAGTTAATAAAAATAAAACAGTTTAATCTGTATGTATTTACAATGACTCTTTTACTGTACTACAATTAACACAAGTGATTTATGTTTGAATAAAATTAATTTTTATCCTGGAGAAGTATCAAAGGCTCTGATGTGTGACATAGAATATAAAGAATGAGAGCATGAGATAGAGAGAAATAGAAAATGAAAACATAGGCTAATGGAGGCTGAAACTCCATCCCGCAGCCCTGATTAACACAGCAAATGAGAAACAGCAGGGTCTATGTACTTTCAGTTTTAATCTTTGTTCTTTAATTTACTTTCATCTAGGTGTGGAAGAAAATGAGTTTTTATGCTAACAGGGGTAATACTAAGGTTTCTTTTTAATTCCAAAGCTATATTTTTTTAAAAAGTCACAGTTTTATTTAAGCAGAAATATTGAGATAATGTAGGTAGAAAAAATCATGGTCATGCAAAATTACCTTCATTATAATTTTTAGTTATGGGAAGAACTATTTGTACTATTGACTTTTGAGTGTGGTCTCTCATTGCTCTTGGAAGCAACGATTGGTGAGATGAAAAAGGCACAAAATTGAGAATCCAGAGGTAGGCTTCAAAAAAGGAAACACAGAAAAAGTAGCATGGGAATTTAGGTGATTACACCTGAAGGCTTAACAATGGATGTGGCAAATCACCTATTCATTCATCATTCATTCAAAATATATTTAGCAAATGTCTATTGTGCCCTATTTTTTGCTTTTGCATAGCTTAGAGTGATTGGGGAAGGAGGGAAGGAAGGACTTATAACCATGTAGGAAAATAGGTGGGTTTCAGAAAGTAAAAATCCATAAAAAAATAGAACAAGATGATACAATGCATCTTGAAGGGTAGAAAATCTAGATAGGGCAATTGAATAAAGCTAAAATCCAGAAAGATATGTGGTAGGCATAACAGCAGGGTTTCTAGAAAGGAGGTATATCATATAATGAGCAATGTTTGATGGACGTGTGGCATGTGAAGGAAGGTCAGAAATGGGATTACAAATGCTGGCTGGACATCCAGGATGGAGAGACTTCAGTGCAAGTGAGTGAGTTTGGATTTTACTGAGTTCAGAAGAAATGGTTGACCAAAGAGCTGTGCTTTAAAACAAGTAATCTGGAAGCCTGCTGAGGAAGGATTGACTGGGAAGATACTTTAAGGAGAGACACCTATTAACTCTTTATTGGAGGAAGTCAGGTATGAGAATAACAACTGAATCAGTGTAGCCATGGACAGGAATAGGGAAAAACTAACTGACTACGCATTAGATAATGGGCCTGAAAATGGAAAGACCTAACAATTACTTCACAATTTTAATTCTGGGCAAGAAAAAGCTATAACAGTGATATTCTGAAAATGTGGTTTAAGAAACTGATTTTACAGAGAAAGGGATAACTTTAGTTTTGTTTAAGGTACCTACAAGAAGCCAGGCCTGCAGCCATAGCACTGTGGTATCAGATCCCATCAGATCTTGGAAGCTAAGCAGGGTCGGCCTTGGTTAGTCCATCAATTGGAGACTGCCTGGGAACACCAGGTGCTGCAGGCTTGAAAAAAGGACCTGGCAGCCCACTCCCAACAAACAATCGGCCAGTGAAAACCCTATGAATAGCAGAGAAGCATTAACAATACTGTTTCACATGTTGTATATAGGGTCGCTAAGAGTCAGACACTGACTCAACATCACCTAACAACAACAACTAAATTTGGAAATCCTAAAACTGCTTTAAGCTTCACAAAACAGGATAGTCTGTATCACTTCATTTTACTGAAGTAACAAAAGAGTAAAATGTATTTCTCTAGCTAAATTGGTTATAATGTATAGTGTAAGATTTCTGAATGAGAGAGCTCAAATCTCACCACAACAGCTCTTTGTTGGGAGGTTAGCCTCCTACTTCAGCTTTCCACCTTTCCCTCTACTGGCAGCCCCATTAGCTCCTTTGTTTCTCTTTCTGTGTCCCATGCTTGATGCTGTATCTTGCATTAAAGATAATTTCTTAGAGTTTCTTTTCTCTCCTTATATGTATTTCTCTGATCAATTTACCTATACTTCATGGTTCTACTCTGTGAATATGTTAACTATCTCCATTCGCATTGCAATCAACAATTTTCTAGATACCCAGTGACTCATATTATCTTCAGTTTCTATTTCTAGAGCCACTTTAGATTTTTTTCATCTGCTATGTACCTTAGGAGTTTCCTTGATCCCATATCAAAACATGTTCTTTTAACTCCCTTATTTTTATTTTCTGAGCTAGAATTTATTTTATCTTCAGGACTGTTTTTGCTTGTATTTTCTTTTTCTGTTTTATTGCCTTTGATTTTTCTCTCACTTTTATTTTCATTGCTTTGCACAGCCATTATCAATCCCTTCCAATCAAACAAAAACCACAAGTGTCCATAAAGTATTTTACTTAGAAACTTGTTTTCATTTACTTCCTTTTTGATCTTGTATATATAGAAGAGGATTTTTTCAAATGGCAGTATTGACATTTTGGACCAAATAATTCTTAGTTATGGAGGGCAGTCCTGTGCACTGTAGAATGTTTAGCATCATCCTTGGTCTCTGCTCACTAGATATCAATAGCACCTTCTGCCCAAATGCATACAAGTTGTGACAACCAAAAACATCTTCAGGAATTGTCAAATGTTCTCTGAAGGGCAGTATGGCAGCTAGATGGGAACCAGCACTGCCAAGGCTAATAATCTAGCCAACTGATTAAATTGTCAGGCATTAAATAAGGACCACGAAATGTTGGGTTAAGTCCTGGCTCTTGAATGTATTCGCTTATAAATTTGAACATGGAATTGTATTTTTATGGGTCTTCTGTTTTCTCATCTGTAAAGTAGGGAAGTAACAATTATCCTACCTGGCCTGAAAAATTTTCATGAGGATAAATAAAACAATGTGTGTAAAATCTCAGTGCAAACTGGGTAGCATTAAAATAGCAGTTCTTCCTCTAATTTTCTTTTTCCTCTTGGGTTATGGAAGGGGATATTAGATTAGATCAGACAATGAAGTCTCCTAGTTAAAAGAAAAATTCTCCCCACTTGAGGGGTTAACTAGACTGTCCACTCATCCTTTCTTTTCTAATTTCCTAGACCATGAACAAAACTCTCAAAGAGTTTTGCTTCCATGGGAAAATTTAAAACACTCAGTATTCTCTTTGACTTTCTAATCATTCTTGTCCAATGCAATTAATATGTCATGAACCAGAAAAAGTTATGTTTATGATGGCTCACAGTTGAAAAGTCATACTTTAGGCTGGCATTGATATTATTTTTATATGGAAAAAATAGGTTGGCAGTAATTAGCATGTACTACCCACAGCACGTGAAGTCTGAAACATTTTGTGTATAAACATTTTAATGCCTCAGGTTTATCATGTTAACATAAAATGCAATGAAAAAAATATGCATAGCATGAGGAAGAAATACTTAACTTTTCTCAAGATAACAAGGTGCAAAAGGAACATCCTTTAGCAGTTTAGTTCTTTCCTGAGGTACTCTTTATTACAAAGAGAAAGAGAGGTGCTACTTAGCAAGAAAAGAATCCAATTCCCTGCACTTCATTTATGCCTATATACATATTGTATTGCAATTTCATTGCCACTTTAGCTAAGTGACCCCCTTAAATAGTCTCATTTATACCTAACACACATTTTTTTTAACTTGGTCTGGTTTTCTTATACCAACATGTGTTGTTTATACGTGTAAGTTACTCAGATTTTCATATAATAGGGATAATTTCAAGGCCATAATGATACCCCCTGAAATAAATAATTTAATATGTTTTTTTTTAAAAGAAGTAAAGCAACTCTTCTGGGTAATTCATGTGAGGTAAGCTACAGCATCAGTTGTATATTCATTTTTCTCCAGTGTATGCAATTATCCACTCAGCCTGTACCCATTAATATTATTTTTCTTCCTAAGCTGGAAGTATTTAAAGCCATTAGAAAATAATCCAAAGAATTCTATTTGCTGAATAAATTTTAATTTGCATGGCACCAGGAATTTTTTATTAATGGGAAATAAATTATTGCAATCTTTGGGAAGGAGACAAGTTAATAGCTTTGTGAAAAGCAATGGGGAGAAAATGATCTTGAAAAGGTCAGGTCTCCTGTCACAGTGTCTTTATGCACAATTAAAACAAGTCAAGAAAGTGGCTATATAATCAGGACCATGAATATGCATTATATCCTAATGAGAGTGTGAAGATGTAGCAGGCTTAGTGCTAAAGTCATGGTGGGGTGGTGACATAAAAATGGTAATTTGTGATGTAGTATTTAACTGTGTTTCTCTTTCTTATGGAAAACTTAACTCTTTGGTAGCTCGCCCATCCTGTCTGAGTAGATTTAGATTGTTTCTACTTTTCATAGAACAATAACAACAGAAAACTGCAAAGGACCATCCTGTCAATTTATGAGGGGGAAAAAAGATAAACATTACCTATTGTTATGTATGAGTTAACTGAACTAAATTTTTCATTTTTCCCATAAATTGCTTTGATCTTTCAGACAGTTGTGTGCCTGGGCACATGTGTAAATACATTTACATTCAAAATGAAATCCTTTACCAATCCTGTCCTGGGCTATCCATGCTGCCTTTATGTTGCCGTCACCCTTCTTCATTTCCTCCCCCTAGGATATTGTATGAATCCTCAACAAACGACAAGAGGGAAAAACTGCATTATGCCTTGATGGAATTTTTTAAATAATGAGCAGTTTTTTATCGTGAACACCCTATTACAGGGCATATTGTTTATAAGAGTGCTCTTTCTGTAGGAAAATCCTGTAGAAATGACATTAGGAGAAATAACTGGCTGCATCAAGAAGTTAACTTAAGTTCTTAAGTGGTCAATTACCTCTGGGTAATGGCTGCTTCACTGGGTCATATTGCTGCTGCTCTGTATGCTATTGAGTCATTTCTGGCTATTCTACATTTTAATTGAAAAGCAGTATGAACATTCTGATTCAGTGGTCATTTAATAAAAGATAATGATCACTGAACAATGATTCTGATTAGCTAATGGCAATTTAAAGGTTTATAGAACCTTTCACAATTCTGCCTACTTATTCCAGAATATTAATAGAAGACCTTGAACTAATAAGATTTCTGTTCTTATCTTGGCAGGAAGAAAAAAAATTTTTGGAGAAAAGCAAGAGTTTTCACTTGTGCATTTTTTCTAGAATGACTAGCTTACACTATAAACTGGTAAGTCTGAGTGCCTTGACAATCAGAACTGATGTAGAAGGGGCCTTTGTCTCTCTAGCTCTGCTGGAAGTGAACACCAGCCACCTTACTAGCCTGGTTCCATATTTCAAAGAATTGTTTCACTGTCATTTAAATGTTGGATTTTATTTTTAAGACTGTGTGAGACAAATGCTAGGAGCTACCATTCCATGTAAATAGTGCAGAAACCTACCTCCATGCTATGAGAACAAGTCAGCCAACCTTCAAATATATCCATCACTGTTCCTTTACTGATGGACTGCAACAATTATAGATTCATTAATTTTGCTATTAAAAACGTGTGTTCATTAATAGTAACAATTTGTGACATAAGCGTCAAAGAATTCAGAAAGTGAGAGCTAAGGATATTGAAATGCAAATTTTACCAATTCATTATTTTCCCAAGGATTGGTCGTAAATATAGTCCATGCACTGCCTGCAAGACTTAAATACATGTAGAATAATTTTTTCTCCATTCCATAAATGCTATTCGTGGTTTACAATAATCATTGAATACACACTGTTAACTATAGGACTGATGAGCATAGGTATTTGGAAACTGGAAATAAAAGAAGTGTTTATACTGGCACAAGTTCTGAAATTGATTTCCTCCTTAGTAGTATAGAGAATAGAGTATAATTAGGAGGTGGGTATTAGGTAAATATAGTGTGCAAAACTCACTGTTGTTGTTAGGTGCCATCCAGTTGGGTCCGACTCATAGAGACCCTTATAGGGTTTTCAATGGCTGATTGTTTGGGGATTGCCTCAGGAGTGGGTTGCCACATCCTCCCGTATTTGTGGTGCTGAGAATCAAACTCGGGACCTCAGAAACTGAGCTAAATACCAGCCCCTGCAAAACTCACTAAGCATAGTAAAATTGGCTTGATAATACTTGAGTGCTTAAACATAATAGGAAAACATTATTTGAATGATAACCTGATATTGAAAACATATTCAATCTCCCAAAGACCACACATCTTGAAAGTTCTGTTTTAGGAGAGGTCCCTAGACCCTTGGTCAATTCCTTATAAACAACATATGTACAATTCTAAAAGCTGGCTTTCTTAGGCCATTGTGGAAAGTTTGTATATAGGGATTTTTAGTTATTTAACACTGAGTTAAATTCTAGTTTTCAAATTTAGCTTTATTAGATTTCTGTATTTTGCTAGCTATATGACTTAGGCAAGTAGATTAAAGTCTGAGCTTAAATTATGTTTTTACCAATGAAGAAGTAACAACTATTTCATAGAGCTGTGACAAAAATACATAAACTCCTTAAGGCACAAAATCAATAAAGTTAGTTTTCTTTCCTTTCTCTCAGCCCAGAGCAGATTAGAGGTAGGTAGGATATCTTGCAACTTGCTTGTGACAATTCTTCAATGATCAAGTTGCCAAAGTGACTAAGCTAAGGAAGAAATTCAATGCCCCAACTGTATCTCCTCCAGTGCTGAGGTTTCCCAGGAAAAGGTATGAATGGAAATTGTCTAAAAATTTCCCCCTTCTTCATCCTGAGGTACAAGGCCGGAAGGCAGGACCCTTGAGTCAGCAAGGGAATCCTAGTAGGAGGTGCTGGAGGCTGACACTGTTCCTCCCTTTGCTTCCCACTAATCTCTTCCCTCCCTTCTCTTCTCCATCCCCACAGTGAAAGAATGAGAACGGCTTGGGGAGACATGCCCAGACTTCAAACAGACAAAACTGTGGCTCTTATTGGACATAAGACAAAACATCAGATGCTCTTCAGTTTTGTCCTGGTAAAAATATAGGAACAGAGGGGAGAAAGACAACAGAAAAACACCCATAGAAAATAAAATGTAATAATTGGGGTCCAAGGTTATATAGAAAAATATTTCCACAAAAAGACAGGCAAGTGGAAGAGAGTCCTTTAGTGTGTGTGTGGGGGGGGGGGGGAATGAAGGGAGGAAGTGCACAAGAGGGTAAGGGGGAACTTATCTGTGCAATGTACAATGAAATGCATATATGGAAATGTCACAATGAAATGCATGTCAGAATAAAACACATTAAGTTGTACATTAAAAATTTCTAATAAAAAAAGGAAAAGAAAATGTAAGATAAAAACCTGGAAGGTAAAACTATAGGATCATACCTATGTTCAGTCATTAATAGAATAGCTACAAGAGCATAAGCTTGATACTAAATCCTGATGGGAGTGGATAAGTTTTTTAAATGTTGCTACTGTCCTGATAAAACAAATTAGCAACATACTGATAGAGTAAATTTTAAAAAAACTGAATTCTCAAAATGTTGCTGTAAAAAGTCTATGCATTTTACAGGAAATGGGCTCAACACTGCATCATGTACTCATTAAGGAGATTTTTACCAAAGGCCTAAATGGGGAGAAAAGACTTAAAGATTTTAAACATACACCCACTGAATTAAATATTTTCGTGTAAGAGACAAACAAGTGAATGATACTTTGGTATTGATTTTATTATAAAATTTATTTTTAAAAAGCCTATTTTTTCTAATTGTTTTTTCCATATCATGTCATATTTCATCTTTATAGCCAACTCTTGAAATAAAAATTTCAAAAAGTGTGTCTCCCATTTGAGAGATGAAAACCTCGAGGCACAAAAATGTTATAAAATTGGCTAAACCACACATGGAATTAATCTTAAGGCTAGAACTAGATGGAATTTCTATGTTCTTAGACAATACTAACTGATTATAGGAATTTCCTTTAGGGCTAGAATAAAAATCTAATGTGTAAATAGCAAGTACTCTGCTTAGCTCCTCTGGTTTTTTTGTTTGCTTTTTTTGAAGTTACTAAATCAAAATATGCTTTAATTCAGTGTCTATTTTCTGAACTGCTCTGATAAGCAAGATATTTTTTGAGATGGTATTGATCTTAGATGAGGCTGAGTTTTTGTTTTTCTTTCAAGAAATCTGCAGTCTAATGAAATTCAGTAGCCTGCAGGTTTATGGGCACCTTCATCATGCTCGTTTTATAAATTCTCCTTAACCATAAGCTGTGTTAAATTAAAATCTTCTCAATATTACACTTTAAAAATATATTTCTCATTTCTATCTGCTTAAGAGTCTCATAGGCTGATAGGTCAATTAAGATTCTGATTTAGTTGGGTTCAAGTACCTGAACACTCAGCAAGTATCCTGTGTGATTTAGTGCATGTGGTGAGGACCACACATTGAGAAATACTGCCTTTTGTCTTCTCTCCTTCTTATGGGCTCACCTTGTATGGGCATTGCACTGGTTCTGAGTCTCAACCAATGGTCCCAGTGTTCACTCAAAGGCTGAGAAGGACTAATTGCTATGAAAGGGAGATCACATTAGAAAAGATGTACTTTAGTATGAGAGACTCTGGTGGAAAGATAGAGGTAATAATAATAAGGAGATGGGAGCATACCTGAGGTGGAATCTACAAATTTTCAAGAGGAAATAAGGAGATAAGGCTGGGTAAGGTCAGTGGTCCAGTAAGGAAACAGACCTAGAAGCTCTAAATTGGAGACTAAGATAACCAACAGGGAAGTCCACCCAAGCCCTGGCAGGTCAGGTCAGTGGTATATGGACCACCCCCTCTTTCTCCTATCTTACAATAAAAAGGAAATAAACACATGTCAATGAAAGGTGAAATGTTTTCCAGTTGCACTGATTTAAAAAACCATTAAATTGTTGAATTAAAACTAACATAATGAAGGGGCATATTTGATTAGCTGGCTGGGATTTAGCTCAGTATGTACAATGCTGCTCTGTGCTCTCTGAGGCCCTGGGTTCCATCTCTAGCACCACATAAATGGGAGAAGGACCCGACAATCCACTCCCAATACAATCTCGAAATAATCAGCCATTGAAAACTCTACAAATAGCAGAGAAGCACTAACATAGTGTCGAGCCTGCCACAATGTTGATGAGCGGGCATCTAACAACAATATTTGATTAGGATTTCAATACTAAAGTGATGTTGGCTTCTTCTGGAACAAATTATGGAAGGTTATAAGTGGCTTAGGAGGACTAAGTATATACCAAATATATTTAACTGTTAGGGAGAAATTGAGGATGTAACTCAGTGGTAGCCTAGTCCACCTGAGGCTATAGATATCCAGAAAAAATTCTGAATAATTGAACCTATGTATCCTTCAACCAATACCTTCCCATGTTCTCTCCAAGCCTGGCAATCACACTATACTCTCACTTATATGAGTCCAATTTTTTGGATCCCACATAAAAGTAAGACCATGCAGTATTTGTCTTTTGGGGCCTATTTTATAATATGTAACATAATGTCCTCCAGGTTTATTCTTGTTAAGTAAAAGGATTTCTTTCTTTTTAAGGCTGAATAATATTCCACTATGTGTGTGTGTGTGTATACAATTCACACATATTCTCTATCCATTGCCTGCAGCCATACCTCTGTGGCATCCAATTCCATCAGATCTTGGAAGCTAAGCATGGTGGGGCCTGGTTAGTACTTGTATGGGAGACCACCTGGGAATACCAGGTGCTGTAGGCTTTGGAGAAGGACCCAGTAACCCTCTCGAAAAAACCAATCAGCCATTGAAAACTCTATGAATAGCAGAGAAGCACAAACAATATTGTTTCACCTGTTGTATGTAGGGTCACTATGAGTCAGACACCAGCTTGACAGCACCTTGAACAACAACAATAACTGTATCCATTTATCCACTGATGGAAACCTAGGTTGACTCCACATCTCAGTTATTATGAATAATGCTGCAATGAATGTGGGAGTCAGAGTTCTTTTAATTATCTAATATGCGGGAATGAGGATACTTTGTTTGCACATGGATTTGTATTATTATGAGTAGCTGATTAGTGAATGTTTTTTATGTTCCAATCCATTCATTCTTTTAAGAAATGTGTACTAGGTGCATGAAACAATGTTCAGGAAAAAATAATGTAAAAATTAAAACCTATGATTTCTCCCAAAACAGCTTATATCTATATTATACAAAAGAGAAAGATTTTTAAATAAATAAATATTTTAAAATAGATTTATTAGAGATCTAGAATGCAGTTTGCTTCAAATAACTTAGGGACTGTGGAGTGGTAAAGAAATAAGATTTAAAGAATTCAGTGTAATGAATCAGGTGGACAAGAAGAAAAGTTGTGCTGGAAGCATAAATAGCTTGTGCAGGTCAAGGAAGCCTGAGAAAACATGATATGTTTGGAGACTTGGAGACAGATGAGGCTGAACAAATCAGCAGGGATCTGCTTGTGGTTGTTTTTCCATATTATGCAAAGACATTCAAATAATTTTTCCTATGGGAATGGGGAAATACAGAAATTTTAAGCACAAATGACATTGTCTTGGGGACTAGGGAGATCTTTCTAGTGATTTTGTGAAAAAAAAAAACCTGAATGAGAATGGATCATAAAGATTGATCATGGAAGACTCAGTTCATCTTTATAAATATTTTCATGTGACCACGGAGAACTCCTACGAGGTTTGAGGCAGGAGAGTGTTTCATGAAAGCCAAAGGGAATGCAGAGAGAACAAAGGACCCACCATGTTAAACTCTCTGAACCATGAGTTTATTAGGGGGCAGTACAGAGGGGTGTGGGTAACTCACAGAAAGGCTTAACATACACCTACAGTGAGGGGAGAAGGATGGCGCAGTCCACTCCCAAAAAACAATCCCAAAACAATTAACCATTGAAAACCCCATGAGGGTCCCTATAAGTCTGACCTGACCTGATGGCGCCTGATAACAGCACCACACTGAGGGGAGGAGTTCCCTCCCTTAGGAAGACCTCACTAAAATGTCTTAACATTGCACCACTATTCACTCCCTCCCAAGTGGGCTTCCTTACAGGAGCAGTCCTCTCTCCCTCTCAAGTAGACTCACTTATAGGAGTGGCACATTCTCCCTAGTAACCTTATTGGCAGCTCTACCACCACCAAGTTTCCCCTCTGCTCTCCTCTCCTCTGCTCTGCTCAGTTTGTTGAGAGTGGAGGGTCTTGTGGCTCTCCTTCCCCTCCCTCCCGGAAGGAATGTTGCTACTTTATGGTAAGCCTAACCAACTTGTATATTTCTGCCCATTCCTTCCCTGTAGTTGCAAGGCCAAGACCCATCCCTAAGAGATGTGCCAGGTGTTTTGTATCAAGGTCCAGTCTGAGACCAGTCCAGAGGAATCATCTACCCAACCATCCACACACTCCTCCGGCTATTAGGTTCTTTCTACCCTCTCACGATGTTCCCTGAGCCTTGGAGGAAGTATCCTATGTATGTGATTATTTCCTTCTATTCAGGCTCCCACCCCATGGCAAACAGTTCCACTGTGGTGGTAACTTTGGTGAAGTACTCTGAAGGTAATCTGCTATATGTTCTACAAAAATGTGAACTGTTGTTGGGATCCAGCAGCTGAGGTAACACAAAGGAAATTGTTAGCAAGGTTCTACAAAGATCCCATCACTTGCTCCACACCCCCAGTGAACTGTGTATTAGGCTTTAAACCCTTCTAGAGACTCATACACATAGCATTTGGCTTCTTGTCAGTCATTTTCCTAGGACCTCCAGTTTGCCATATCTACTTTTGAGTAACTCAGATACAGCCTGCCTGCTTTTTCTCCTTTGAATTCCCTTCTCATTGCTATAGCACTTTACAAACTTGATTTGCAGCCAGGCCCAGGGGTCATGCCTTTAATCCTAGTGACTCAGGAGGTGGATGCAGGAGGATTGCAAGTTTGAGGCCAGAGGCAGCCTGCATAATTTAGTGAGACTATGTCTCAAAATACAAAGCAAAGAAAAAAAAAAAGGGCTGGGGGTATGGCTCAGGGGTTTAGTTCTTGCAAAAGCATGCGTGAGGACCTAGGTTCAACTCCCCAGTATTGCAACAACTAAAAAGACAAAAAAAAAAAAAAAAAAAAAAAAAACTTGACTTGTGTGCCTAAGTCACTCAAAGGCCTGCAGCCCACCACTGTGGTGTCCTATCCTATCAGATCTTGGAAGCTAAGCAGGGTTGGGCCTGTTTAGTACTTGGGTGGGTGACTGCCGGAGAACACTAGGTGTTGTAGGCTTGGGAGAAAAACCCAAGCCCACTCCCAAACAACACTCCATCACCAAAAACCCTATAAATAGCAGAGAAGTACTGACAATAATGCTGGGCATGGCACAGTGTTAGGTAGTGTTTTGTCTGTTGTACATAGGGTTACTATGAGTTGGTCCCAACTTCAGGACACCAAATAATAAAAAGTCACTCAAATCTGCCAAAGGCTCTCTTGCCTTGTACAGATCATGTCCCATGAAGATTCAATACTGCCTTTAGAGCTCTGTACCAATCCCTAGGTCCCTACCTGTTCAGCTTCTTTGATAACTCTCTGGTGAACAGAGTTCTGTCTGGCCCATGGTACTAGGCATTAAACATTGCCTCTCTTAGCCCCAGTTCCTGAGACCCTAGTACAAGTCTCCATGACCCCATAGTTCTTGCACTTCACGTGCCTAAAAACCAAATCCTGTAGATGACACTGAAGATTGCCACCAGGGCAGCTCATCCAGACCACAGCTTTAGCAACTCCTGAGTTCTCAGGCAGCCTAACCTGGGAAAATACCTGTCCAGGTGGCCCTTGCCCATCATGATGCCATAGGGGCACTGTCCCTTTAAACAAAAGTTCTTCCAGCAAGCTAGCTGCCCCACACCCTGCAGGAGCCTTCAAAAGGCAGGGACCTTCCAATACCTGCTCTGCCCTCCAGGCTTTTTTAATCCTTTTGTTCAGGATTTTCCAGTACTCGGTCTCTAGCCCTTTACTATCTCACCCCTCCCATGGGTCCCAAATTCCTGGATCCCAGGGGAAGTTCCTCACCAAAGATTCAGTTTGCACTCCCCTTCCTCTGTGCCTCCCTCAGCCTCAAGAAATGCAATAAACACCACACCAACACTTTCATCTTATTTATCCTTAAATGGCCAAGCACCCTACAGACAGACAGCTCTACACCAGCTATAATTTCTGTAACCCATATCAGGAGCCAAGCCATTGCCCCACAGCAATGAGACACATCAAATCACACCACAAATGGGAGGGCATCCCCCATCCCACAGATAGAGCTGGGCATGGGCCAGACATTTGTGACCCATGCCATAGCATACAACATATTTTCCCAGGCAGGGATTTGAGTTTTACCTATGGGCCCCAAAGCTAGGCCAAGATCCATCCCCCAATATGGAACAGCTCACAGGAGTCTGGGGATCCCTCACCACCATCTCCTTTGGACACCCCTTCCCAACTCATCTTTGGTTCTGTCTGTCCCTCTTTGGGGTGCCATGTGTTGCATGAAAGTCAAAAGGAACACAGACAGGCTAAAGGACGGATCACATTAAATGCTGTGAACCACTAAGTTTATTGGAGTTTTATACAGGGAGTGTGAGTAACTCGTGGAAACCTTTTAAACACGGCTACTCTCAATCTCTCTTCCTTATAAGTTGATTATGCTAGTATTTCATCACAGTGACAGTTAGAAAACTAGCACTAACAGAAAGGTGACTAGCATAATACTTTATTGCTCTTAAATTATATCCCCTTCCATTATATAGATCAGAGGTCAGCAGATTATAGCCCAGGAGAAGAACACAGTCCACCACCTGATTGTTGTTTTTGTTAGGTACCATCAAGTTGGGTCTGCCTTATAGTGACCCTCATAGGGTTTTCAATGGCTGATAGTTTTGGGATTGCTTTGGGAGTGGATTGCAAGGTCCTTCTCCCTTTTTTGCGGTTCTGGGAATCAAATTGAGGGCTTCAGAGAATGCCACATGGCACTCTACCAACTGAGCTAAATTCCAGCCCTATGGAAAAATAGTGACATCAATTCATTTGTGTATTTTCTATGGTTGCTTTTGTGCTGTATAGATACAGCCAAGTAGTTGTAACAGAGACTTATGCCTTGTTGTTGTTGTTAGGTGCCGTTGAGTCGGTATCCGACTCATAGCGACCCTCATAGGGTTTTCAATAGCTGAATGCTTCGGGATTGTCTTGGGAATGGATTGCCAGGCCCTTCCCCCACTTTTGCGGTGCTGGGAATTGAACTCGGGGCCTTAGAGACTGCAGGGCAGCACTCTACCCACTGAGCTGAATCCCAACCCTATACTATTGTTGTTGTTAGATGCCGTCGAGTCGGTATCCGACTCACAGCGACCCTCAAAGGGTTTTCAATGGCAGACTGTTTCGGGATTGCCTTGGGAGTGGATTGCCAGGTCCTTCTCCCATTTTTGCGGTGCTGGGAATTGAACTCGGGACCTCAGAGACTGCAGCACAGCGCTCTACCAACTGAGCTAAATCCCAGCCCAGACTTATGGCTAGAAAGTCTAAAATACTTATTCTGGTCCTTTACAGAAAAAGTTTACTGATTCCTGATCTATAGACTTCTGCAGGATAAATTAACATGACTTATTCTTTTTTCTATGTTCACAATACTTAGTGAAATGACTAAAGGAAGTACTCAAGAAATATTTGTTGAATGAGTGAGACATACAATACCACCATCATTATCTTTTTCCTCACATTGTATGGTTATATACTGGGGGTGCCAAAACATGTATACATATTTTAAAAGATGTTATCTATGTTATTACTTTTTGAAGTTTAATTATAGTTAACAATGATGTTTGCTCAAAAGATGGCATTTACCAAATGAATGCTAGCACCACCTTGTAACAGGCAGGCCAGTCAAAGAAAATAGTGGAAGCATAGTTGTACAAGGAGCATAAGACCATTTTAAAGTGGTATTCGAAATTAGAGAATGTTGTGGAAGTACAATGACAATGGAAACCTGAGTATGCACAGAATCTCCAACATCCCTAACAATTGCACACATGTGTGATAAGCTTGAGGCACATGGTACTATGGGTGATGTGCACAAGGAAAGATCTGGGAGGCCTTGCATAGCAATCAGTCCTGCTTCTTCTGCTATAGTGTTGAGACAGTTTATATGCTTACCACAAAAGACCACAGAACAAAGTGCACGTGAGATAGGAGTTAACAGAGCAATCATACAACACATTCCTAAAGCAAAATGGAAAGTTTTCATCCCAAGATGTGTATACATTTTTAGCACTCTCTGTATTTTTGTCTTATTTTTGAAAATGTTTTCAAATAATCAGAGAAGTTTCCAGAAAGCAAAGCTGAAGTCACTGAATTCATTTTGTTGGAAATTCTGGACATTCAAAATTAAACAATTGAATTAGGCCTGATGATCTCCAGAAAGCAAGAAGAATGTAAACAAGGCAGACATGGGGTCAGTGTATGTGGGATGAACAGGGCATTTTCATTCTCTTTCTGTCTCTTTCTCCTCTCTCTTTTCATTCAGGAATTCATAGATATGAACACCACAACTTGATATCTACCTGTTTATCATCAAAGAAATAAAAGAGGAGGATTTTACATGAAGTTCATATGATATCAACATGAGCAAAAAGATCTTCTAACTGATAAACTGGTAGACTTCATGACTGGATTTATAGGTTGTTTCTTTCCCCCAGAAATCCACAAGTGTCATCTAAACTAATAAAGCCTTCTATTTATCAACAAGTGTTTCTATTTGATGTCCTGATTTCTGAAGAAATGCAGACACAGGAAAAAGAACTTTGTCTGTATTTATAGTCTATTTGTCCTTTTAAAACACACAAAATAGAAGGAATTTAAACATAAACATCAACTGTATTTTGCTTTATGGAACTTACAATCCAAATGTTCACAGTGTCAACAATGTTGATATAATTAGATAACATAATTCAGATGACAATATTAGAATTAAAATATGTAGGCTCCTTTGATGATTATAAAGTTGCATTTTTGGAAAAAGACTGAGATATATGGGAACTATTTCTTTTAAAAGTTTATAAAACACAAAATTCAAAGTCAACTTACCAATAAAAAACAAGTTCAGTCTTTGAAGAAATTTATTTATGTCCTGGATGCCAGATAAATAATACAGTTTTTCCACTAATACATCAATATATAGATTATAGTCAGCATTATCAAACATATGCTCCCATGGAGGCCTAAATGTTTAAATCTCCAGGTTTTCAGAATAAATAGAGGCTGGAGGTACAGTTCAATGGTGGACTGCTCTGGATTCAGTCTGAAGTACTACAAAAAAAAAGAGGCAAATTTATTCTTTAGGAAAAAACTTATTAATATACTTACATTCTTTTTCATTCAGCATTTTACTCCTCAGTAATGGCTTAGAGGCTGTGGTAGACTATTTTCAAAGATGACTACAAAATCCTTCTCTTCCTTAGACATGGTCTCTTTGCAGTGTGGCTTTGCCACCTCTCTTATAAAGGGGTGGAGTCTATTTTCCCCAACTGTTGAATCTGAACTGACTCCCTTACCTCTTTGATTAGTGGAATGTGGTGGAAGTAACAAGGTACAACTTCTACAGCCTCTGCCGGAAAAGACCTTGTACCTTCTATCCTTACTCCCTTGGAATCTAAAACCACCCTATGAAGTGAAAACTCCAGGAACACAATGCCAGGAAGAGGGTCCCAAACATGGCAACCATCCCAGGCTTTTAACCTGATCCCCTAGATGACTACAGCCATATGCGTGAATGAAGCAATTATAGCAAAAGTCTGCCTAGTCAACACAAGTAATAATTTGTTGATGCTTTAAGCCACTAAGATTTGGGTTTATTTGTTATGCAGAACTGATGCTAGAGTCAATAATATTACAGTAAACAGATAGAAGGACTTGTTGTTGTTGTTGTTGTTAGGTGCCATAGAGTTGGTATCCAACTCATATCGACCCTACGTACAAGAGGGGAAACACTTTGTCAGTGTTTCTCTTCTATTCATAGGGTTTTCGATGGCTTATTTTGGGGAGCAGGTTGCCTGGTCCTTCTCCCAAGCCTACAGTACCTGGTGTTCCCAGGCGATCTCCCATCCAAGTACTAACAAGGCCCAACCCTGCTTAGCTTCTGAGGTCTGACGGGATCGAATGCCACAGTGCTATGTCTGCAGGCCATAATTCATTTGGCTATTATCCATATAACAGTGATAGAAATCACTACACCACTCACTTTTACTGTTTCGTATTCATGTTATTTTTAAATGCCAAAATATCATTATTTTTATTGGTACCATACTATATGTTCTCTGTGCTAAAAGTTGTAATACTTAAATTTTTTATGTCTTGAGCTTTACCTACAAAATTAGTACTGCGACAAAATTTGGAGTCCAAGAAATGTTCATTCATTAGAAGGTATTCTGAACTTATCCTTGAAGTGTTTAAAATATTTTTAGATTATCTTTATTATAATTTCAATTTATTCATTTGGTTGGGAATCTTTTGTGTATATAATTTATCTTCATTTGCTCAAAGTCATTTTGAGCCACTGTCAGTTCCAAGGTCTCTGATGGAAGGCAATTCATTTGAGAGGTTTAGGAAAGAATGAAAGAGGAAGGGCAGATTCTTAGGCCCGATTTCTCAGCTTTCCCCTGCTGCCTAATAGCTTCCCTTCCTACAGGACTGGGCTTTGGAATCCTTCTTCTTCACTTGTTTTTGCCTCCCAGGGCCTGATTCTGTTTCTTAGGGCCTGATGCACTTCTCCAATAAAATTCATCTTAACCAGAGCATGTTTCCCTCACTATCTTACCTGGGGGAGCTGAGCCAGGTAGACTCAGGCCACAGAGATGGAGTCCTGGGCAGACAACTTCTCCAGTGCAATGTTGTTGTTGTTCTTAGATGCCGTGGAGTCAAATCAAACTCACAGCGACCCTATGTACAACAGAACAAAACACTATCCAATGCTACCATGCACACGATCTTTTTGTTTGAGCCTGTTTTTGTAGCCACTGTGTTTCTTCTCATTTTGGGTCATGCCACATTAATAAAAGAGGTCCCCGGGGCTTTACTCCATTCCCGTCATTAATGTCAACTCTTCTTTGAGGAAGCTTACAGCCATACCACTGTGGCATCCAAACCCCATGAGATCTCGGAAGCTAAGCAGATTTGGGCCTGATTAGTACTTGGATGGGACACTGCCTGGTAATACCAGATGCTGTAGGCCTGGGAGAAAGACCTGACAATCCACTCCCAAAAAGCAATCCACCATTGAAAACTCTATGAATACCAGGGAAGCACTGACAATAGGATTTCACCTGTTGTATATAGGATCATTATGTGTCAGACACCAACTCACGGCACATAACAACAACTTTGAGGAGGAAGCTTTTCCCTAGTAATTTCTTGAGTGCCTTCCAGCCTGAGGGACTCATTTTCTGGCACTATATTTGATAGTGTTTCTCTGCTATTCATAAGGTTTTCAATGACTAAATTGTTTCATGAGTGGGCTTTGAGGTCCTTCTCTCTAGTCTGTCTTAGTCTGGAAGCTCAGCTGAATCCTGTCTACCATGTGGGGGCCCTGCTAGTATCTGAAATACCAGTGGCACAGCTTGCAGCACCCCACAACACACAAGCCCCCACAGCACAACAAGCTGACAGACACGAGAGGGTCCAGAGCAGTAGTAACTGGGAAATCAAGAGTACAGAATGACAGACATTGTTTTCCTATTTTATCATTAGACAAATACAAAAAGACTGGCATGCTTATTTTGCTCCGATATGAACTATGTGAGAGCTTGGTCACTGCTGCCAAAAGATGAGTACAATTTTGATTTCAAGGTTTAGCACTGTGTAGACCTTCAGCTCACTTCTCATTACCACTTCTGGCTCATTTCCCCCAACAGATAGTTGCTTTGCCATCAACAACTCTTCCACTCTTGACTCTCTGAGTGATCCATGGTTACCATTCCATCTCACCGGTGGCAGGGAACATTTTCATCACTAGCAGGTAAAGTATGTACCAATCTTCCAGACCCTGTGAGGACTCTCTGTAATCTTTCACTTCATGTCATTTGGGTTAATCCAGCATCCTTGCTTCTGTTTGGCCCAAAATGTCTTAGTATGTCTTCTATCTCCCACAGCCCCAGCAAGCCCTCAAATCATAATAGCTATCACTTTTACTAGGTGCAAAGCATTGTTACAAGAGTTTTATAAGTATTCCCTCTTTAAATGTTTACATTATCATGACCATCATGTTGTCACTGCTTAAGTCCTGTAGTAATGTGTTTAGGAGTGACTCTTCACAGTATGAAGTTACTTATACCCATTTGTATCTGACCTGAGGCTTTACCTAAAATTCTGAATCCTTATTAAAAGGACTGAGAAATATTCTGTCCCTCCTGTAAGCTATTAGAGAATCACAGCACACATTAGCATAGTAAACATCCCAGTAATTCTTGTGTTTTTTTTCTTTTTGTTTGTTTGTTTGTTTTGAGACAGGGTCTCCCTAAATTACGCAGACTGCCTCTGGTCTCGAACTTGCAATCCTCCTGTCTCTGCTTCCCAAGTCACTGGGTCTCGAACTTGCAATCCTCCTATCTCTGCTTCCCGAGCCCCATGGCACCCAGCCCCAGTAATTCTTATAGTTATTTTTTAAACTTATTTAATCTTATTCTACTCACTATTTCCTATGTTTACTGATCATGGAAACTTTCTCCTGTTGCCAGTTAATACTCCTACAGAATACACTTTGAAAATAGTAGCATACGTATAAACAAGATGGTGGGATTCTGATACAAACTTCCATTAAGTTGTATCCTCATTAAGACCTTGTAAAAACCCTTCAATTAGTATGGCAGAAAGAACAGTTTATGTTCAGAATCTATTTGGATTTATTTTTTTTAATATCTCTCACTTTTCTAGGCTTTGCTGGTCTGTAACGGGAAGTCAGGATCTCCTAGGGAGGCCCTTAATCTTAGTGTCCACGGATAATTTATTAAAAGCTTATTTTAAGGGCGGGCATCAAGAAGAGGTCTTTTAAAAGGATGCTCTTCTTCCTGCTCAGAGGTAGTTGGGCTCTGTTTGTTGTATGTTGCATCTTTTTTTCTCTAATTAGAGTGATCTGTTCATTATCTGCTGTCTGGGTTCTGGTTAATCTGTTTTCTCTTTGTGACACAAGGGAGAGTGGAGTCCCTAAATCTCCTTTTGGCAGGAAGCATAACTTCCCAGTATAAATCTGAACTGGAAAATCAGTCTCTCCTTAGGCAGAGACATGGGTACCAGGGCACTTTATTTTGAAAACTTGGATTGCAGAACTGGGCAAAGTGGTACACACCTGTAATCCCAGCAATGTCAGTGTAGGCAGGAAGATCACAGGTCCGAGGCCTGAGGCAGCCTGAATAATTTAACAAGACCCTGACTCAAGATAAAAAGTAAAAAATTGGGCAGGGGAGGGTACAGCGTAGTAGAGCACTTGCAAAGCATTCATGAGGCCCTGGGTACAACCACTCAGTTCAGAAAAAAAAAGAAAGAAAGAAAAAGAAAAAGAAAAACCTTTGATGCAGTGGTTTAGATAGGTAAAGATAAGGTATCATGACCTTTTTTTTTTTTTTTGGTTTATTTTGGGATAGTCTCACTATGTATCCTAGGCTGGCCTCAAATTCATGTGGGTCCTCCTGCCTTAGACTCTCAAATGCTTGATATTACCACCATGCCCAGCTAAAAGATGAGGTATCTACTCCCAATGCTTCTAATGATTTTTGTCTTTGTTGAAGACAGACTAGCTGGGAAAACATGTTATAGGTTTGAAATTCTCCACTGTCCAATGGCAATCTGTTAATGGCGAAATGAATATCTAGAAAAAAAAAAAAGCAAGAGAACCACTACAGTGTCATTTGATAGGAATAGTTCTTGTCACTTTAAACTTACTTCAATTTTGGTAGCCGTCAATTTAATAACATTTTTATTCAGTTAGCACAAGGAATTGTCCTAAGGTTTATCTCAGCTGGTAAAGCACTTGCTCTGCATGCTCAGAGGCCCTGAATTCAATCCCCAGCACCACAAAAATGGGAGGACTTGGCAGCCCACTCCTGAAACAATCCCCAAACAATCGGCCACTGAAAACCCCATGAATAGCAGAGAAGCACTGACTGACATAGTGCAGGGCAAGGCACAGTGTTAGGGAGTGTTTTGTTCTATTGTATATAGGGTCACTAGGAGTCAGACCTGACTCAACAGCACATACCAGCAACAACAAACTAGTAGACATTTCCTAAAGGAATACGAAATCATAAACAAAAGAATTTTTTATCTTTCTATAATAATCTACTGGGGATACTTATCTAAAATAGTATTGTCCAAAAGAAGTCTCTGCATTAATGGAAATGTTCTCTAACCTGAGCTGTCCAACATGGCAGACACTAGCCACATGTACCTGTTGGCCATTTGAAATGTGGCTGGTAGGGTGAAAGAACTGAATTTAAAATTTCATTTAATTTTAATTAAATTTAAATTAAAATAGCTACATGTGTCCTGTGACTACTGTATTACAACAGCAAGCAGTTTGCAGTAGAATTAACCAATAGAAATATCAAATAAAAAGGGTCATTGCTTTTATTTCCAAAATTTTAAAAATTAAATAAAAACAGGCAAATCATAATCTGTAACCTGTCATATACGTTTCTTCTCATAGTAATATTTATGTGTGAGTTAGCCATATGAGAAACACAGTAACTGTGGGTCATCAAACATATCCTGAGAAGCCAAGAAAATAGCAGATATCAAGATAGACAAAGTTGTGAAAAGTAATTTATAGCATCTGGGGCAAATTGGTCATGGAATAAGAAGCAAAACAAGTAAGGAAAATAGTAATTAATGAACCAAAGGAGAATATTTAGTATGCACAAGCCAGGATACTTAAATGAATTGGTTTTTCCCCCCCATTGGCTACAAACTAACAATGAAAACAGAAAGCTGGTAAGAAACCAGAATGTTTAATCTGTTTACTGAGCACCTCTTGTCTTCTCCAGAGTTCAACATCCACATCTTGATCAAGTGATTCTAAGTCCTAGTGGATTCAGAAGTTTGAGCATTCAACAAAAGTATTATCTTCTCTAACTCCTAAAACTTAACTTTAGCCTGGGTCAGCTCAGGTTTAACTTCTAGTTGGTTGTTTTCTTGTAACTTTAGCACACTGCAAAACAAAATTGAAATGTCAATAAAAAAATATATTGCCAAATACATCGGAACATTAAAAAGGCCACAGGGGAGAATTTGACAAGTAGTGATAAAGTTAAATTTAAAGTGACATAAGTACATACAATTGGCTGAAGTAAGTATAATTTACTTGTCAATATAACAGCCCTTAAAAAGATCACAAAATCATGAGGTTATAAACCATTACATGAAAGTTGAGTTATAATATTCTTTCCAAACCTTAGCAGAGTAAATTGAACTGGATGAAGCAAAGAAATGCACAGATGGAAAAAAAGATGAAGGAAAATAAAATGTAATACAGGTAGAATAAAGTAGTTGAAAATATGAGTGAAATAGCCAGACTTCAGTGGGAAATAGATTCTTTAATATGATATATCTGATTTGGATGTAATCTGATTTTGGTTTTACATGCAAAGTAAAAATATGAAAAAGGATATAATGTGTTCTCTTTGCAGATATGTGAGTTGATTCTTAAATGATATGAGAAATATGAGTAAGTTAAAAACTCATGTATTTTCTGGTTTTATCTCCCCGGCCAATTATTAGCCAATCTTTTTTTAACAGTCTAATATTAAGTGGATACCAAAAATCCTAGTTTCGTTTATTTTTCTTCAAAATGACATTTTAAAGCATTTCTCTTGCACTTTCACCTAAACATTATTCTGTTTATCTTTATATTATAAAATAGTCTTACCCAGTAATGTACCTGTACTGTACCCAGTAATGTGTCTATGTTAAAATACTTAGGAGAACCACTTAATTTCTTCATTATGCTATTTTCTGTTTCAAAAAGTCTCCTAATACTTTTTTCCCATGAGACTTTGTCCTCAAATTCTCTCTCTTGTTTTTTACTTTCTGACATGTCAGACTTAGAGTACAATGGTTTTTGTTGCTGTTGTTTTATCATTTTGAGTCATTCCTGTTCTGTATACATGAAGTGATAGGGGAACTTCACAACCCAGCTACTTACTCAAGAAATACTCAAGATCTTGTCTCCCCATCTATCTTCAGCGGTTATTCCAGGTGACCTGGTTACCTAAAATCCTACCAGCAGACCTATAGACAGATTGCTGGGTCAGTAACATGATTGAAGGTCCATCTAGTCCCTACCTAATGAGAAGATAAGATTTCCCTCTCATCTAACAACAAAAATAACAACTTCCATCTAACAAGAGAAGCAGTTATGTCAATATATGTTATCGCATCTTGATCAAATGATTTTAGGTCCTAGTGGATTCAGAAGTTTGAGCATTCAACAAGAGTATTTTCTTCTCTAAATCTAGTCAAGCTTAACTTTAGCCTGTGTGGGCTCAAGCTGAACTTCTACTTGGTTGTTTTCTTGTAACTTTGTTCTTGTTAGGTGCCATCAAGTGAGGTCCCATTCATAGCAACTCTCATAGGGTTTTTGATGGCCAATTGTTTGGGGATTATTTTCTGGAGTGGGTTGCCACATTGTTCTGCCATTTTCGAAGTGCTGGGGATTGAACTCAGGGCCTTAGAGAGTGCAGAGTAGCACTGAACAAACTGAGCTAAAGCCCAGCTCCTGTAGCTTTAGTACACTGCAAAACAAAATGGAAATATTGATTTAGAAAATATATTGTCAAATATACTGGAACATTTAAAAGGCCACAGAGGAGAACTGGGTCAGGGCATAAAACTTGAAGTGCCCCGAACACATAGAGATTATCTCTCCCTAAACTTGAAGCTATGCAACTTTTGAATTATCTGCTTAGCTGTGGTGGTCATGGCAGGCTCCATGAACCCAAGGCAGCTAATGGCCCAAATGATTTTGTTGCATATGTAAATTATAGTCATTTATAAGGTATTGTAAAAAAAATTTTTGATATTATGTTTAAGAAACATGCAAATGTATTACTCATTGGTATATTTTATGTTGACTCTATTTGGTTTTTATACTCATCCTATTTACCCCAAAATCCCTAAATTATAAACTATTATATAAACTTAGCTATATGCATAAATTGGGAGAAGGACCTGGCAACCCCCTCCCAAAAATCAATCTGCCATTGAAAACCCTATGAACAGCAGAGTTGCACTGACAATAGTGTTTCCCCTGTTGTACAGAGGGTCGCTATGAGTCGGATACCGACTCGACAGCACCTAACAACAACAACATATGCATAAATAATCATTAACCGATTACTTGAAAGTTTCTAAACTTGGGATGTTTTTATTCTTGTCTTTTTCTTAAAGATTCAAATCTAACTTTCTGCTTATGTCAATCTTTGGACAGTCTAGCATTACTGTTTTACCTCTTTCCTCTTAAATGACTATAAATTATTCATTTATTAATTGGACATGACAGAGTAAAGATCTCTCATCATTTAAAAATATAAATTTTGTTGATATCAGGACACAAAATCATCTATTGGAACACTGCCAATTATCAACACACACACACAGACACACACACACAAACTTAAAAGCAATATTTTCACTCTGTAATTTAATATCAACTGATTATTAAAATATGCTCTTAAAGGTCTACTGGAGCTTATATTTCTATTAGTTGCCAGAAGAATATGTAACTACAATGGAATGACAAAAATCTCTTTTCCCAGGTATCAGCAAAAAACAGCAAATATGTACTTCATACAAATGTAAATTAAAAATCTAGCCATCCTTTCACCAAAGAAAATGTCCGCAGGATATTTTAAATCATGAAGTGTGTGGGTACATTCATTAACCCATGGGAATTAACCATCTGGCACATGATATCCTTACTGGTTTGAAAGAAAAATAGGTCTTCCTCACAAAACACTTTCCATTCAGTATGCAGAACAGTCATTAATACAATACTCACTGTTGGGTTGAAACACAAGGAAATAAGATCTAGGGCAGAGAAGCAAGTCATCCTTAAAAAGTTATTAGAGTCCCAGTGACATTGATAAAAGACCACACAACAACCTTTTGCCTAACCAAAGACTCAACAACAAATAAGACAGCTGCATAAGAAAAAGAGGTTCCACTCCTAGGCACCTGCAGGAGTTTACACTCCAGGTCCATCTGTCTATATACAGACCATTAATAGTGTTCTATAGATTAACAACTGCTCGTTCCACCCACACATCTAGTATGAGGAAATGATGCTCCACTGAGTGAACCTGACATGCACCTGTGCTGATATTCAGTCCAAGTTAATTTGAATCTGTGGTACCACACTAGCACCAAAGCAGCAACCCAACTGTTTCTCTTCTCAAATAAATGGAATGAGTAGTCAGATATTTAGGGAAGAAATTTTGATAAAAGTAAAATGATTTACTCTTATACTCTCACACTAAAACAGTACATAGTAACTTCAAGCAATATAAATCATACAAATATATATATATATATATATATATATATATATATATATATATATATATATATTTGGAAAACTGGGGCAGGAAGATGATGTGAGTTTGAGGCCAGTCTAGTCTACATAATGAGTTCCAGGACAACCTGAGCTACACAGCAAGACCCTTTCTGAAAAATACAAAAAGAAATCATAAAAATTAAAAATTTATTCTCTTATAAAAACATTTGTTATCATTCTATGTGATGAAATAGAAAATAATGTGAAAGAGAACTCAAATAAGAGGCAGAGGGAATTTAAATGTATGGAGGCTTCAGTGAGAATGAGTCAGGCACAATGGTTCTTCAGAGGAATTGAGAAAAATTTTTAAGAGTCTTCAGTTATGGATATCATTGGACAAAGTGTCCAGCTAAAAAAATTCTTCACTATTTATTTATTTATTCATGCACTTTTCTGCCTACATTGTCTCCTCCCTGAAGATTCTTTTACTTCCCACACCTGGAAGATGTCTTTTTCTTTCTTGGTTCTGGGGCTTTGCACATGCTTTTACTTCAACCTAAACTGTAAGGGTTGTTTTTGGTTTTCTGGTGTTTTTATTGCTTGTTTATTTGTATTTTTTCCTTCATCTGACTTATTTTATTGTGTCAACATTTTCAACTTGGTTTAGGTTCAGTGTACTTTCCTCTTTACACGGGAAGACATAGACAAATAAATGCTTTTTGGTTATGTTGTTGTTGTTAGGTGCCATGGAGTCTAGTCCGACTCATATCGACCCTCATAGGGTTTTCAATGGCTGACTATTTCAGGACTGCCTTGGGAGTGGGTTGCCATGTCCTTCTCCCATTTTGCAGTGCTGGGAATCAAACTCAGGACCTCAGAGACTGCAGAGCAGAGCTCTGCCAACTGAGCTAAATCCCAGTCCCTTTTTGGTTATAGTCTCTCCAAATTGTAAAATGTGATCAGCACCATGTGTTTCTTGCTCACCTAAAATGACCAACACATAGTATTTGCATTTGGTACTTTGCTTTTTTACTCATTTCATGGACATTTATTGAATACCCACTATGGATCAAAGAACTAGAGTTAATACAGGTATGTTGGTGATCATTTGGGAGTCCCTGAGGAAGACCTAAAGGGGGCCTGGGTGGAGGTTTGCCTAACCCATGTAGAGGCCTGAACCCTATCCAAGTTTTACCCTATTCTTACCCCTCCCACTGGTAACCCGGGACCATAGTGATGGGAGTCCTAGAAAGAACTCCAGGGACAGAGGCTTGTCTGGCCCTCTTGGAGGACTAAGATCTATCCTCTGGGGCCAGCAACCTTTGTCCTACATCCTGGTATTTCACTCCTCCCCCTCCCATCAAGTGATCCAAGATGGCCCCCAAACAGCCCAGCTCTGGTGTGGCCTCCTTCAATCTGATTGGCCGCCTGGAGCCACTGATTGGTTAAGAAAGGAAGCTCGGTGATTGGCCTGGCCTGCACCTAACAACCCCCCCATCAAAATTTTTCTTTTTCAAATCCCTAGTTATATAACTTCCACACCCAGCATGGGCTGTTCCCTGATTGGCTATTTCTGGGTCTATGCCCCCTTCATAGAAGGTATATAAACCACCACTAACACTACTAGTTTCCCTTTTGTTCATTATGCTCTTGATCCTCCCTTGTTCACCTGCTCTTCGAGCTCTTTCAAACCTTACCCCAACACCATACTCCTGAGACCTGCAACCTCTAACACCACCAGTGGAAATGTCTGAGGAGTACAAGCAAGACCCTGTGTCAAGCTCAGGGCCTCTGAAGCAATGAAGGCTCCAAGCAAGACACGAAGAGCTCTCTGCTTTTCTTCCCCCGCTTTGGGGAGGAGGAGAGTAAAGAAGGCGAACTGCGAGAGGCAACAGGAGACACACTGTGGGACACTTTAATTGAGAGTCATTGTGCTGCACCCCCTTTTGTGCACCTTGGTAGGTGTGGCTTAATAAATTCTGTTCCTATTTGCAAGAAGGCTCCCAAAGTCCTTCTTTGGTGCCACTGGCTCTTGCCTATTTCCGTGTTGAGGCAAGCTCCATTACCCCACCAAGCTGGAGTAAACCCCAACACAGGTAAAACTTTAGGATAGAAAATAAGAGGACCTGAAGATGAGTAAAAGCTGATGGAAAACATTTAATTCAACAGGTAAGGGGTATGCATTGTCAGTGGCAGTAGGGGGCTGGAGTCCAATACTGCCACCTGTGGCCTGTGGGGTCCTGGCTTAGGGACCTCTAATTAGGTAAGGCATGTGCCTTGGCTCTGTTACAGAAAATAAATTTAGGACCAGTCTGAGTGAATCAAAGTGAGATTATTAATTACAGATAAGAAACAGTAGATACTTTAGATTTAACCATGGACATTTGCAGAGAAAAATGAGATGCTTAAGAAAATAATGGACATGATATAGGCTTCTCAAGAGAAAGACACACTTAAATGACTAAACAATAGCCAAAATACAAAAAGAAGAAAGAAAGAAAGAAAAACACCAACCCAATGAGCAAGTTTACCTACTCTTTCTACAAGAATTTTCCCTTTTGTAAATGAAATTGTAAGGTGACTTTATAGGGCACATTATTTAGGTCTAGGGATTAGAAGGAAGTGCCAATAAGATAGAAATATAGGTCAAAACAGGTTTAAAGAAGAAGTTCCATTGTTTAAAGGATTTAAAAGAGTAAGTAGAAATGTTTCAGTCTGCTTTCTATCTAAGGAACTTCTATTTAGTAAAATGAGACTATAAGGTGTTCCAGGAAGTGCATTGTATACAGAGGAGAAAGTAAGGTTAAATTCAAAGGCCACATACATTTTGACCCTATTCATGGCTTATTTTAACATTTTTGTTTGAAATATCTCCCCCAAATAATGTCTGTATGCAGGCAGTCCTCACAGCAGTTTTTTCAGTTGCATTGAAATCCTTGATTCTCAGCTCATGAGACCTCAACCAGATCCTGGGGTGAAGCTCGATTCACTCCCCTTAATTTTTCCCTGTCTTTCTATTCTGCCTCATGCATAAGAGCAATATACTTCTCTTTCAGCCAAGAAAAAATATATCTGGCAGGCACAAATCTTGTTTATCTTTATATGCTTTGTGGTGTAGTGAAATAGGGAAAGCCAGTGCTGAGAAATGGTTGTTGCATGAATGAATTAATGAGAGTTCTCAGCCTTCCAAATTCCTACCCATAATGTGGTATTTGGAACTCTTCTTTTCTTTTTCTTATTTATTTATTTATTTATTTATTTATTTATTTATTTATTGGCAATTCCTGTGGGGCTAGACCAC
This sequence comes from Pedetes capensis, assembly GCA_007922755.1. Classification (NCBI taxonomy): domain Eukaryota; kingdom Metazoa; phylum Chordata; class Mammalia; order Rodentia; family Pedetidae; genus Pedetes; species Pedetes capensis. The sequence goes on along the minus strand of VMDO01000226.1, from coordinate 190,674 downwards.
CTAGGGTCTCACACATGCTTTGCAAGTGTTCTACCACTTAACCACCAGCCCACTTTTTACTTTTTATTTTGAGTCAGGATCTCGCTAAGTTACACAAGCTGCTTCTGGCCTCAAACTTCTGATCCTTCTGCCTTTGTCTCCCCAGTCACTGGCATTGCAGGTGTGCATCACAGTGCCTGGACCAGAGCCCTGACCTCTACTCCAGAAAAGGCAGTGGTAGAATTCTTTCTCCATAGCTGAGATTCTAAAGTTCACCCCTGGTATAGATTATTTAAACAAAGTGGTGGGGAGCAACCACAGCTCCCCCTTTTTCTATATCAAGTGGCCAAATGTTCCCAACTCTTTCAAAAATTTTAGTGTTTTTTTTATAATGTCACAGTTTCCCACAATACTGTTTCTAAGACACTGATGAGATTGTCACTTACTTTCCTCTGTTTCATCATGAGTATACTTTTGTCACAGGAGAAACCATCACATGGAGATAAAATCCGTCACAGTGAGCCTACAAGCCTGTCCTGTCTCCTCCTTCCATCCCCTATGCTACTGCCACTCTGAATACTTAGTGGTAATGCCAACTTGTACTTTCCAAATATTTATTGGTGATTTTATTCCCAGAGGTAATTGTTTTGCCTCATTTATCAGTGCTCAAGTAATGAGGAACTTATTCTAAGGCTCTCATAGAACTGAGAAAGAATTCAACCTCAGGAAACTTTTCCCCCCATTACTAGAGAACCCTCCTAAAAGTCTATAGGCACTATGGCTCTCCTTTATCACATAATCCCATGTATCAGTTAATAATGCCTCTTAAATCTTGCTAGACTGTAATTTCCATATGTCTACTTTGTGCTTTGGGCTGGGATTTAGCTCAGTGGGTAGAGAGCACTGCGCTGCAGTCTCTGAGGCCCCGAGTTCAATTCCCAGCACTGCAAAAATGGGAGAAGGTCCTGGCAATCCACTCCCAAGGCAATCCCAAAGCACTTAGCCATTGAAAACCCTATGAGGGTCGCTATGAGTCAGATACCAACTCGACGGCACCTAACAACAACAACAACAACTTTGTGCTTTGGGCTGGGATTTAGCTCAGTTGGTAGAAGCGCTACGCTGCAGTCTCTGAGGTCCCGAGTTCAATTCCCAGCACCGTAAAAATGGGAGAAGGGCCTGGCAATCCACTCCCAAGGCAATCCCAGAACAATCAGCCATTGAAAACCCTATGAGGGTTGCTATGAGTCGGATACTGACTCGACGGCACCTAACAACAACAACAACAACTTTGTGCTTGGTTGTTTCCACAGTTCTTAGCACAAACCTTGGGATATGGTAGATGTTCAATAGTTATTTGTTGAATGAATGAACAGATCTCAGGACAGCTACATGACAAACCCTTTTAAAACAAAAACAAAAAATCAAACAAACATAAAAACAAGAACTACACTCTCGGAAGGCCCCATAAAAATCTAAGTATGTTTGAGGAACTGGAATACCATTGAGAACCCACCACACCTGGCAATGTGGTTACTTTCTCAGCAATGGCAGGAATTTAATGATCTCAAGTGTCTGCTATTAACTTGACTCAACTATTCTTTTGTTTGGAATGCTCCATAGAATCTTATGCTTCCACTGCAACATTTTCACTTTCTCTCTGGGTTTCTTGCATTCAAATTCCCTTACTTTGGCTTCCAGATAAGTCTTTTATGCCAGGCTCCTTTATAAGACACTGGTCATTGAATGTCCTTGGGTCCCTGACTATTGCCATTCCTTGGTTAATTGACCTCTGCTTAGGGTGATGGCCCACCTGCTGTAGAAGATGACAGCCCACATGTCCTGAATTGCTTAGCATAGCTTCCCTCAGGGGAGATGAGCAATTTTCTTCAGAAGTGGCCTATAGGCACTGTAGCACCTGAAGATTCCTCTCCAGGCAACCAGGCATCCATATAATATCTTGGCAAGATCATTAAGCTGCAAAAAAAAAAAAAAAAAAAAAAAAAGTGTAATTAAGTAGAAATTTTACGTAAAATTGTTTTGCTTCAATCATATGGATAGTGTCGGCATATACATATTTTGGTATTTATCACCCAGAAAATTGCTGTGGGTTTCTATTTTCTTTTTTCTTTAATTTTTTTCCTTTTTAATTGACATGCAATGATTAAATAAATGTATAAGAACCATATATCCTCTATAAAGTGTTTTTCAATTATCCCTCCTCAAACTTTTTCCCCTTTTGTCTAGCAATAGCTAATGGTATAATGTAAAATCAGCCTCACCACTTTACCCTTGTGACATAGAAGAAAAGAGAAATTTAGATTTACCCAGAAGACATCGAAGAACAGAGAAATATATATTATTCTGCTTCTTGGAATACAAACAAAAACATTATTAAATAATGAAGATCATGGATTGCTGAGCCTGTAATACATCCTTGACACTCACTGCTCTGTCAAAAAACAAAAATTGTTCTTTAATAAAGAAAAACAATAAATGAGGATGTTAATGCCCTGTGATTCTAACTGAACTGGAGTCCAGGCTTCAAAAAAAAATCATCTTACCCAGAGAACAACCCATCCCCAAACAACAGCCTGCTTACAGTCCTTCAGATTCCATATAATGATCAGAATCATCAGGATTCATTCTAAAAGTTGATGTCTATCTTAATCAGAGGTCTGAACCTAGATGTGGTACAGTTTTCTCTCTCTTTATCCTTTTCAGTAATTAAGATAATCTGGATATAGGGGCTGGCAGAGATGAATTCACCTGAGCCCTTCACATGATTGAGCTCATCAAGTAAATGTACAGAAAGAGCTAAGCCAAAGGTTTTATAGAAATCTCCTGTAGCTCCGCCAGGGCCAAGAACTTTCTCTTGGGGAAGATTTTTAATTACTTCATCTATTTCTGAAAGTAAAGGGGAATCAAATAATTCCCCAGTCCTCCGCAAATCACCTAGACAACTTGGAAAGAATAAGAACTGACTGTTTATCTGTTCATGATATTGGGTTCTAATTTCTGTATCACTCTCCCTCCTATTTCTGAAATAACTTACTAAGGAGCCCTGGGCCTGTATTTGTCTTTTTCTCCTTTGGGCACTGAGCTCCCATTAAAGTTATGAGTTTATTGTCAGAGCTCAGCAGCCAGCATAGCAATCACAGGCTTTCCTCCTCCCACTGGTACGCAGGTACTGTCTCGCTGAGTGATGGATATCTTCACTTTATGGGTTATGAGTGAGCTCAGCTGCTGGTCAGAAGGAAAAGTTTGCTTATGACTTTTGGCAGAGGTCATCCTCCAGGTCCAGAGTCTGTCTTCCTCTCCTGGACAGGTTTTTTCATTCATCCTTTCCCATATATATTGTTATTGGACAAGAGACCTAGAATCACAAAAGTGAAACAGCAGACAATAATGTTCAGAAAATACCTGTAATGAAAACAAGCACCAATCACAAATCCTTTTCAGAAAGAGGTGTGAGAAATCCAGTAAATGAAGTGGAAATTGATGAATTTCACAGCAAGAGAAACATGTTATATTTTGGTAAATTTGTATCCTCCAATGTTTATGACAATTTTGGAAACTAGCCCAAGTAAGCTATTGCACCAAATCTTTTCATTCATCTGAAGACCTTGAAAGCCTCAAATAATAAACCTTTTATTTTGCCAAGAAGACATTCACTGTGATAAATTAGGGGGGGGTTCTCAGTGACTGTTTTAAATAAACTGACTCCAGAGAAGTTTTTTAAAAAGAATCTTAACTAGATCACAACTAGATCTACACTCAACCAATACATAACTACATAAGACAATAAAGACGCGTTTTTGTAGGCTTTTTCCTAAATAAAACAGTAGGAAGACCTGTGCCCCTCCTAATTCAAGAGAATGTATTTTTCAAAATACAATATTATCTATTTTGAAATGTAGGTCACATTCAAACATTTTGCAACATTTCAGTCTTATTTATTGCCAAATAATTATTTTCATTTCTTGGAAACACCAACTTTTGACATTTAGTTCTAACCTCTTAAAGCCATGTTGCAATTTTGTTCCAAGTTTTTCATTATTATCTAGACTTTTACATTTAAGTGCTCCCACCAATTATTTTTTCGTTAACCATTTTTATGGTCATTATTAACAAAATCAATTGAACAGTATCATTTTTACAGTAAATTTTAATGAACCTCTTCAGATATTTGGCATTGGGCCTTCAAAATTTGTTCTGTATTTTCCAAGTTGTTTAGACAGCAACTTGATCAATATGGTAATTTTCTGGAAACTCTCTTCTTATTATAGTTGATTATTTTTAATTAACTCAAATGTAGTCACTAATCTGTTATAATCCCTCGTGATACGTGCCACAACCACGTCTTTTTCTAGAAAGCAAGCGTTGATAGAATTTCTGGGCCTTGCTCTCCTCTTTAGACCTATGAAAGCATTAATTATCTGTCCCCTTGGGTGCACAAGGGGAAATTGAAAGCCTGGAGTGCACTCCTTTACAACATTGGAATTTTGCCCTCCACCAAAGACCAGGAAAATGAAGAGTTTGTAGAGTCCTTGTTGGCAATGCTGGTTTATAGTTCTGGTGACCAAGGACCAGGTACACCTTAATTCAAATATTTTGTCTCATCTGATCATAGTTCTTAATCTCAGTTCAGGAAATATGGTCATTACCATCTTATTTATCATCAAAACAAATATCTAAAGAACAATTCTACTCAGTGTTTGCCCCTCCAAGCCTCGTGTAAGACAGATGCATTCAACTCTTGGTAATTGACAGAAAGCTACTACCCTACAAGAAAGAAAATAATCCAAAATCACTTTTCAGTAAAATGGTCCTTGCCCATCGTAGAACTGCCTTGGAACTAGCAAATCTGGGTGCTATTTAATAATCATAATTTGCATTCATAGAGCAGTTCTAGTTGGTAAAGAATGATCACCCCCTTGACCTTCACGTCTTTTGGGGACAGACATTATTGTCCCATTTACAAAGTAGTGTGCCATTTTCACTATAGTAATTAAGTCATGGAGACTTGACCCCTGATCTTCTTACTGCCTTTTCTGGGTTATACATTTGGGGTATTATGCCCAAGCAGTGATCTTTTCCTGGTCACATAAATAGTGTCTCCCCAACATTACATATTTAAAAAAAAAATTCAAATCCACACCCCCTGACAGTAAGGCAGATTTTGTTTTGAGTTTACTTAAAACCAAAGAGTGTAAGGGTCACATATACTTGTTCACAAAAAACTTCTTAGATAGCACTCTCTTTTCCTCATACTTTCAAGTTCAAACTTGGAGTTAAAACCCAAAATTTCAGGCTTTAGTACCTTTCTATACTGCCAAATTCTCCATATTGATTTTTGGGGGATTTTGTTTGTTTGTTTGTTTCTTTTGCTATTGGGAGTTGAACCCAGGGCATCATGCCTGCATGCTTTGCAAGTGCTGTACCATTGAGCTACCCAGTCAGCCCAATTTTTTTTTTTTTTTTTTTTTTGGAGGCAGGGTCTCTCTAGATTATGCAGACTGCCTCTGGTCTCGACCTTGCAATTCTCCTGCCTCTGCCTCCCAAGTCGCTGGGATTACAGGTGTGCACCACCATACCTGGCTCCATATTGTCTTTTCGTTGTCTTTCTTTTTGCTCCTCCACTTGTTCCTTCTCTTCTGTCATTTTTTTTTTAACCTGTCATTTTTAAAGTTCTCTTCACCCACCAACTGGCCATATCAACCACCTGTCCTCCAGCCACCATCCTTGCTTATTGTGGAAGGAAACCATGGCGACCCTGAGTATCTTTCTTTTGTCATTTTCATACCTTTTCTCAGAAAATTTTGTGTAGAATCTCATGCCAGTATCAGCAGTACTTTGTAGGAGGAAACAAAGCAAGGAGACAACACTGGGGGAGAACTTATTTTGTGTCATGCCCTGTGGACAATGTATGTAGCAAGAATACTATAAAATTTAGATTAAAGTGTATCAAATTTAGCCATGTACCAGCTTTGTGATCTTGGAGAAGTTGTTTATCCTATACTCTGTCTGGTTCAGTACTCATAGGACTGCTGTGTCTTATATGCCTGGTACATAGGCACTCAATTAAGTATATTTTTGCAATGCCACAGATTTTGCAATCAAGAAAAGAGTTTTTCAGAGATTAAATACTTGCAACAAGTCACAATGCTAGTAAATAATGGGGGCTAAAACGAGACCTCAATATATAGCAAGTGGCAGGAAAAGTGTGTTGATACTGGTTTGCTTGGGGCTGTGGGTCTTGGAAGGTGAAATTCTCACATGGAGATTTAAGTTTTGCAAAAACCGACCACCTTGCAACTCCACAGAGATGTTTTAATTTGGGTTTAGATCCAAAATTCACATATTGATCCCCAGTATTATGTCTAATCACCCTTCTGCCCCATGACAAGAAAAGCGCACATGCTCACATACAATAGAAAAACAGATTTAAATATTATTTTTCTTGTCACAGTTCTGCTTTCTCTGATAGCTTGAAAGTTATGATTGTCTGGACAATTTTTAAAATAATTAAAACAAGCTTTCATTTCACCTGAGAAGAAATCAATCATTTCATCTGAACTGATGGGAAACTATAGGACTCCTGGAGTTTCCTTTATACTTAGAACAAGGTCAGAATATAAAATGTCCTTGCTTGGCTTAACTGCTTTCAAATATATTTAGTACTACTGTGTATGCCTCATACAATTTCTTTTTAAATGGCTCAAGCCTCAAAACACATTGTGTTTTGTTATCATGATCCTATTGGCAACTATTTTATAAAGATTATTTATTTGTTTCAAAGCACAATGACATTTACAGTGTTTTTAAACCATAAAACAAGACAACTTTGACCAAGAGCAAGGTTTTCAGAAATAATTTAAAATTCATTGAGTTTTTCTAGTGATTATGTTCCCACCAACACTCCAATTTTTTTGATAAAAACAAAAAAAGAAAAAGAAAAAGAAAATTCAGGTTGGCCTTAGGTAAACTTTAAAGCAGGTAAAATTTAGCTTTAGTATCTATAGCTCCCTGTCTGGCAAATAACATGTGTCTCAACTCTTGCTCTCTTCAGATTTGAGTACACACCTCTCCAGTTTTTGAATTCAAGGTGTTATGGCCTATTTTCCTTTTTCTGATAGCAAAAACATCATTGTGCGAGAACACTCATCGCAGGATCACACTCCTCTCAGGGATAGTGGACTTTTATTTTTGAAAGAGATCAACACAAAGGTCTATATTTAGTTCAAATAATACTTGAAACCAAAAGAGATTAAGGATTTGAAAGCATTACAATTTTAAAAACTTTTATATATGGCATCATGTTGGTTTTTCTGAGTAATCATATATAGATGGCATTATAATTTCTTTATTCTTTTTTTCCAAATAAGGATAATGAGGTCCCAGAGATAAAATGAATTGTCTATGCAGTCAATTGGTCAAACATAGATCTTCTCACTCCCCAAACCATATTTTTTTAATTATCTACAAATCAGCCTCCCTTCCCTGAACCCCACCTATTTCCAGACACAAATGGGTCAAGTACAGAGGAACTTGAGAACTAGATAATGAACAAATTGATTCAAAGACAATGGACAATTGTACATTGATATCATCATGTTATATCAATCTAGGAATAACTTCATTATAATCAAATCTGAAAGTATAAGACTTGAAACTCATGTGATTCTTCCAAAGGAAGATAAAAGCTAAGAGATGTCATGCAGATTAGGGGCTTCTTTTGCTCCATAGGGAAAATATTAGTTGAGAAATTTCTGTTATTGTTATTAGGTACCATCAAGTTGGTTCCAACACATAGCAACCCTACGTACAACAGATGAGACACTTCCCAATACTGTGCCATGCTGGGCACCATTGTCAGTGCTTCTCTGCTATTCACAGAGTTTTCAATGGCTGATTGTTTTTTGGGAGTGAGCTGCCAGATCCTTCTCCCAAGCCTATAACATCTGTTGTTCCCAGGCAGTCTCCCATCCAATTACTAACCAGGTTCTAGGGCTGCCTATAAGTAATAAGCTGACATACCAAAGCTGTACCTAACCTCAGGTAACTTTATTTGACAGATAAAGAAGCTAGGATACAATCAGGATACAGACTATTGTGAGAAATGAACTCAGTTCTATTATTCCTTTTCATTCCATAGTTGTCACCCTTTATGATAAAACAAATATTTTTCTAAGAATTTTGAAGTGACATTTTATTAAAAAGTTAATAAAAATTCAATGCGGAAAATGTTTCAAATACAGGAAAAATAAATACAAATAGACAAACCACCCTTTATCCAACTAAAGATAATCACAATTACTTTATTGATTTGTACTCTTCCTATAGTTTTTTGGAAAATGGTATCACTTGATACATATGTTTTATGTACATACAATTGTTTTCACTTTTGAGTACCCTTCACTTACAGGTATTTGTGTTAAATAAGTTGAATATATGGTTTAAGTTTTCCATGCCTTCCTATATTAATCCTTTTTAGTTGTACCCTCATACACCAACTCTATTTAGCTCAGTTGGTAGAGCACTGCTTTGCAGTCTCTGAGGTCCCAGTTTCTATTCCCTGCACCACAAATAATGGGAGAAGGACATGTCAATCCACTCCTGAGGCAATCCCAAAACAATCAGCCATGGAAAATCCTATGAGGGTGGCTATGAGTCGGACACAACTCAACAGCACCTACCAACCAAAAATCCATAGTCCACTGGCACTGTAGCAAATTTGAAGTAAGCAGACAGACCTGCAAAAGCACATTTTCTTATTTTTCCCTCTTGGACTCTTGACATATTCTTGAGGAAGTACCCAGGCTAACTTGCTGTGGGATAATGGACACCCCTTCACATCCTCCAATAGCCAGTAATCTGCCATATGCAAAAATCAGCTCTACCAAGACCAGAAGTGTAGCAAAGACAGCAGGCTGTAAATATTTTTTAATCATTGTTCATCTTACAGTTCGCAATGTAAGACTAAAAACAAAAACTGTGTCATGTTTAAACTTGAATTCATAAAACACATTTTAATACTAAAATGTAGTACATTTGGAGAGGTTCCCCTCCTTCACGTCACAATCGCCCACAGTAGGATCCTCTACCAGTGTAAATCTTCATTTGGTTTGGATGTTAATATGAACAATTTAAAACCAAGTGAAATGAATACCAAAATAAAACAAAACAACTCAGATTTTGGAAAGTCACTGAAACTCTCTCAATGAGTGAAGAAGTTAGAGATGCTGGCAGCAAGCTCCAGGTAGCATAGCCTCTGTCTTTGGGAAGGCAAAATACTGGAAGCTGCAGTCATCCAATGTCTGTTATCTGTCAGTCAAACAGGAGGAGAATTGCTGGGAGTTGGAGGAGGTAAATATTTAACTGAAAAATGCTAACACAAATTCTCACTAGAACAAAAGATATGCTGATATGTATGTTGAATTGACAAATGACATTCCACACCTTTAAGATTAAAAAACTACCCCAACTAGAATCTTCACACGTGCACCCCTTTCCTACCGTGTGCCAAAGAACTAACAGAAGCCATTTCTTCCATTCTATTTCTTGCGACTGATGGTATAAAACTCTTCAGAACGCTGTCACCAAGGTGATCCAAAAATTTAATTCAGCATGTCTTAAAATGCTTTGAGATTGAAAGCATCTCAAAACTTGCTTTCCCTACAGTAACAATGATAAGAAAGAAAATGTATTTGCATCACCAATTATTTGACCTCGGGCAGTTTTAGTTCTTAACATTTATTTTTTAAAAAGAAGATAAATAAAAATGAAGTGAAACAACTATTTTTAAAGGACAGTTTTTATAGCAAATTATTCATGATTAGAGTACTCTGTTTTAATAAATTGCTTTATTTACTTTTAGTAATCATTAACTACAGAGAAAATGCTGGTCAAAAAAAGAGTGTATCTATTGAAACAGTTCTGGGTTATACCTTGCTGGTGTTTATTCAAGGAAAACAGAACGGCAAAGTACTCCGTCTTTTAAAGTCTTAGGACAGCCCACTGGAAGGCGGCACAAACTGTACTTGCTAAGTGGCCTGTCCAAGAATGACCACTTCCTGGACAGCAACCAGAAAACACCTGTTTAGCAAAGTCACATTTTATTATATTTTAAATTATTAAATTATTTTTCAACATATTTTGGAAATGATAATCATTTTCTTTAAATAGTCTTAAATTCCTGGCAAATCCTGAATACTTTCACGCTGTCTGGATTCAAGATTGTTGAACTGTTAAGTCAGAAACTAGTGGCGGTAAGGATGTATTTGTGAAGAAATATATTTGTGCTTTTCCAAACCTTTCTCTCATAATTTTAGGATTCTGTTGCAGCCTTTTTGCAGCCTATCTCCCCTGCTCGTGGAGTCCAGTCTGTGATTGTAAGAGAGTTCTTTCACAAAATACTGGGGAACAATGAGCCAACAATGAATTTCTTCTTTGGAGATAACGGACTGAAACATTTCCATGAGAATTTTAATAGCCACAAGGAGACACAATAGCATGAATACTCTGCATCTTTTTTGGGAGAGTCCTAAATTCTATCAAATAATAAAATTCTATTCTGAAAACTGAACCACAGACAAGGCAGACAATTCTGTAATGTAAACAGTAGGGCCCACTATGAGCAATAAAACATTTGATTTTTCAGCTATGCAAGCTTGACTCTGTCTCCCCAAATTACATAGATAAGAAATCCAGTTCCCACTTTGCTTTACCTATCTAAATAACTTTTAAATACTTAAAGAAAATAATTTAAAATATTTTCATTGTTGAAATTTTGGCCTGAAAAATCTCAAGTATACACTGTCTGGCTTTTCAGTACTGTTCTATGTCCACCCAGTTGTTTGAGACCCATGTTCAAGGGTACAATTTTGTTTGTCAGGTACAATTTTGTCTGGTTTTTAAGCTACTTTCCTAGTTTTGCAGTATTTATTTGGTCTCACCATACAGATTTATCAATAAAGGTAACAAAAATTGTCTGTGTTGGAAAATGATTCAGCATGTCTCATGTTTCTCCATGTCTTGCAAGAAACACATTGAGTTTCTTTTGTTACTTTATTTTCAGTGATAGTTGTAGTATTAGAAACCCCAGAAAATACAAATAGCCTCCTCTGGAGCAAAATGGAGGTACGCTTACTGCCAATTATAAAACATTCCATGTCCAAGCCCATGCTATATTACGCTATACCCCACCAACATTTACCAATAAAGGGAGAAAAAAATCATTAAAAAATAAACATTCCATTTCCTTTAACGTAGCTTCTTTCCTGAATAAAACCACTGTGCATGCAGAGATCATTTGAGCCTCTGGAGCATAGACAACCACCTCAGAAATGCTGATTCTGAGTACTGCTAAGGTTGTGAGTAATCAACTGTCTTTTGTTCCTGACTCAAGAGTTGACATGTTTTCTACCAGCATTCATAAAAGTAAAACTTGTCAGCCTACAAGTAAGGTAAAATTTCAGACTGTTGGATTTTCTTGACAATAAGATGTATCCCTTGAACACTGGTCTCAAACAACTGGGTGGACATAGAACAGCACTGAAAAGCCAGACAGTACATACTTGAGATTTTTCAGGCCAAACATTCTCTATGGCAGTTACTCACCTTGGTTATTTAGCACAAAAACAGCCATAAGCAATGCACAAATAAATGAGCATAGCTGTGTTCCTCTAAAACTTTAAAGTTTTTATAATTTCATGTCATAAAATAATATTGTTAAATTTTTTCTGGTAATTAAAAAAGTTACTAACCACGATTAATTTACAGGCTGTACAAAAGCAGGCGTGAGATTGGATTTGGTGCAAGAAACATAGTTTACCAATGTCTGCATAAGAAATGATTGTTCCACCCTCAAATTAAACCTATTCATTCATTTTGTGTTCTTTCTGTTCAAGTTGATTTGGAAGAACCACAGGCGAGTGAAGGGTTTGGGGATCAGATACATTTAGGTTTTTGTTTTAGTTTGGTTTGGTTTGGTTTGGGTTTTGGTTTTGCAGTGCTAGGAATCAAAAGTAGGGCTTTGCATATTTTAAGCAAGTGCTATACCTCTAAACTGTCCCCTCAAAGGTGTTTTTTGTTTGTTTTGATTTGGTTTGGCTCTTTGGTACTAGGGAGTTGAACCCAGGGGCTCACACATACTAGACAAGCATTCCACCACTGACCTGCACCCTTAGTCCCTCTTAAATTTTTTTTTTATTTTCAGACAGAGTCTCACTGAGTTGCATAGGCTGCCTCTGGCCTCAAACTCACCATCCTCCTGCCTTAGCCTCCTGAATTGCTGGGATTACAGGTAGGTGACACAGCGCCTGGCTCAAATATGTTTTTGTCTACATGTAAAAATTTGTGTCCATATGTGTTTTACATGTATATAAAAACTTTCTGTCTCTTGACCTTCACTTTCCGACCTCTTATTCTCATAGTGTTCACTTTGCCCACTATTTTGTAGTGTGAAGTGCTGTATGAATGCTAAGGAAATGTACTATTAAAGGGAAATTTACTAGCATTAACATTCAAATTTCCTTTGAGCAGTAATAATTTTAACTACTTTTCCTTTTTTGAACATACATTCTTTGAGCTTGATTTTACCTTAGTTTTCCACAAACGTCTCTCTCATATAGGCATGATACCTATGATTTGTTTCTAATACCCCACAAAGTCTTATATCCATAAGGAGCAGAATAAAAAAAAAAAAACTGAGATGATTTCTTTGCCCTAGTATACTAAATTTTATGATTCACTTAGGAGCCAAAGATCATTTGAGCCACTTTGATAACAAACAACTAAAGCAGTGTCTGATAGATAATAAGGCCTAATAAATTTTCCATGTTATTATTAGTTTTTTCTAAAGTTTGAGCCAAATTCACCTGAACCAAGTTGTACAGAATTTTCCATATCTTTCATTTATTTACACAAAAAAAGGAAGCAAACCATTTACTAATTTGCATAACACTTAAGGGTGAATTTGGATTGACATGTGAGGTTTGCTTTGGTGGAAGTGGATAACTCTGTTCCTTCTGAAAGGAAGGAATTTATAAATAATTAGCAAACACTGAGTGAGTGGAGGAGTAAAACTGTCACAATCAGCTTGACCTTAAACTTCATTGCTAACCCACAATGGAGGTTTCAGAGGGCAGACTTCATAGAGATGGTAACACTGAGTAACTGGGCTTTAATTCTCTGTTTAAATTATGAAGCTTTTTTTTTTCATCCTGAACACACATTAGAGAATGGCCCAGCAGAACAAGACCCCACAGTTTAACCCTAATCAGCACTAGATAATATCCCTGAGTGAATCTGTTACTTAATTTTCTGTATAATAGCCATTGAGCAATACTCAGTTCTCAAGCAAAAACAGCTTTGCATTTTTCACACACATATTCCTCCAATGTAGGCAGCATATTTGAATCAGAATTTAAGATTTTTCTGCAGGCTTGGAAGAATCTTTCCTTTGTAAATCAATGTTAGTCCAACAGCATTAGCAATTTGCCAAGAGAAGTGATAACCCTATTGTAGCTTGGTTGACAACAAACACTTCGGTAATTTCTCAGGAAAAGTATTTCCTGTTGATCATTAAAAGCTAAATTTTGAGTCACTTCCCCCTCTGGATTAAATAAATACTATTAGTTTTTCAACTGTGTAAAGTAAATATGGATTTGAAGACTTGTTTGTCTGCATTTCTTAAAACATTTATGAACATTGAACAGATGAATTTGTTTTAAGCATATTTTTTCATTTGAACACTTTTCCCAATGGTTTTTAATATGGATTCTGTTCATCACATATTGAATAAAGAAACTTTTACTTTATTTAATGTCTTGACCCAAATCACATTGTCTCCATAAATATTTTAAAGTCTGTGTGCAACAAAAGCATGATTACCAAAGTCATGTCTGCACTTGTAGGTAACATACCATAAAAAATGGATTATTTTTCCCTTCTCTTGTTTTTCAGAGAGGGAACTGGTGCTTGCATTTGCCCAAGTGTGTTTTTTTTTTTCTTTTCCTTTTTCTCTTTTTTTTTACACTAACTAGCTCCTTAGGGGTAAGATGTTGAAAATATGGGTCTATGCCAAGTTACTATCTCTATAAAATTCACAGAAGAATAAGAAAACATTGCTCACTTTACTTTCCAGCTGCTTTTCTCTGAAAGAAGACATTTTGAGACTTTGATTATCCAGATAAATAGAATGAAGTTACTTCATAACTGGGAAGAAGTTGCACTGCTTTTCACAGGAACAAAACAAGATAAGATAAAATAAAATTCAAACAATTATTTCTTTTGAGAGCTAGCAAGTATTTTGCTTTAACACTGGACTTGTCACACACGAAATTAGAGTATTTCATACAAGTGTTAATACTTTGTAAATATCTTTAAGGGCATTAAAATAGATAAGATAGTTTATAAATTCTATATATCACCTTTAGCCTTCATAGTATAAAAAGTGAAGATATATCCTTAATTCTTGGTGCAATGAAAAGCATGTCAGAATAAATCACATTAAGTTGTACATTAAAAATGTCCAGTTAAAAAATGCCACATATAAAAAAAACAAACAAACAAACAAAAAGAAATGAAATTATCTTGAGTAAATAGTGTAGATGTATTCATTAGTGTTTTTTTTCCATCCCCTTACCCAAACCCCAGTTTAATTTATCCTAGATTAATTCTTATCTACTGAGATAAACTAAAGAAAGTTTGTATACAACATAGTGGACTTCTCTAGGTTTCCAGGGACCAAGAAGCCTTTTCACAGAGGGAATCCCTTTAACTTTAATTAATGGCCAATCTAGAAAGAAGCAACCTTGACTAAATGGTTTATTTTTTTAAAGAATAGAGAAGTAGCATAGTGACTATACACTTGTATGGTTACACTTTTTCTATTAGCCCCAAATAAAAAAGCTATGCCACATTTGTGTGAGATAACCAGAAAGTATGCTACTGTGTTTGTGTAGTGTGCAGAGGAAGCTTACCTATAGTATTTTACCAGGGATACTACATAGCTCTTGGAAAAGCAACATGAAAAGCATCTTTACCCTGTCTTTAACCACAATTAAAGTTGTGCCATGGCTGTTGGTGGCCTTCCCTGTCCTTCTTCCCTATACCACCTTCCAATAAGAGACACCATTTCTCTTGGAGATTCATTGGAAGCTTAGATAAGGCAAAGCTTGGTTATATACTGACCTGCAAGGGACAGATACCAGTACCAATTCAGCTGGCTCAGAATTGTTCCCTTGGGATTTTTCACACAGATGTTGACAGAAAAAAAAAAAAATAGTCTTTTCTTTGATGTACAACAGACTGTAAAGATGCAAGTTTGGAGCTACCAATCACTGAATCTCCTCCGGTGACTCCAGCCAGTTTGAGCAAATGATACTAACAGATGAAGGATGAGAAATGAAGCTAAAGAAAGTCTGATGCAGTCACCAGTAAGTGCCCAGTTCCATGTTTCCACAAAGCCCTTTCTCCTCTTGCCCTTTCAATAATATGATTATGTGAAGCAAGACATCATTCATGTTTTGCTTACATGTTTGGACTTGGGTTACAGTCTCAGCAAAAAGAATCTTGACCCATACAGCTGATAGATGAATGAATAGAATTAGCAGTCTTTGACAGATGTCATTTTAGAAAGTTGAAAGTGCTTTGGCACAAATCTCTCTCATCAGCTTGCTGTGGTACTAGAAACTTTGAGATTTCAGTTCAAGTATAAATGTCTCCTACAGGAGACTAGTATTAAGATATGCCTTCTAACATCTGGTTTGAGCATGTCTGAGGAAATATAATTTTGTCTTTTTCTTTTCTCTTGTAAATTCCCCTCAAACAATAATGTTGTTGTTTGTTGTTAGGTGTCATCAAGTCAGGTCTGACTCATAGCAACCCTCAGGCTGCTTGTTTTGCAATTGCTTTGGGAGTGGATTGCCATGACCTTCTCCTGCTTTCTGTGGCACTGGAGATCTAACCCAGATCCTCAGAGAGCCTAAAGCAGTACTCTACCAATTGAACTAAACCCCAGACCAAAACAATAATAAGTTGTTTTTATTTGTCTTGCAAAAGAATGTTTAGGTTAATAGTAACCTAAATGTTCAGGTTATTAATCTCTCTAAGGTTAAAGTTCTCTGTGAGGTAGAGTAGAAACATAAACTCCATCTTAAACAAAATTGTTGTTGTTGTTGTTAGGTGCAATCGAGTAGGTATCCAACTCATAGCGACCTTCATAGGGTTTTCAATGGCAGACTGTTTCGGGATTGCCTTGGGAGTGGATTGCCAGGTCCTTCTCCCATTTTTGCGGTGCTGGGAATTAAACTCAGGACCTCAGAGACTGCAGCGCAGCACTCTACCAACTGAGCTAAATCCCAGCCCTAAACAAAACTAAGTGTTATTTATTGCTCCAAAATATAAATTAGAAAGACAAAAATCAAGTAGGTATAGAGAAAGACACTTGCAACTATAAATCTCAAACAGTGAAATTGGAAGTTTATTCATTCAAAATAGTCAATGTACAGTGAAAATCAAAACTGTAAAGCAAAAGTGCTTTTTGGAACAATTTTACCGAATGCATGGATTGCAGTTGGTAACTTGCTAGGACCCTGCTGATATGAAAAGTAGCCGGCAATGAAGAAACACACAGTCAGGCTCCTTTTTGAGGAATTAGTCTGTACATGAGACATCATACAGGATAGTGCTTCTAACTTGCAAGCATCCCTACTATTGCATATGTTTGTTGGCAGGGAAAAAACAAAAGGTAAAACAACCTCCTAATCCAACACATACACATGCACGTGCGCACGCACTCACACACAAACATACACACACACACACACACACACACACACACACACACACACACACACACACCCCACATCATCAGCATGGGCCAAGAGGTACCCTAGAACATTCCATTACTGCCTTTCCTACATTAAGCTGTGATAAACAAAAGATTCATCAGAAACTAAAGAATCTAAATTTGCCCAGACAGAATCTGTATAAAAATGGTACAACTAAAAGGATTAACGGACAGCAGACAATTTGTGGCAGGTAGAAAGAGAGCATTGCTACTGAGCAGATAAAAACTTGACTACATTAGTCAGCTTTTTGTCACTATAAAAATATCTGAGATAATTAACTATTAAGAAAAAAATTTACTTCAGCTCAAAGTTTCAAAAGTTCCACTGTATGATTTAGTGACCCTGTTGCTTTGGGCATATGGTAAGGCAGCACAACATGAAAGGAACATACAGAAGAACAACCTACTTCTTTCATGGCCAGAAAGGAAGAGAGAGTGAGGTGTGAGCATGGATCCCACAATCTTTTTCAAGGGCACAACCACAGTGACCTCATTTCCTTCCACCAGGCCTCATCTCTTAAAGGTTCCATCGCATCACAATATAACCACCTGGGGACCAAACCTTTAATAGAGAAGTCTTGGGGGAAATCTTCAATATCCAAACTATAGCACTGACCAAATGCATTGCTATGAACTCAGTAGAAGAGCTTAGAAATATAGGATAGGATGATACATGAAGAACATATCACACAATGCAACAAAAGCAAAGATAAGAAATGGGAGGGAAAATTAAATGTAAAAACCACATTGTAGGCAACACAAAAGAAAATACCCTATGTACAATAGAACGAAACACTACCCAACACTGCCATGCAGATGATCATTTTATGTTTGAGCCCAATGTTGCAGACACTATGTTTCTTCTCATTTTGAGTGTTGCCACATCAGCAAAAGAAGGGCTTTAATTCATTCCCACCATTAAAGTAGACTCTACTATGACGAGCAACTCTTCCCCAGTTGTTTCTTCAATACTTTCCAGCCTGGACAGTTTGGTCTAGCACTATATTTCACAGTGCTTCTCTGCTATTTATAGGGTTTTCAATGGCTAATTGTTTTGAGAGTGGGCTGTCAGGTCTTTCTCCCTAGTTTGTCTTAGTCTGGAAGCTCAGCTGAAATCTGTACACCATGGGTGGACCTACTGGTATCTGAAATATTTGTGGCATAGCTTTCGGTATCACAGCAATATGCAAGATTCCACAGCACAACAAGTTGCAGACAGGTGGGGAATATGGAAGTTAGGAAGGAAAATATTGAACAAAAATAAATGAACCAAGATTTAAAAAGTATTGTTTTTGTTGTTGTTAGGTGCCGTCGAGTTGAGTCTGACTCATAGCGACCCTATGTACAGCAGATCGAAACACTTGCTGATTCTGTGCCAGGAAAATGATCTTATTTATGTTTAAGCCCATTGTTGCAGACACTGTGTCAATCCATCTGGTGGAGGGTTTTCCTCTTTTGCGTTGACCTGCCACTCTTACAAACATGATGTCCTTCTCCAGGGATTGTTCTCTCCTGACTACATGTCCGAAATATGTAAGACGCAGTCTGGCCATTCTTGCTTCCAAGGAGCACTCTGGTTGTACTTCTTCTAGGACACATTGGTTGGTTCTTTTGGCAGTCCATGGTGTATTCAATAGATGTCTCCAGCACAATTCAAAAGCATCAATTCTTTTTCTGTCTCTCTTGTTCAATGTCCAGCTTTCACAACCATATGATGCCACTGAAAATGCCATGGCATGAGTCAGACGCACCTTCGTCTTCAATGTGACATCTTTGCTTTTCAATACTCTAAAGAGATCTTTTGCCACAGCTTTTCCTAGAGAAATGCGTCTTTTGATTTCTTGACTGCTACTTCCACGGGTGTTGATTATAGAGCCAAGCAAAGCAAAATCTCGAACAACCTCAATCTTTTCTCCATTTATTGTGAGGTTGTGTGCTGACCCAGTTGTAAGGATTTTTGTTTTGTTGATGTTTAGTTGCAACCCATATTGAAGGCTGTGATCTTTGATCTTCATCAGTAAATGTTTTAAATCCTCTTCACTTTCAGCTGGCAGAGTGGTGTTATCTGCATAACGCAGGTTGTTAATGAGTCTTCCTCCAAACTTGATGCCACGTTCTTCCTCATAAAGTCCAGCTTCTCGGATTATTTGCTCAGCGTATAAATTGAAGAGATAGGGTGAAAGTATACAGCCCTGATGCACAACTTTCTCAACTTTAAACCACTCAGTGTTTCTTTGTTCTATTCGAACAACTGCCTCCTGGTTCATGTACAGATTTCTCATGAGCACAATTAGGTGTTCTGGTATTCCCATTTTCCGAAGTGTTATCCATAATTTGTTATGATCCACAAAATCAAATGCTTTTGCATAGTCAATAAAACATAGATAGACATCTTTATGATATTCTCTGCTTTCAGCTAATATCTACCTGACATCAGCAATGATGTCCCTGGTTCCCGGCCATCTTCTGAATCCTGCTTGATTTTCTGGTAATTCCCTGTCTATATACTGCTGCAGTCACTTCTGAATGATCTTTAGTAGAATTTTGCTGGTGTGCGATATTAATGATATTGTCCGATAGTTTACACATTCAGTTGGATCCCCTTTTTTGGGAATAGGCACAAATATGGATCTCTTCCAGTCAGTTGGCCAAGTAGCTGTTTTCCAAATCTGTTGGCATAAACATGTTAACACCTGTTTGTTGAAACATCTCTATTGGTATCCCATCAATTCCTGGAGCCTTGTGTTTCGCCAGTTCTTTCAGGGAAGCTTCCACTTCATCCTTCAACACCATTGGTTCCTCTTCATATGCGACCTCTTGGAATGGTTGGTCATCTACCAACTCTTTCTTGTATAATGACTGTGTATTCTTCCCATCTTCTTTTGATGTTTCCTGCATCATTTAATATTTTCCCTGTAGAATCTTTCACTACTGCCACTCGAGGCTTGAATTTTTTCTTCACTTCCTTAAGCTTGAGAAACACAGAGTGTGTTCTTCCCTTTTGGTTTTCTGCCTCCAGCTCCTTGCACATGTCATTATAATATTTGTTTTTGTCTTC
>VMDO01000226.1:14191-170679 GCA_007922755.1 Pedetes capensis | reverse complement strand
TGTTCGAGGGCAAGGTCCAGTGTCTCTTTTGACATGTAATTTGGTCTTTTCTTTTTTTCTTGTCTTTTTAAGAACTTTTTGTTTCCTTCTTGAATGATATCTTTTATGTCATGCCACAACTCTTCTGGTCTCCTATCATTTGTGTCTAATGCATTAAACCTATTTTTGAGGTGGTCTCTGAACTCAGGTGGGATATACTCAAGGTCATACCATGGCTCTTGTATACTTGTTCTAATTTTCTTCAGCTTCAGGTTGAACATGCATAGGAGAAGTTGATGGTCTGATCCACAGTCAGCACCTGGTCTTGTTTTGACATTTTGTACAGAGCTTTTCCATCGTCTCTTTTCACATATGTAGTCAGTTTGATTCCTGTATGTTCCATCTGGTGAAGTCCATGTGTATAGTCTCCGTTTATGATGTTGAAAAAATGTATTTGCAATGAAAAGGTCATTGGTCTGACAAAATTCTATCATGCGATCTCCAGTTTCGTTTCTGTCCCCAAGACCATATTTTCCAACTACTGAGCCTTCTTGTTTGTCTCCAACCTTTGCGTTCCAGTCACCAGTGATTATCAGTATGTCTTGATTGCATGTTTGATCTATTTCAGATTGAAGAAGCTGATAGAAGTCTTCCCTTTCTTCATTTGTGGCTTTAATGGTGGGTGCATAAATTTGAATAATAGTCATATTAACTGGCCTTCCTTGTAGGTGTATGGATATTATTCTATCACTGACAACATTGTATTTCATGACAGATCTTGAAATATCTTTTTTGTTGATGAATGCAACCCCATTTCTCTTTAGTTTATCATTCCCAGCATAGTAGACCATATGATTGTCTGACTCAAAATGGTCTTTTCCAGTCCATTTTAGCTCACTGATGCCTAGAATGTCAATGTTTATGTGTTCCATTTCTCTTTTAACGATTTCTGATTTTCCTAGATTCATACTACGTACATTCCATGTTCCAATTATTAATGGATGTTTACAGTTGTTTCTCCTCATTTTGAGTCGTGCCACATCAGCAAATTGAGCACCCTGGGGCTTTACTCCATTTCCGTCATCACGTTAGACTCTCGTTTGGGGAGGCAACTCTTCCCCAGTAGTCTTTTGAGTGCCTTCCAACCTGGGGGCCTCATTTTCCGGCGCTATATCTGATCGTGTCTCTGTGGTATTCATAGGGTTTTCAATGGCTAGTTGTTTTGGGAGTGGCTTGCCAGGTCCTACTCCCTAGTCTCTCTTAGTCTGGAAGCTCATCTGAAAACCTGTCCACCATGGGTAACCTTGTTCATGTCCGAGGTTACAGTGGCAGAGCTCTCAGCCTCATCAGAGCACACAAGCCCTCACAGTGCGGCAAACTGACAGACACGTCAGGGCTCTGATGGTAAAATAATTAATACAAGGACACATATATAGCATAAGAAAAGGAGAAGGAGAATAGAAAGAGGGAAGAGAGTAAAACAAGAAAGGAAGAAAAAATAAAAAGAAAGAAAATAAAAAACCTCATGCATACACGCTCCCACTCGCGTATAAAATCACTTGTAGTCAGGTGCAGTGGTATACACCTGCAATCCCAGCGGCTTGGGGGGTGGAGGCAGAAGGATCCCAAGCCCTAGATCACAGGGAGCCTTCGCAACCCAAGAAGACCCTGTCTCAAAAAGTAAAAAAAAATGGGCTGGGGGCGCAGCACGGCAGTCCAGCACCTACAAAGGGAATAGGTGCAAGACCCTGGTTTCAAACCCCTGTACAAAACAATATAAACAAACAAACAACAAAAAAAACCAAGAAACAAGAAACAAAATCAAAACAAAAACAAAAACAAAAACATGCATACACGCTCACACACACATATAAAACACTTCTAGTCAGGTGCAGTGGTACACACCTGCAATCCCAGCAGCTTGGGGGACGGAGGCAGGAGGACCACAATCCTGAGATCAGAGGCAGTTTGTGCAACCCAGCAAGCCCCTGTCTCAAAAAGTAAAAATATATGGGCTGGGGGCATAGTGCGGCAGTCCAGCACCTACAAAGCAAGCAGGTGCAAGACCCTGGATTCAAATCCCCATCAAAAAGAAAAAAAAAAAACCTTGTATGTTCTTGTAGGTGCACTGTGGGCACCTAGTTCCACTGGGTGAAGTTGATACTGCAGGAAGCAGTGCTTCCTCCAGAGCTCAGGATGGCAGTGTTTTCACACAATCTGCAGGAGCAGTCTGTCTTAGTCTATAGAGATTTTGCCGATTACATAGAAAATGGCAGATTGCCCCACAATGACCAAAGAGATGGTTCCACAAAATATTCTGTGTCTATTGTATTGTTTGCCTGCAGCTGTAGCCTTGTGGCATCCGATCCCGTCAGATCTCGGAAGCTAAGCTGGGTCGGGCCTGGTTAGTACCTGGATGGGAGACCACCTGGGAACACCAGAAGCTGTAGGCTTGGGAGGACCTGGCAACCCCCTCCCAAAAATCAATCTTCCATTGAAAACCCTATGAACCGCAGAGAAGCACTGACAATAGTGCTTCCCCTGTTGTACAGAGGGTCGCTATGAGTCGGATATTGACTCGACGGCACCTATCAACAACAACAACAATTGTATTGTTTGAGAAGCAGTGGAGCCTGTGGAGTCCTCCCTGGGGTTCTCCCTGTCCCACGTAGTTTGGGCACCAATTCCCCAAATCAGAGATTTCTGACCCAAAGCCTATAGCATGGAGGGAATATGGCTGCTCTGGTGGATTTTTTTAAATTTTTATTTATTTATTTATTTATTTTTGTTGTTGTTGCAGGGCTTTCTGCCCACTTGGGAGACCACTTGGGAGGACCAAATCCTCTTGTGGGCGGGATGATATTCAACCCCCCTGGAGAGAGTCTGTAGTAGGTCTGCCATGCATGGCGATTGCGCTGGAAACTGTTCTTATTGTGTCTAATTGTCCCGCAAGACTCTGCCAAAAAGGAACATTCTGTCCACGTGGGGCTCAGCCGCCTCCGCAGACCTCACCTTTCTCCACAGTGGAGTGGGATGACTTAGGATCTCCTCTGGTGTGTCTGGGGTCCAGGCATATGTGTGCCTATATGTCTGTGGAGATTGAGTCTGCATGACTGTTCCACCACAACAGGAGGGAGGGAGCCGCGTTTCAGCTCTGGATGCGTACCGCTGGCACTGGTTTCCCAGTTCTCTCCGCAGTTACTCCCCATACCCTCGAGTATCTACTCTCATGGATCTGATCCCTATTTTCTCGTGTGAGGGACCTATAACAGCCCAGCATCTCAGGCTGCGGGACATATGTCGCTAAAGATGGCGATTCCGTGTGCCACCTCAAACTGACTCACCCGAAACTTGCAGTTTGTGTCCCGTGGGCAGGGTGACAGTGTGATGTCAAGGTTGCATTCTGTGTTGGGTCTGGCTTCTGTGGGTGTGTGGGCAAAGTCCCCTCCGAGTCTCTGGGATTCTATCCTGCCATCTGCGGCGTGAAAGCGAAACGGCGGAATGGCGGTCCTGCTACTGCTACTGACCTCAGTGTAGCTCCTCCGAAGCCAAATCCTCTATTTCAGTGTCCATCCAGTTTCATCCTCTATCTCCCAATCTAAACTATCACTGTTTCTATCTATTCAATGTGAGTTCTAAACCCCTAATTGAGGCTTCCCTTTACTCTGGGACAGAAGGCGCATGTTATCTGTCTGCCATCTTGCCGGGAGCCCCCAAGGAGATAATATTAAATATGAAATATTACAAAGGATATTCAATATATGTATAATTGGTGTTCCTAAAAATGAAATCTGAACAATCAAAATATTTTCTAAAAGTCAAAAATTAAATAAAAAAAAAAACTTTCTAGAAGCAAAAGTCTTAAACTTTCAGATAGAAAAGGCACACTAGGTTCCAAAAAGGAAAAACACAATACAAATTGTCATAGTCTGGTAAAGTTACTGGACTTCATATACAAATGAAGAATCTTATAAGCATCTAGGCAAAAAGAGAAAATCATCTATGACACTAGTTAATATCAAATTGCTCAACAGTAAACTTCAGTCTGGAAAATAATAGAACAACCTCTTTATGTTCGCAGAGAAAGTGTAATCCTAGCAAATGATGGAGACTCCCCTGGGCTGGGGAAGGCCTGGGAGTGCATGGGGGATATGATAGGAGTAGTAAGCAAGGTACTGTGTTGTACAGTGTCACTTCTGGTTTTTGGACTATCTTGTTAAACACTGCTTCTTCCTTCCCTCCATTTTCATCAAATGCAATTCCTGGCAGGATTCTCACCCTTCCCATTAACTATGAGGATTGGACACAAATATCTATACTTACCCAAAATCAATCCCAATATTTATACACTGGATTCTAGCCCTACCCACTACATTTGAAGTTTTATGTTCTTACACGTATACTTCTTACATCATGATTCCCTCTCCACTGGTTCATTTCATCCACGTTAAAAAAAAAAAAGTCACCCTCCCAATTTGCCATTACTTTCTCACCTCCCTTTCTTCATCAATCTATTTATATCAGCTTTTTCTCCCACAAAACTACTGAAAATTTTCTGTTAGGTTCTTCAAGCACCTCTTCTTACCAAAACCAATCATCTGACTGTTTTTCACACAATATCATTTTGCTTAACAAAAATAATAACAGATCCTATAGGTTTCATACCCTACTTTGGTAGGTTTGGAGGTTAGGTAGACTTCTGAGGAAGTAACTTGAAACTAAGCATTCTTAAGAGGTGCACTGTCTCCAAAATATTCTCCACAGAGCTTCAAAATCTTTATAGAATGAACCGAACCTTGTCACTCCTGTGGTTCAAATTCTTCAGTGCCTTCAATGGGCAACTAGTACAACAAGGCATATGGGATTTTTTGCAATCCAAGTTTTGCCACCTAATCACATAATTGTTTAGCACTCCGTGTTACACCATACACCACGACAACATACAGTTCCCTAGAGTTCCTTGAGAATATTATGCTGTGTTGTGTTCCCACGTGTTGGAGCATGTCTTTAAGCTCCTTCTTTGTTGGACGCCCTTGGTTTGCCTGGAAAACTTCAGCTCATTCCTTGAACTACAACTCATACATTAATGTTTTTTGGAAATCCCTACATGGTAATATCTGCCTGTCTCTTTTTCTGCTCACTGCTAAGTACTATTAATGACTTCCTCTTCTGTGTAATAGTAAGTGGACACTACCAGGGTGATTATACCCTCCAGGGTATTTGCAGATGTTATTTAGTATGTTGTTGAACTCTGCTGGACTAAGACTCCTGAGGGCAAGACTTTTACCATTGTGTTCCCAGCACACAGCCCAGGGAACTTGGAGTAGGGAGTAAAGGGAGAGGGGCAGTAAAATAAATGTTGATGAATGAATAAATTTTCAACAATCATATTCCAATGGAAAGCATTTTCCAAGTTTCCAAAAATCAAATTGCAGATGAACATTCAGGATACAGTTTATTACAGACTTAGAGACTTTACTTCTCTCCATTAAGTCTTTTTTTGTTTACTTATTCTTAAGCTGGTGACTATAAGAATCCTTAAAAATACATACAGGGTCTTTGGATTGTGCATCCCCCAAAATTCTTATGCAAATCTGTTGTGCAAATTTACTTATGAGCATGATTTTTCTGGGATGAAGATCCATAACTTTCAACAAATTAGACATATACAAACTAAAGCAACATTGGGAAGGGGTATTACAGCATACAAGAGAACTTGTTTTTAAAAGTTTAAAAAGTTTAAAGTGATAAACATATTACTATGTTCTTTCTTATAAACTATTTTGGTCCTTGATGTTAAAAAAAGACAAACTTACAAGTGAATTGCTCCTATACTTGAGACATTGTTCTGGCATAAATAATCTGGTGTCTTCACAGAACATGCAGCCCACTTGCTTTAAAGTGAAGGGCTAGGTTACATGTGCTGCCCATGAGCTCAGGGTTCTTGGGCTGGGCTGGGCTAGGCTGTGGAATTCTACTTCCAGAGCATAGGATTTGAAGATCCAGCAAGTTGTCTTTCTTCCTTTCCACTCTCCCCTTATCTCACACCATTATTTGATAAATAATAGTTATTTAGCATGGAGACTAAGCTTCTTTCCACAATCAATCTCTTCCTCTCCGTCTGCCAAGAGTGGGGGGAGGGATCACTGGGTTTGGCAGCTGTCAGCCCATCATTATGGGCTCACTGTCCCATCTGCACTGCTTAGATTGGTGCAGTCACAGGGGGCTTTACCCAAACAGGCTCTCAGGGGAACAGTAGCATACCTCTTGATTTGGCTGTGAAGTTATACTCGTGATTATTAATAGACAAGATAAGAGGCTGGCGCTCTATTCATCCATGTTCGAGCTAATTATTCAGTTTGATCTAAGCTGATTATAATACTGATAGATAACCACACTACACTTATAAGTACAGCAAGCAGTGGCCAAGAGCCTTGACACAGTGCTACCATTTGGGTTTATCAGAGAGGAAGGGGTTGGGGGTGGTGAGAGATGCAGAAGCTGCTCTGGTTGATTAGCAATGTGCTGCATGGGACCATTTATAATGAAGCATATCATTTAAATTTTCCTTTACAAATGAGTCCAATGCGTGTTGCAGACTGCAGGCTCTGTTAATTGTCACAAACATTGCTTTTTTTTTTAGCATTATTAGCTCTTTGGCAGGATCTCCATTGTTGACTAAAAACTTGGCATGATCAGGGCTTGCTGAATAATTTAGGTGGTTGGCAGCTGGAGAAGGAGAACACACACATCTAGGCAGACAGACATGCTGCTTGAGCTCTTTATATAATAGGATTGTATACAAAGCAGAGTACAGTCAGCAGTGACTTCTGTGTCTGTTTATAGGTAAACACTGATGTTAGTTTTATAGGGAAACTGGAGGGATACTTCTCACAAATCATATGCAGCATATGAGACAGATGTACTGGAGGACTGTTCAGATGACTCGGATCATCTCTGACTCTCACAAAATAGGATCACTGGGGTTTCCACACACCAGCACTTATGTTGCCACTGCAGTCTGGGAGTTAGAGGCCTTGACTGCTGGCTGCAGCAGAACTAAAAAGAGGTAGAATCACCTGAAATGACCAAGCTTGCAAGCAGAAGATCAGAAAGACTCGGTAGTTACAAAGAGTATGAAACATGTATGCATGGGAAGTCCACGTACAATTGTGGTTGGTGGGAGTGTACGGTTACTAACTTTGGTGCAGAATATGGACCAGACCCATATATTCTCATTAAGTGGGTATCCAGTGACCCTTGGGACTCTACAGGTTTCAAGGGACTAAAACAATCCAAACTTCTTTAAGCCAATAGGACTTAACAGCTTTAGTAAGTACAAGTACAAGGGTAGAGTTATATGGCTAAGGATTTAAATGATGCCACCAGGATTCTGTTTTCCTGCCTCCACCATTGGACTTTTCCTCCAATGTGCTGGCTTCATTTTCAAAAAGATTCATTGTCATCTTGGTGACAGATTGGCCACAGTTCCAACATTACTCCCTCTTCAAGGCCTGTTAAGAATGAGTGGGTGAGAAAGTTCTTAGATTGACCCTCAATGTTCTACTTACCAAACAGCGTCATGGGCTCCTTCCTAAAGCAATCACCACAGAGCCATGGATGAGTTTGAGGACAACAAGACACTCAAATAAAAACTGAGAAGTAAAGATATTATGGGTGGCCAAAACAAAACAAAAAAGCCAGGAAAAAGTGAAAATATGAGTCCAGTTAGATTTTCCCTTGTCATGTTTTATTTTATGGAATGAGATTAATTTCTGCTACTCTCTTCTATCCACTAGCTTGGGAATAGATTTTGCAAAATAAAATACATTAGTGAAATACTTGGTACAGCTTACCTCAAGCCTGGTGATATAGTGAGAATTAAATTTTGGAACTATATAATTGCAGTGCAATAAAAATGGCTTTATAGAGTAGCAAGTTAAAGCTTTGTATACTTACAAGGCTGTACCCTTGGCCTACAGGGAGTGAAGCTACACATCTCTGATCCCATGCTCCGTAGTGAATTAATCTGTTTGTGACAAATGCACTGATCCCTGAATTTTAGATGCTCCTAGGAACTAGAGAACTATTGAAAATATATGTCCATTCTCATGTATTCTTTTGTTTTATTATTTTCTTTTTTCTTTTATTTTATTTCCTTCTTTATACATTTTTTATATATTTTATACTGATTGCTTGCTGTTGTTGTTGTTTGTTGTTAGGTGCCGTTGAGCTAGTTTAACAATAAATTAAAGTGGAAACAATGTTGCTTTGAATCTGAGTCCATTCTTGTCAATCTTGATATTAGGTTCATCCTTTGTGGTTTATCTGTCTTAATATAGGCAAAATATCACAAAAGAGGTAAGCCAATTAACCCTCAAAGTGTAGAAATGAGGACCAGGGATCAACCAACTACACTAATCCATTTTGGAAGTTTTCATGGTACAACATAAGAATATTCAAACTGTCATCTCCAATAAATGAATCTGCTACATGTTCTTATCAGCAGGATCTTCTTTGAACCTATCCTTTAAAAAGTCCTATTTTTTAAAGACATCTTTGAGTACCAGACAGATAAGACTGTGATGCATATCTTAGAAATGCATTCTACCATGTTAGCTCATTCATCTATATTTGCACAGGGTTTTGGCCCCATAACAGAAATTTTTTGGTTTTGCATTTTATTGTTTTTGTTAGGTGCTGTCAAGTTGGTGTCCAACTCATAGTGACCATATGCACAACAGACGAAACACTATTGTCAGTGCTTCTCTGCTATTCATAGGGTTTTCAATGGTGGATTGATTTTTGGGAGTAGATTACTGAGTCCTTCTCCCAAGCCTGTAGCACCTGGTGTTCCCAAGGCAGTCTCCCATTCAAGTACTAACCAGGCCCAACCATGCCTAGCTTCCAAAATCTGACAGGATCAGATGCCACAGTACTATAGCTGTAGGCATTTTATTAACATGTATTAATTTTATAAATCATTATATTTTTATACATGTATATAATGAACTTTGATCATATTTACCTCCTCTCTTGTCCCCCCCCAAATAGTCCCCTTCCTTTTTCCAAATAATCTCTCTTCGAATTTCATAACTTTTTAAAAAAAAATCTAGAACCCACACCAGAGAGAAAATGTGATTTTCTTATCTTTCTGAGCCTAGCTTACTTCACTTACTATGATGATCTCCAGTTCCATTCATTTTTCTGCAAATGACCTCATTTTCTTCTTTTTAATGCCTAAATAATATTCTATTGTATACATATACCACATTTTCTTTGTCCATTCACTTGTTAATTGGCACCTCAGCTGATTCCATAAAGTGGTTATCTCATGATATAATCAATAAACATTTAATAATCTTCTTCTGAACATACAACTCTATATTGTTCTTGTTAGGTGCCCTTGAGTTGGGTCTGACTCATAGCAACCCTATATACAGCAGAATGAAAAACTTCTCAATTCTGTGCCATGCACATGATATTTTTATGTTTAAGCCCGTTGTTGCAGTCACTGTGCCAAT
This sequence comes from Pedetes capensis, assembly GCA_007922755.1. Lineage (NCBI taxonomy): Eukaryota > Metazoa > Chordata > Mammalia > Rodentia > Pedetidae > Pedetes > Pedetes capensis. The sequence goes on along the minus strand of VMDO01000226.1, from coordinate 161,176 downwards.
CAACCTAGTGGAGGGTCTTCCTATTTTTCATTGACCCACCACTCTCCCAAACATGATCTCCTTCACTAGGGATTGGTCCCTCCTGAAAACATGTCCAAAATATGTAAGATGCAGTGTATCCATTCTTACTCCCAAGAAGCACTCTGGTTTCACTTCTTCTAAGACAGATCTGTTGGTTCTTTTTGCAGTGTATGGTATATCAATATTCGTCCTCAGCACCATAATTCAAAAGGATCAGTTCTTATTCTGTCTCCCTTCTGCAATGTCCAGCATATGATGCAACTGAAAATACCATAGCCTGAGTCAGGTGCTCTTTCATCTTCAGTGTGACAGATTTGCTTTTCGACACTTTAAAGAGATCTTTTGCCATGGCTTTTCCTAATGAAAGGCATCTTTGGATTTCTTGACTGGTGCTTCTGTGAGTATTGATTGTAGAATGAAGTAAATCAAAATCTTGGACAATCTCAATCTTTTCTCCATTTATCATGAAGTTGCTTACTGATTCAATCATAAGGATTTTTGTTTTCTTGATGCTGAAGTATAATCCGTACTGAAAGCTGTATACTTGGATCTTCACCAGTAAATATTTCAAATCCTCTTAATTTTCAGCAAGCAGAGTTGTGTCATCTGCATAACACAAATTGTTAAAGAGACTTTTTCCAATCCTGATGCCATGTGCTTCTTCATAAAGTCCAGCTTCTTGGATTATTTGCTCAGCATAGAAATTGAAGAGATGTGGTGAAAGGATACAGCTCTGATACATACCTTTCTCAACTTGAAACCAGGCAGTGTTTCCATGTTCTGTTGGAATGACTGCCTCCTGGTCCATGGACAGATTCCTAATGCACACAATTAGGTGCTCTGGTATTCCCATGCTTTCCAATATTATTCATAATTTGTTATGATCCACACAGTCAAATGCCTTTGCATAGTCAGTAAAACATAGACATCTTTCTGATATTCTCTGCTTTCAGCTAATATCCACCTGACATCAGCAATGATGTCCCTGGTTCTTTACCCTTTTCTGAATCCAGCTTAATTTTCCAGCAGTTCCCTGTCTAAATACTGCTGTAGACACTTTTGTATGATCTTTAGCAAAATTTTACTGGTGAATGATATTAATGATATCATTCGATAGTTTCCACATTCAGTTGGATCACCTTTCTTGGGAATAGGCACAAATATGGATCTCGTCCAGTTAGTTCACAAGGTAACTGATTTCCAAATCTCTTGACATAAACAAGTTAGCACCTCCAGTTCTGCATCTGTTTATTCAAACACCTCTACTGGTATTCCATCAATTCCTTCAAAGCAGCTTCCACTTTGTCCTTCAGTACTACTGGTTCCTGATCAGATGCAACCTCTTGAAATGGTTGGTCATCCATCAATTCTTTTTGGTATAATGATGGTGTGTATTCCTTCCATCTTCTTGTGATGTTTCCATCATCATTTAATATTTTTCTTACAGAATCCTGTGCTATCATTATTGAATGTTTTCTTCATTTCCTTAAGCTTGAAAAAACAGAGTGTGTTCTTCCCTTTTGGTTTTCTATCTCCAGATCCTTGCACATGTCATTATAACATTTGATTTTGTCTTATCTTGCTGCCTTTTGAAATCATCTATTTAGTTCCTTAACTTCATCATATCTTTCTTTTACTTTAGCTACTCAACATTGAAGGGCAAGTTTCAGAGTCTCTTTTGACACATAATTTGGTCTTTTCTGTTTTTCCTGCTTTTTAATAACTTTTGCTTTCTTCATGAATGGTATCTTTGATGTCATGCCACAAGTTGTCTGGTCTCCTATCATTAGTGTCTATTGCATCAAACCTGTTCTTGAGGTGGTCTCTGAACTCAGGTGAGATATACTCAACATCATACCTTGGCCCTCGTATACTCATTCTAATTTTCTTCAGTTTCAGTTTGAAACTGCATATGAGTAGTGGATGGTCTGATCCACAACCAGCACCTGATCTTATTCTGACATTTGATATTGAACTTTTTCATCACCTCTTTCCACAAATATAGTCAATTTTGTTCCTATAAATTCCATCTGGTAAATTCCATGTGTATAGTCACAGTTTCTGTTGGTGAAAAAAATTTATTTGCAATGAAAAGATCATTGATCTGACAAATTCTATTATGTGGTCTCCAGCATTGTTTCTGTCACCAAGGCCATATTTTCCAACTACTGAGTGTTCTTCCTCATTTTCAACTTTTGCATCCCAGTCACCAGTAACTATCAGGACATCCAGATTGCATGTTTGATCTATTTCATATGGCAAGAGTTGGTAAAAATCTTCCTTTTCTTCATTTTTAGCCTTAATAGTGGGTGTGTAAATTTGAATAATAGTCATATTAACTGAACTTCCTTGTAGGTATATGGATATTTTTCTATCACTGATAGGATTGTACTTCAGGACAGATGTTGTGATGTCTTTTTTGATGATGAATGCAACCCTATTTCTCTTTAATTTGTCATTCCCAGCATAGCAGTCCATATAATTATCTGATTCAAAATGGCCCATGCTAGTCCATTTTAGCTCACTGATGCATAGAATATCAATATTTATGTACTCCATTTCCCTTTTAATGATTTCTAATTTTCCTAGATTCATACTATGTGCATTCCATGTTCCAATTATTTTAGATGCTTACAGTTGTTCCTCTTTGTTTTGAGTTATGCCACATTAGTAAATGGATGTCCCTGGGGCTTCACTCTATTTCTGTCATTAAGGTAAACTCTACTTTGAGGAGGCAATTCTTCCCCAGTAGTCTTTTGAGTACTTTCCAATATGGGAGGCTCATTTTCTGGCACTATGTCTGACAGTGTTTCTCTGCTATTGATAGGGTTTTCAATGGCTGATTGTTTCAGGAGTAGGCTGCCAGGTCCTACTTCCTAGTCTATCTTAGTCTGGAAGCTGAGAGGAAACCTGTCCACCATGGGTGACCTTGTTGGTATCTGTAATACCAATAGCATAGCTTTCAGCATCATAGCAATTCACAAGCCCTCCCAGTAGGACAAAGTGACAAGACATGTGGAGATATTTTATATTAAGACTCAAAAAGACAAAAGAATGATTATGTAGCTATTGTAGGTTCTGATAGGATAACTAAAAATGAGAGAGGCTGATTTCCTCTTTTTCAATTAAACTAGTGATAGTTTTCAGAATTTTGTCTGGATCATTACTACTTCCCAACCCAATATTGTGGCACACTGGTTTCTTACAAGGTCATGTTTTTTTCAATTTGGAAAAAATATTCTATCTAGGAACATGAGTATTATACTTCTCCCTGAGCTAAGAACTAGCATTAATAGAAATCAAAACAGTAATTATTTCATGTAGTGTCAATAAAATCAATGCAATCATTATTGTGGATATATATTGAGAATATATGTGTGCTGCACCACCCTAGCATCTGATCCCATCAGATCTCAGAATCTTAGCAGGTTCTGGCCTGGTTAGTACTTGGAAGGGACACTGCTTGGGAACATCAGGTGCTGTAGGCTTGGCAGAAGGACCTGACAGCCCATTTCCCAAAAAATAATCAGCCACTGAAAACTCTATGAGTAACAGGCCTGCAGCCATACCTCTTTGGTACCCAATCCCATCAGATCTCGGAAGATAAGCAGGGCCTGTTCTGGTTAGTACTTGAATGGGAGGGACACCATCCAGGAGCACCAGGTGCTGTAGGCTTGAGAGAAGGACCTGGCAACCCACTCGCAAAAAACAATCAGCCATTAAAAACCCTATGAATAGAAGAAAAGCATGACAATAGCGGTTCTCCTGTTGTACATAGGGTCGCTATGAGTTGGATACTGACTTGACGGCACCTAACAACAACAACAGGCTGGGATTTAGCTCAGTTGTTAGAGCATTGCTCTACAGTCTCTGAGGTCCTGAGTTCAAATCCCAGCACCACAAAAATGGGAGCAGGACGTGGCAATCCACTCCCAAGGCAATCCTGAAAACAATCAGCCATTGAAAACCCTATAAGGGTCACTATGAGTTGAACACAACTCAGTGACACCTAATAACAAAAACAACCATCAACAATAACTATATGAATAGCAGAGAAGCACTGACAATAGTGATAGGCATGGCACAGTGTCAGACAGCATTTTGTCTGTTACATATAGGGTTGCTATGAGTCAGATTTGACTCAACAACACCAAATAACAACAACAAATTATATATATAGGAATATGTATATATGAAGACTTTCCACCCTGGTATCCAAACTAAGCAGGGCCAGGCCTGGTTAGTACTTGGATAGAGATTGCCTTGAAATACCAAGTGCTGTAGGCTTAGGAGAAGGGCTTGACATCTCACTTCCAAAACAATCAGCCATTGGAAACCCTATGAAGAGCAGGGAAGCACTGATAATAGTGCCAGGCATGGCACAGTGTCTGGGAGTGTTTCATTTTGTTGTTCATAGGGTGGCTATGAATCAAGCATGACTTGAAGTCACCTAACAAGAAGACTTTATGCACACACACACACACACACACACACACACACACACACACGCACACACACACGCAATCTTCTATGGAGAAGAACATGGCAATCCACTCCCAAAGCAATCCCAAAACAATCACCATTTGAGAACACAATGAGGGTCTGGAATCAGACTCAACTCAATGAAACCTAACAACAACAAAAGTATATCTTCTATATTCTCCATACCACCTTGAGACAAGGGGATAGATATTGAAATTGGCATGGCAGAATAACAAAACATTAGTAAATTCAAAACTAAAACATCAAGAAAAGTCTTTAAAAATAAACCTATGGGCTTGGAGAAAAGATGACAGACAGATAACACCCACCTTAAGACTCTGAGAAACAAGAGAGCTTAAATGATGGCTTAGAACTCGTACTAGTCAGTATAGTAAGATATAGTAAAGATATAGTCAGATATAGTAAAAAGTTAGATAAGAGACAGGGGTAAGAAAAAAATCACAGGTTAGGTAAGTACCATATACTGCAGAAAAAATTTTAAAAGGGAGAAGGAATCAGTGTGGCAGGTCAGAGAGAGTGTGCCATTAGAAACATGGAGGTTTGTACCAGCAGGAAGAGAAAATTGTCACCCTTAAGAATTCAGCCACCAGGAAGCCCACCAGCAATTCTTCCAGCAAAATGTGGACTGCACAGATGGTGGAGAGAGTTTGGGGGATGACAAGATTGGACTCCAAAGTGGAGAAGCACTAGTGGAACTTCCATGGGGACCCCTTCATTGCCCTAATTGCCAAGAATGGATAGCATACAGTCCAGAGAAAAAACCACGCAGGTGCCTGGAGCTGGGATCCACTGTGGAGCACAGCCCTGGCAACCCACCAACATTCTGCTGATACACTTGCACCACTTCCCATGGAGAGAAATTGGTGACTGAGTCTAGGATGGAAAGGGCAATCAGTGCCAGCAGTGCAGTCCACCATCTCCTCATTGCAGTGGTCCTAGCTGCACAGTTTGCAATAAGACAGTAGTATGACACGAGTTCCACATGGTAGCTCAGGCCTCAGATCCACTGGGGGTGATAAAATATCATCCCGCCCACTGCACCATGAGATCAGTGATTGAGTGTGATGGAGGTCAGAATGCACTTGAGAGAGGGTACCTTTGGGCCCTGGCTCATGGCCATCTGCTACTGTTATTTGGGCTGCAATCTCTGAGCTGAGACCTTAGCCCCTGAGCTATGTGGGGGAGACAGAAGTCTTGGAAGGTCTGCAGGGGACACACTGCCTCCTTGCTAATGCAGCACTGGCAGTGCACCCCACAGGGCAGGTTGCCAAGAGCACCTGAAATCTGGTCTAGCCCAAGAAAGTGGCTCAGACTTTCCAACATTATCCCCTACTGGGAGGACACTACACACAAACCCCTTCCCCCCAGTGAGAAAGCAAGTAGAGAAAATCCCTTTCCTTGCAACAGAACTAAGAAATCTCAAAATAAAGCTGACATCATCACTTATGAAATTTTACACAAGAGAGTAATGAAAATGGGACTATAGGTAGAGGCACCAGGAGGGAAAAAACTGAACAACAACACAGCATGGCTTTCCCTGATAGCAGGCAAGAAGGAGATACTGTGGGGCACTGGGCAAAGATGCTCACTTGAGGAAAATATGGTGGGGCTCTCTCAGATGGTTGCTGGTTGCTGCTGGTGGAATGGAAGGTGGTCAAACCAGAAGTCTGCAGGACTATCCAGGGAAGAGGTCAAAAGAGGAACTGTGAATGCATGTGTGTGCAAGGCACTTTTTCTCTTTTCTTTCAATTGTTGTTGGGGATTTTTAAATCACTGTCTTCCTTTTCCTTTTCTTTTTTATCTTTCCTTTTTTATTTTTAATTTCAGTATATTTCACTTTTCCATTTTCTTTTCTTTTCCTTTTTTCTTTTTCTTTTTCTTTCCTTTTTTCCCCATCTCCTCCCCTCCTTCCTCCCCCAGTAGAGAAGTAGAAATGGTTGCCACCATAGCCCCTAGTACCATTGGAATTGTGAACTGGAGAGAGGGAAACTAAGGGGTGGAGAGTCCAGAGCACAATGAAGAGTGACACAAACTGATGGTTCCTTGCACTTAGGAGAACTGACCAAGAACAAGGCCCTTCTGGGGTCAGGTAGAGCTTGTGACTTGGAGTAATAGTGCCACAGACTCGACACCCTGAGAAATATGATTTAGGCTTTGGACCAGTTGGGAGCTGGAAACATAGAGGGTGGAGAGATAGTGAGGGAGGCATTGCTGTTTACAGAGTTTGCAGCAAAACCTGGACACTGGGCACTGAAGCTGCAAGCTACAGGATGGGGAGGAGAGAGAAAAGTGCCAGTGACTCATCATCACCTGAACTCAAAGGAATGCCGGGGCAAGAATCACTTTACACATGTGGGAGGTGGAACCTAGCTCCCAGACCAAGCAATGGGCAAACCTCAGCAGAAAAACACACAAAACATGAAAGGACATGCAGGACAGGAATATCGTATAGACCAAAGCTTCTCAACAGATAATATCAGGTAACTCCAATTTCTGATGCCAGAATCAGAATTCAGAACCTTGTTTATAAATATGCTAAGAGGCATCAAAGAAATCAATGCCAGTTACCACAAAACTCAGGGAAAAAAGAAGATATCTCATTTAGAGGACAAATTCTCCAAAGAATTAGAAAACTAAAAAAAAAAAAAAAAACAGTAATACTTGAGATGCAAGGAAAGTTGCATGAAATAAATATTTTAATAAAATGTTCAGTCTCCAGAATAGATGAAGATAAAAACAGGACTGCCATGACAGGGTAACAAGTACAAGATATTAGTTACTCACAAGCCAAGATGGAGAGAATGATGAAAATGTATCAACAAGATCTCCAAGAGGTTTCTGACAAAATGATAAAATGAAACCTAAGAATTCAGGGGTCCACAAAGCACCAGAAAACAGCATGAGAGGATTAAGGAATTTATTCCAGGAAATATTAAGTGAAAACTTCCCAAATCTAAGACAAGAGCTGGATACCTGTACAATTGAATCATTCAGAACCCCAAACAGAGTAGACCAAAACAGATCCTCCCCATGACACATTATAATCAGAATGCTAAACTTAGAGTGCAAAGAAGCCATTCTGAAAGCAGCAAGGGAGAAGCTCCAACTCAACTACAAAGGCAAATCCATCAGAATAATAGTGGACTCTCCACAACAACATTAAAGGGTAGGAAAACTTAGACAGACATCATCCAAACTCTGAAAAAGAATAAATCCCAACCAAGACTACATTATCCAACAAAGCTATCTTTCAAAATAGATGGTGAATACAAGGCATTCCACAATATTGTCCTCTTCAGATGATTTGCAGCCACTAAGCCAGGATTGCAGAGGATCCTCAATCAACTACCACATAGAAGGGAGGAAAGCCAACTCCACTTAGAAGATAAAAGAAATGAACAATTAACATGAGAGGAAATAAAGAATGATATAAGATAAATATAAATCAAAAACCAGTGACAAGTACTGACTCCATAGTAATAAATACCTCTCAATAATTACTCTCAACAAAAACAGTCTTAACTCGCTAATTAAGGGACATAGACTGGCCAATTGGATGAGAAAACATAAGCCCTTGATATGTGTCATTCAAGAGACTCACATAACCCACAAAGACTGTAAAAGAGTGAGAATTAAATGTTGGAAAACAATATACAAAGCAGTGGGGAAAACAAAGAAAAGCAAAAATTGTGATACTAATTTCAGATAGATTAGGTTTCAATCCAAAACTAATTAGAAGAGACAAAGAAGGACACTACATATTACTAAGGGGAATAATCAATCAGGAACCTATAACATTAGTCAATATATATTCTCCAAATACAGGGGCACCTACCTTCATAAAACCAACTTTATTGGAAGTAAAGGAACATATTCAACAAGACCCAATAATTATCAACAGAGAAACAGCAAGCTTAATTTGCAACTTAGACCTACTGGAACTTATAGATGTCTATAGAATATTCCATCTATCTAATGAGGAATACACATTCTTCTCAGCACCATATGGAACTTTTTCTAAGATGGACCACATTTTAGTATGTAAAATAGACTCAATAAATACAAAAAAGTAGAAATTATCCTCTGTACCTTATCATATCACAACAGAATAAAATTAGAACTCAAAACCAAGAAAATCTTCAGAAATTTTACAAACTCTTGGAGACTAAATAATACACTGCTGAATCATCAGTGAGTTATCAAAGAAATTAAAGTATAAATTGAAAAATTCCTTTAATAAAATGAGGGTGAAAATACATCCTACCAAAACTTATGAGATACAACAAAGGCATTTCTAAGAAAGAAATCCATGGAAGTGAGCACCTTCATCAATAAGTTAAGGAAGGTGCAAATAAATGACTTAACAACACAACTCAAGGCATTAGAAAGCCAACAACAACACAATCCAAAATGGAGCACTCAGACAGAAATTATCAGGATCAAGGCAGAGAAATCCCAAGTAGAATGTAGAAAGATAATCCAAAGAATTAATGAGAATAAGAGCTGGTTCTTTAAAAAAATTAATAAAATAGATGCTCCCCCAGTCAACCCTACCAAAAGGCCAAAATTGAAAAAAAAATTAGACATAAGAAAGGAATCACAACCATGGATACCAATGACATCCAAAGTATCTTCAGGTAATACATTAAGAAATTGTATTTTGAAAAAAACTAAAATACAAAAGAAATGGATAAATTTATTAACACATATGATTTACCCAAATTAAGTGCAGAGGATATAAGCAATCTACATAGCCCCATTACATACACTGAAATAGAAAAGGTAATTTTAAAAAATGCTCTGAACAAAAAAAGCCCAGGACCTGATAGGTTCAGAACAGAATTCTACCAAACTTTCAGAGAAAATTAATACTTGTTCTCCACAACTTATTCCAAAGAATAGAAAAGGAGGGAGTACTCTCAAACTCATTCTATGAAACTACCATTACCCTGATAACAAAACCAGGCAAGTATACATCTAAAAAAAGAAAACAATAGACCAATTTCCATAATGAACATTTTTGCAAAAATTCTCAACAAAATCCTGGCAAACAAAATGCAGCAACAGGTAAAAAAAGATTATTCATCATGACCAAATGGGATTTATTCCATACATGCAAGGCTGGTTCAACATATGAAAATCTATCAATGTTATTCAACATATCAACAGAACATATCTACTTCTTGCAAACAGAAGGCACAAGATCATGTTGATCAATGTTGAAAAGGCCTTTGGCAAAAATGCAACATCTTTTCATGATAAAAGCCTTGGAGAAGATAGGCATAACAAGAAATTATCTCAACACCATAAAGGCCATTTATGACAGACCTACAGCCAGTATCATATTAAATGGAGAAAAATTGAAACAATTTCTTCTAAGATAAGGAACAAAACAAGGATGCCCACCTTCTCTTTCTTATTCAACATTGTGATTGAAGTCCTAGCCAGAGAAATCAGACAAGAGAAAGAAGTGAAAGGTATACAAACAGACAAAGAAGAGGTCAAATTATCCTTATTCATGGATGACATGATCCTTTACCTAAGACCCTGAAAACTCCTCTAGAAAACTTTTAGACCTAATTAACTCCTTTAGCAAAGTGTCAGGATATAAAGTTAGCACTCAAGAATCAGTAGCCTTCCTTTACACCAACTGTGAGCAAGAAGAGAAGGAAATTAAGGCAACAATCCCTTTCATGAGAGCCCACCAAAAACTTAAATACTTAGGAATCAATCTAACCAATGATCCTGGAGATCTCTTCAAGGAAAACTTCAAAACGTTAAAGAAAGAAATTGAAGAGGATACTAGAAGGTGGAAGGACCTCCCCTGCTCATGGATTGGGAGAATCAATATTGTAAAAATGGGTATATTATCAAAGCAATTTAGAGATTTAATGCAATCCCCATTAAAATTCTAATGATAGACTTCACATAAATAGTAAAAATAATCCAAAAATCCACATGGAAGCACAAAAGATCACATAGAGTCAAAGCACTCTTAAGCTACAAAACTTGTGCGGGTAGAATCACAATCCCTGACTTTAAACTATACTACAGGGATATAGTAGCAAAAACAGGCTGGTACTGGCATAAAAATAGGCGTCAAGACCAGTGGAACAGAATTGAGGACCCATAGATACACCCAGACATCAATAGCCACCTGATCTTTGACAAAAATTTGAAGCACAAAAATTGGAGAAAAGAAACCTTCTTCAACAAAAGGTGGGGGAAAACTTGGATGTCCTCCTGCAGAAAAATGAAAACAAATCTGTACCTCTCAATCTGTAGGAGAGTTAATTCAAAATGGATAAAAGACCACAAGATAAAACCAGAAACCTTAAAGTTACTAGAAGAAAAGATAGGCAAAATGCTCCAACATATAGGCATAGGAAAGTATTTCCGTAATAAGACCCCAATTGTTCAGGAAATTGCAACAAGAACAGATAAATGGGATTACATGAAATTAAAAAGCCTCTGTACAGCAAAGGAAACAATCAACAGAGTTAAGGAAGAGCCCACTGAATGGAAGAAAATCTTCACATCCTACACATCTGACAGAGAACTAATTTGTAGAATTTACAAAGAACTTAAGAAGGCAATTCCCAAGACAACAAATAATCCAATACAAAAGTTGGCAGAGGAACTGAACAGACAGTTCTCAACTGAAGAAGTTTGTATGGCCAAGAAGCATATGAAAAAATGCTCAATATCTCTAGCCATTAGGGAAATACAAATCAAAACAACTCTAAGAATCCACCTTATTCCAGTAAGAATGGCCAAGATCAACAAAACAAATAACAAATACTGGTGAGGATGTGGAGAAAAAGGAACTCTCTTACAATGTTGATGGGACTATAAATTGGTTCAACCACTTTGGAAATCAATATGGAGATCCTCAGGAAACTAAAGCTAGAACTATTATATGACCCAGCTATACCACTACTGAGAATATACCCAAAGGGAGACGAGTCATCGTATCACAGAGACATCATCTCCATACTCAATGCAGCACCTTTCACAATAGCAAGGATATGGAACCAACCAAGCTGCCCATCAACAGAAGAATGGATTAAAAACTATGGTACATAAACACAAAGGAATTCTACTCAGCAATAAAAAGTTGAAATAATATCATTTGCACAAAATGGATGGAACTGGAGAACATCATCTTAAGCAAATGAACACAAGCTCAAAAAGACAAATACCATATGTTCTCACTCATATGTGGGAGCTGAATCATACTTAAAGGAAGAAAAAAATCCTATACATAAATTGATATATAAAAATGCACAAGTAAACTGAGCAAAGAAGGGACAATATAAAGAGTTGAAAGAAGGAGAGAAGGTACCAGCAGAGGGAAGTGAAGATTGGGGAAGATGGGATGAGGAAGAGGGTCAATGTGGAGGGATGAATGAGGAGAAGAAGATGCCAATGTAAACAGTGCAAATTCATGAGTACTTTGGGAAAAAAATAGGGGAATATAAACCAAGTAAGCATTTGGTTATTTGTCTACATATTAGTCATGGGCTAGGATTTAGCTCAGTTGGTAGGGCACTGCTCTGCAGTCTCTGAGGTCCTGAGTTCAATTCTCAGCACTGCAAACATGGGAGAAGGACATGAAAATCCTCCGCCAAAGCAATCCTGAAACAATCAGCCACTGAAAATCCTGCAAGTGTCACTATGAGACAGACATGACTCTATGGCACCTAACAACAACAACAACATATAAGCCATAGGTTCCATAAACTTTGTGCATTTATGAAAGTGTTGCCAGAAGTGATGTAAAGGATATATAATGGAAAAATCCAATGCTGTACTACTCTGTACCCCATAATCATTTACTAATAAAGGGGAAAAAATATATAAACCAGTGTTGTATTTCTCTTTTGCTTCAGAATCTCCCTATTCCTGTCCATCTTCTTCAATCACTTTTTAAATTATTTATTCATTCACTTGCTCATTCATTCTACAAATGAGTTTTAAGTGATTAACAGATATCAAGCACTATGTTGGGTCCTGATAATATGAGAGATTAAAAACACAGCCTGAATCTCCAAGAGATTAAATCTAGAGGGTGAGACATACCAGCAAGCAGATTAATTAAACATCTGTTATTGGGATCTACAATGAGCTTCATTCAGAGCTCTTACTGGAGGAACAGGGAACACTTCATGCAAGAAGAAATGTCAAAGCCAAGTTCTAAAGTTCTAGCCATGTTAACTAATGCTAGGGAATTGGCAAGGGGCTATGGAGAAGGAAGAGCATTAATGTTGAGAAAGTTTAAGTGAGTATACTTGAAGCCTAGGTTTCAAGAACAATTAAAGTCAAAAATGTAAGCAAAGCCAAGTCAAAAGGAGCCAGAAGGTATTGTCATGTATCTGGATTTTTATCCTAAGAGATCACTCAGGAAACAGAGTACAGTAAATAACATTGATTTAGCCTGGAGTGTATGATAGAAATTTATTTTTCTGATACTAGGGGCCTGAACCTAGGGTTTAGCCCATACTTTGCAAATGTTCTGCCACTGAACTGTACCCCTAGACCCTTTTCATTTTTTAAATTGAGAAATGTCTCATGAAGATGAAGTTATGAAGACTGCAGAGCAATTATTGAAATAAAAAATACAAAAGAATTAAGGTTGTGGCAGCAAGAAGGTATAAAAGAGAGAATCAAGAGACTTGACACAGAATGGAGGGGACTTAATTCATTCTTCTTTGCCAGTTTCCTTTACAGATTTCTGTTTCCCTAACTTTCTCTGACATTTGTGTTTCTAAAACCTATCAGCCTCTCTATTACCAAGTATGTCTCTTACTTTGCATTTTCACCAGCTAAAATAATAAACAATAGATTTGGAAAACAGTGTATGAAAAGCCAAGTAAAAATGAAATACTTGTTCCTTACCTTTAGTTAATTATCAATGTCATTTTTACATGTAAAATATTCTACTAGTAAAATGTAGCAAGGGAAGGGAACCAAAAGGAATATGGCTTATAGGTTTACCTGATAACCTACCAATATCTAAAAGTACATTAAAAACACTCTTTGGTCTGGTGAATTGTCATACAGATTTGAATATGTCACAGAAGTACAATATTCTTTTAAGTAATGCTGCTCTGTTACACAACTGGGGACATCATTAAAATACTGTTCCATGGAGCTATATGATGGAGCAGCTTTACACTCAGGAGCAGCTTTACACTCAGGTTCAGCTTGCTGGAAGAGTGAGCAGGTATTACCATGACTTTTTGGATTTCTTTGTGGAACTACATTCTGGCTTCTAAAGTTGGTACTCAGACTCCAGGAAGAAGTTTGAATAAAAAGACTTATAAAGACAAATTTGGTCCTCAATATGTTGTGGACATTACTGTGGTTCTGCATGAGGCTGAATATAAGGCAAACATTTGAACATCATTTCAAACACTATTATTACTATCCTTATCCTTCCAGAATGAACATCTGATTACTATTAAACTTTATTCTCCTGAAAAAATAATTCTCCTCAATCATGTATGCATTCTTGAATTATAGCCAAAGAAATATGTTTCAGTAGTTCCTTACAACACACATTTCATTATGTATTAATGAATCAAACAAATCAATGTTCTAAGAGACCATTAGATGACTTTTCATGCATCCATCCATCCTTCCAAACATGCAATCAAATGAAGCCAGATCCACATCATGACTGAAGATTAAAAGCATCACAACTCATAATGTAACCCAGATATAATTTTAAATAAGTTTCAGGAAATGTACATACCAAAATCATACTGATAACTTCCAAAAGTCACACACCTAACACTGCTCTCATGTTATTCCACTCTCACATCCCACCTTTGCTGTAACAAAGTAATGATATTGAGGACACATGATAAACAACAGATATGGAAAATAATGTGTAAAAAGCCAAGTAAGAAGCAAGTACTTGTTCCTAACTTTTAGTTAATAATCAATGTCATTTTGATATATAAAATGTTCTATTAGTAAAATGCAGCAATGGAAGGGAGACAAAAGAATTGACACCTGTATTTCAAGTGATTATGGAAATTTCATTATAGACTTTTGAGGCACCCTTTTACCCTGCCTTGAAAATTTAATGTGAAGGCCACATTAAGCACATTTCAGATTATAGCCTATATGTAAAATGAGATACAAGTTCTGCAAAAATATCTTTTTAATATCCCACTCTATTATAGAATTGCAAAAGGATTGCACTTAATAACCAAAATGCCTTGTGAAATCGAGTGTTCTTTTAAGTAACAGTATTGGAAAACTAGAATAGCCGTGGTCCAACCCCTGCTTCCCTAAAACATTCATCTTCCAAGCTCTACCTTTTGATTACTACATTTCAACCTTCTGGCCTCCTTCCCAGATCTTCCAGAGTCATGGATTTTTTTTTCTGCTGCTGATTGAGCCTTCACTCACACCCTGATATAAGGGGTCAGGTATGGGTCTTCTCACAACAAACCCCCAACGACTCGAATATGCAAATCACTATGAGTATCATTAGCAGTTCTCTGAGGCCAGAGGCTCTGCTAGTCTTATTCATCCCTCAAGCAGAGCATAGGACATAGTTGTTGTTGTTAGGTGCCATTCACTAGGGTTGAACTCATAATGACCCTCATAGGGTTTTTGATGACTGATTGTTTTGGGAGTAGGATGCCATGTCCTTCTCCCATTTTTGCAGTGCTGGTGATCAAACTCAGGGCCTCAGAAAGCACAGAATAGCACTCTACCAACTGAACTATACCCTAGCCATAGGACACAATAACATGAAGGAAGTATGCATTGAATGAATACATGAAAATGACTAGGTGAAAGAAACAAAGGAAGAGAAATATAAAGAAATAAATGGAACTAGCCAACAAACTGATAATCTTCTCATGGTTTCTTTATTTCTCATGAATAAAGTTTATTTATTCAAATTAAATAATAGCAATTTTTAGTTCTTTGAGCTCACAAGAGCCTCTGGAGCACAAGAACCTTTTAATAAAGTAGCTCCTCTTTGTTATAAATCATTCATAGAGAAAGAGACTCTTACAGGACTAACAACATTATTCATTTTACTGAATCTCATAAAAATAAAGATTTAACAACAGACTCATAAAAAGGTTGTTGGTGATGAAGTCCAAAGAACTAGGGATGCTTGTGTACAAATTGCTATAGGACGTGCCAGATGGAGAAATAAAGGAAATGGGAGTTGGTTACAATGCCCAAGTAATTCAATGAATTAAAACCTTATGATTCCTCTTATAGTGGAGAGTAGCTCTCTATGTGGGCATGAACACTTTAGAATAAGGCTAACAGAAAATAGTAAATGTCTTAGATAAAAAGAGAAATGCTGGAAGCAAAACTATACATTCTATTCCATTTTATTGTCCTTCCAGAAGAGTAAGTAGATGCTGTAAGCTTGAGCCCTTTAAAGGAAAGAAGGACTATCATGTTGAGAGCTAAACCAAACCATCTCTGGAGTGTTTATCATGTCCCAGGGACCTTGCTGAGACTTTTGTGTATTATCTCATTTGACTCTCAAAATAACTCTTTGAGATAAATGCTACTATTCATCTTTAGGAGGTTAATTGACTTGCTGAAAGATTTACAACAATATGTGGTAGAAGTGGCTCTCAACTCAACCCCATTAACAACAGGACCCCATTCCATACTTCACTCTCTTGTATACTGTCCTCAGAGGTCTCTAAGGATAACTCATGGACCTTGTAAATGACAAAACAAAGCTTCATTCCATGTGCCTTTTTGCTAGGAATTTTCTTGCATTCTCTCCTTGGACTATGGACTTATTCAATCATAAGGGCTAATTCTTAGAATCTCTTTAATGCCTAAAACAATCAAAAATTTCTGATGGGACTGATGAAAGGTAATACTGGCACAAGCTATTTTCTCAATTTCACATATTAAGATTTAATAATCTAAAATAATGCAAGCATTCTAATAGGATTTGCATTTCTTTTCTGTGGACTTGGGACTCAGCTTTACTTTGAGAACTTGGCTCCCTGGGGGCAAACCTTTGGACATTTTTACCCAGACTCAAGACCTAGATGTCCCTCTAACTTCTTCTGCCCCACAATGCTGTGAGGAAGTCTGCCATAGGCTCAGCCTCCTGACTAGTTGCCTGTCCCACCATCATGCCTTCCACCATTATGGACTGATCCTCTAACTGTGAGCTCCCAATAAACCTTCCCTCCATAAGTTAGTTTTGGTTGGCTTTTCTGCTATAGTGACGACAGCTGACTAATACAGTTACATAGTTTGCTTAAGGTAAAAGAGCTTGCAGGTGGCAGGGCTAGAATTCAAATATAGATCTGTCTCCTGCTATATCAACTGCCACGCCAGGAAATAACTGGGTAGTTATTTCCTTTGACTTAATTAGTAATTTAAGAATCTTCTTTTCTTCCTCTCACTGGTCCTTATAATCACTGCTGTTGAATCAAACAAATAGAAAATGTTAGACTGAATGTTTACATTCTAAAAAAGAATAAAATAATTTTAAGGAAAAAAGTCCCAAAACCTTCTCTTCTAACTTGTACCAATTAAATAAAGAGATGCCAAGGGGCTTGTGTGGAGGTAGATGCTGTTCATGACCACTTGGCTCTAGTACTTGAAAATCCAGTACTTGAGTAAAACATTTTTCATCTGATCACAGCCAAGCATTTTATTTTTTTCAAGCAAAACCAAGTGCAAATTATGTTTGTTTTTAAAATTATGATCTCTACTTTACAAGTGAAATTCCACACACCAAAGTGTGAGCTTATTTTGATAAAACTACATTTCAAATTCTACATGCAACTAGGGATAAAATCAGGACATGTGGTGTGGGGTTTTTATAAAAGTCAAAATCTGATAATTAGCACCAAAACTGTTCTTTGAAATCTGAAAGTATTGGAGATAATAGAAGTAAAATCTCATGGAAATGCCAAGAATTTCTGCTCTTGCTAAATCCTACCAAATACCACAAAGCACAAAGGTGATACACATTTCAAAACTATTATGCCTTGATTATTACTGAGAAAAGAGACAAGGACGTGTTTTTTTCAACTTTTTATTACTATAAAGTTTCTACTGATTTTTAATTATCCTGTTTTTAAGTTGGTCATTATCAACTTGGAAACTATTATGTAGACTTAAGTCCACATATTGGCTTTAGCCAGTAAAAGAAGCAATGTATAAAACACTTATGGGTACTTTTATTGCATCTAAATAGATATCTCAATGGCCAGGACAAAGATATGACCCAACAAGAGATTTAGGATGAATTTTATAAGAAGCACCTAGAATCGGAAGGCCCTGACCCTACAACTGGTATTTGTTTGTGTCCTTATTTGTAGAGTGTGCATGTGGGTGCAAGCGTACATCTTAATTCTGCCAGCTTTAGTAGTAGTAAAATAAAATAAAATCTATCTTGGCAGGTTTCCAGGCAAACTGGTGACTGACTGCTTGATTCTGCTGATTTCAATAACTGCGTCACACCCTGTTCTCCAATGCACCTCAAGCCTGCATTATTACTTAGTAGAGGAATTGTAGGATTTAATGCTTCAAGAATTGGCAGCAGATTGTGCCAGCAGTCCTTAAACAGCAGCATACTGTATTTATTTGTATACTGCATTTCATCCAATGTATGTAATTTTATCTCCAAATCCAACATTTGTTGGCGATTACATAAAGAACGATTCTGTTTAAGTCAAAACAGCAGTCAAAACAGGAACAATGCTACATTATAGCTTGGATGTGAAGTAAATAGCTGATACCAGGTTTTGTGGCTTTTTTTTTTTTTTTGGAAAGCAACCAATATTTCTATTTCAGACAATATACCCTACTTTAATACAAAGCAAGTCAAATCTTTAGTTATGTAGAGAAAGTATTTCAACTATTTAAAGGGTATTATCTTGCAATGAAATACCCAAAAACAATTTCTTAGAAGATCATCTATCAAACTAAAACTAATGAGATACTGACATTCTAATGCATGTAAGAGAAACATCTAAATAACATCATTAATTTTTAAGACATTTAACATTGTTAGTACAAATCATATTTTGTATGTGTATATATATATGTATGTATGCATGTATATATAGTCATAAATGGCTTAATGCCAAGAATATATTCTGAGAACTTCATCATTAAGCAATATCATCATTGTGCAAGCATCATAGAGTATACTTACACAACGTAGATGGTACAGCCTACTATACACTTCAGCTATTTAGAGCCACCACTTTATGCAGCTCATGACTATATGTATATATGCATTATGCATGTGAAAGGAAGGATAGAATTTTGGTGGGTAAAGTAAAAAGGTTATAAATACCTTTAAATACCTAAAGGTTTAAATTTTTAAAGTTACTTAAATTTGAAGGTATAAAATATAAATTTGATCTATACCAAGCCTCTGTATAGCAAGGTACTAATGCATTTTATTAATTAAAGAAGCACAGGGTATTTATGGTGTAAATTACAAATTATATGTCCCGTTTAAACTGTATCATTTTATGTTCTTAATCTTGAGTTTGGACAAAATCATTTAGCCAGGCACTAGGCATAGGAAATTATACTACCATCTGGGACTATGAGAACAAAATGTGGAGAGCCAAGGATCACCAGCCAAATGATGGTCCCACTGCCCAAAATATGTTATGATATCTCCAAGTGGCCTCACATGCTTAATGTGTTCCTCTCTGGGTGAGTCCACACAGCATAGTGTGAGCAAATAGTCTGTGGTTGGTAAATAAATATATATATAAATACTGGCTTTTAAAGCTCTTCAGCAGAGTAAAACACCATTATCATTGACTATCTTGGAAACCTGGGCTAATCACTTGACCCTCTAGGTCTGTTTCCTTATCCATAAAATAGAGGTTGCACTAGATAACCTTCAGTTCAGTTTTGTTCAAAGAACATTTCTCATCACCTTAATTATACTAGATGCTGTTAGTGCCAAGACAAATAAGACATATCCTTGTCCTGGAGGGATTTAGAGTCTAAAAAAGAAGTAATACATAAATATCAGTAGATCAGTTTGGAATAATACAGAGTCAAGAGACATGGGAATCTTAAGTTATTTTTTAGTGAATCTTTGCTAGTAGTTATTCTCAGTATTTTTTTCACAATAAGATGAGGTACTGTGTCCTGACCTCAGGCAGGAGGAGAGAATGTTAAGAAGAGTCAGAAGAAGGACATGGGACAAGATCCATGGTTTTTGCTTCCAAGAAGAGGCAAGGGAAAAAATGGAAAGGGAAGCCAAGAAACCTCACATTCAAATGACTTAATTATCCCTCAGCTGGCTTATGCAATGCTTAAGTGATTTATCTGTCCAACTTGGAATAAGCCACCGAAGAAACATTCTGTCTCCTTCCTAATAAATACAACTTTTGCACTCATCAAAAGATTGGGTAAGTTTGACGATCATAAAAGCGGTCAAAGAACTGATAAGATGTGTTCTAACTTGTTCTGGCCAAAATGTAATGGACGTTATTGGTGAACTTTTATATTATAAACTTTTCATCTGCCAGCCATTTCATTTCATTTTTAAATGAGCCAGACACCATAGTACACCCCTGGAATCCCAACAACTTGGGAGGCTGAGGCAAGAGCATTGCAAGTTGGAAGCTAGAGGTAGCCTACACAACATAGCAAGACCTTGTCTCAAAATTAAAAAAAAAAAAAAAAATTAAGTGGACTTAGGGTATAGCTCAGTGACAGAGCACTTGTCTAACATGTACAAGGTCCTGGGTTCAACCCTCTGCCCCTGTACTGAAAAAAATAAATTTATAACGCCTTTGAGTTGAAATGATAATAAAGTGACATTTTGGTTTTTTATATTTTAAAACTGCTGCATTTGATCTATTTTCTTTACAAAAATCAAAATAATTGTGAAGAGCTACCTGGGTAGCTATATATGCATATATGTTTTCACTCTTGGATTATTCTGAACTGTGATACACACACTGATAATTTATGCTGCCAAGATTTTGAAGGTAAAAAACTATGCTTTAGATGAGAAGATTGGAAGTTTTCCTGAAAATGGATTGGAAGATAGCTGATGTGATTCCAGTACTCTTTTCTTGTTGTATGTTGGGTTCAGTGCTTCAGAATGGGAAAACATATCTGAGAGTCAAGGGAAAAACATCCTTGCCAAGCAGATGTTGGTAAATTGCCAGCTGAAACAAAGTTGTGATGCTGGTGACAACAAGATTGGTTTCTAGAGGATATTTAGAAAGCAGAGAGTCTGGCTTTGCTATCATTTCCCTCAGGAAGGGCCTGGATGATGGGCTACAGCACATTACCAGCTAGTATCTTGCTTCCAAACATCTGGATTCCTAGTCTCATCCATTTAAAAATGATTTACTCATTGTAGCTTGTTTGCAGAGATTTCAGCCAAAAGAGAAATCGCTCAGCTACCTCTTCCATTTCTGAGCTCGCTCTACCACAATCCTTTTAAAAGATTCAAAGAATCTCACCTTGAAATCCTTTTTGCTTACAAACAAATTTAATATTTAAATTTCTATTTTATAGTCTTTTATAGTCTACCCTTATCAAATCAAGGGGAAAAGGAAATTCAAGCAAACATGTCCAAAACAATGAATGTTTTTGCCTCAGTTACTTAGACAGTTGAAAGTGAAATATATTTAGGGCTTGAATTATACTGAAAATTGATTTATATTTCACATCATTTCATTGGTATAGAACAGTGGTTCACAACTAGGTTTTAAATCAGAATCAAATTTTTCAGAATAGGTGCTCAGGCCCTAGCCCAAACCTGTGGAAGAAGATGGAACACAGGAATAGTTATTTTGAAAAAGACCCCTGTCCCTGATTAAGAAACACTGGTCTAGCATTTTGTTCTACTTAATATTAGGTGTTGAACACCTGGCATAAATTAGACTGTTCAACATCTTGTGTGTGTGGCAAGGCAGAGGAAGACTGTGTACATAAAAAATATAAAATAATTTATAGATAAAGTGTTATAATAAGTAAATGAGTTTAACAAAATCACTAGACACAGTCTTACTACTCAAAAACCAGTAATATTTCTATAAACTAGCCATGAAAAGCCAGAACGAGACAACTTAAAATTATAGTTTAAAAAGCACCATAATAAACCAGGCGGGGTGGCACACGCCTGTAATCCCAGTGGCTCGGGAGGCAGAAGCAGGAGGATCACAAGTTTGAGACCAGAGGCAGTCTGTATAACTTAGCGAGACCCTCTCTCAAAAAGTAAAAAAAAAAAAAAAAAAATGGACTGAGGGTGCAGCTCAGTGGTCCAGCACTTGCAAAGCATGCAAGTGCGAGGCCCTAGGTTCAACCCCGAAGACCGAAAAAAAAAAAAAAAGCACCATAATAACAAATGAATGAACCACAAGTGAATGAACCACCAAAAGATGTAGGAAGAGAGTATAAAACATTGTTCAGGCTTATGAAAAATCTGTATTTAGAGACTAGATGTCTCAATGTTGGAAAAATGTCAATTCTCTCCCGTTTGATAAATATAATAAAAAAAAATTCTAAATATATTTTTGTTTGTTTTTGGTTTTGTTTTTATAAATTGACAAGCTGTTTATAAAATATATGAGAAAGTCCAAAGCTCTTACAGAAAGAATCATTCCTTTCTCTGCTGTCTTGGTTACAACTGAAATTGGATGACCATCTGGCTAAAAGGACAACCTCTGTTCTGACCTCTTGGCAGAGGAAAGAGGTATGGATGATCCACAAGATGACTCAGAAAGTCTTTCCTCCAACATTATCTCTGTCATTTCGCCTATGGTCAATTGGAAAAAGCAACTCATATAGTCAGCCTTCAAGCCAATAGGCAAAAAAATATGTTCCTTGAGTGTTGGAAAGGATTGTTGTTGTTGTTGTTGTTGTTAGGTGCTGTCGAGTCGGTATCCGACTCATAGCGACCCTCATAGGGTTTTCAATGGCTGAGTGCTTCGGGATTGCCTTGGGAGTAGATTGCCAGGCCCTTCTCCCATTTTTGTGGTGCGGGGAATTGAACTTGGGGCCTCAGAGACTGCAGTGCAGCGCTCTACCCACTGAGCTAAATCCCAGCCCTTGGAAAGGATATGGACATTAAAATATATGTCTCAAAAGTTCCCAAATTCCAATACAAAGAAGAGTTCAAGACACCTTGTAATCAAATCAAAGATAAAGAGAGAATTTCAAATGCAGCAAGAGATAAGACCTTTTATATATGAAGGAATTTACAATGAACTGTGGGTGGATTTCTCAGCAGAAACCTTGCAGGCCAGAAGACAGTCAGATAATATATTCAAAGTGCTGAAACAAAATAAAACAAAACAAAATAAGCAAACAAAAAATTCCATGCCAATCAAGTACACTTTACCTACTAAAGTTATCTGTTACAAAAGAGGAAGAGAAAAAGCCATTTCCAGATAAACAAGAAGATGAAGGAGTTCACTACTACTAAAACTTTATAAGAAATACTAAAAACTTCTTACAACCAAAAATAAAGAACACTAGTTAGTATTGCAAAAACATGAAAGTTAAAATTCAGTGACAAAAGTAAATAGTCAAATTCAGAATGCTCTAATACTAGAATGATAGTGCATAAATCAATTTCAATTCTAGTTTAAAAGTGAAAGGACAATAATACTAAAGAGAACTATAGCTGCAATGGGGCTGGGGTTTAGCTCAGTTGGTAGAGTGCTGCTCTGCAAGCTCTGAGGCCCTGGGTTCAATCCCCAGTACTGCAAAAATGGAAGAAGGACCTGACAGTTCACTCCCAAAAAATTCAGCCATCAAAAATCCTATGAATAGCAGAAAAGCACTGACATAGTACTGGGCATGGCACAGTGTCAAGGAATGTTTCATTTTGTTGTACATAAGATCACTATAAGTCAGACCCAACTCTACAGCACCTAACAACAACATAGCTGCAATAATTTGTTAATGAATGAGCAAAATAAAAAAGAAAATTGTGACAACAAAAACAAAATGTTAGTAAGGGAGTAAAAATGTACAAATTCAGAATATCAACAAAGTTTAAATAATATTAAAATAGCCTGTCATAACTGTAATATTTTTATGCAAGCTTCATTGCAATAGTAACCATAAAGTGAAATACTATAGCAGATACACAAAAGATAAAGACATCAAAGCATATCACTGTAGAAAATCAAGTCACAAAGAGAGCAAGAGAGGAAGAAAGGAAGAAAGGCACTACAAAACAGTGAGAGAACAAACTTTAAAATGGCAATAGTAACTTCTTACCCACTAATAACTAGTTTAAATGCAAATAAATTAAGTTCCCTAATCAAAAGACAGAGATTGGCTGATGAATTAAAAACAAATAAACATGCAATATTCAACTCTATGCTGCCTACAAAAGACTTATAGCTATAAGGACACACATGAGCTGAAAGCAAATGGGGGAAAAGATATTCCATGCAAATGGAAACCAAAAGACAGGAGTAGCAGCTGTATTTATATCAGACAAAATAGATAGTAAGTCAAAAATTAAATAAGAAACCAAGGATAAGTCAAAAGAGATGACAAAAATATCTGTAATATTCAACAATGGAAACAAAATGGAAAAAAAAAGTTTATGGGATGCAGCAAAAGCAATCTAAGTGGAAAATTTATAACAATAAATACCTATATCAAAAAAAGAAGGATCTAAAATAATCTACTGTTACATCTTCAAGAAATTAGAAAATTAAGAAGAAACTAAGCCCAAAGTTAGAAGGAAGAAAATAACAAAAATCTGAGCAGGGAAAAAAAAATGAAATAGAGACAAAAATAATAGAAAAGATAAATTAAACTCAGAGTTGACTCCTTGAAAAGATAAACAAAATGGACAAAACTTTATAGTAAGAAAAAAGAAAGATGATCCAAATAAATTCAAAGAAATAAAATAGAAAAGGAAAAGGAAAATATTATAACTGGTACCACAGGAATACAAAGGGAAGAGACCACTATGGACAATTATATGCCAAAAAATTAGACCATAATAAAACCTAAAAGAAATGGATAAATTCCTAGAAACATATAACCTATGAAGAATGAGTCAGTAAGAAACAAAATCTGTATGGTAAATGATGAATTAAGGAGATTGACTCAATCATTTTTTTAACAAATTTCCCAACAAAGACAAGCGTAGGGCCAGATCGTTTCATTGGTGAATTCTACCAAACAAAGAATTATTACCAAACCTCAAATTCTTTCTTGAAGTTCAAAAGAAGGGAAAACTTCCAAACTCATTTTATGAGGCCAGTCTTACCTTGATATCAATGAAAGACAAGAGCACAATAAGGGAAAATTACAGATGAATATCCCCAATGAACATAGATGAAAAAATTCTCAATAAAATAACAGCAAGCCAAATTCAGTAGCATATTAACTGACCAAGTGGGATTTTTATCCTGGGATGCAACAGTGGTTTAACATAGTCAAATCAGTCAATATAATACCAAACATTAACAGAATAAAGGATAAAATCACATATTATCAACTCAATAAATTAAAAAAAAATTTGACTTCCTTTCATGATAAACCTCTCAACAAGTTAATCATGGAAAGAACCTAAAGACTTTAAACATCCATGTCAAGACCACAAATAATAATATGCTCAACAATAAAAAATGGAAATTTTTCTTGCTCCCTTAGGACCACTCTTTACATCTCTTCACCATAGTACCAGAAGTACTACAATGAGCAATTAATTAAGCCAGAGAAAGAAATAAAAGACATTTAAATAAAAAAAGAAATAAAATCATCACAAAATGCATTATTAAAATTTGCTAAACGAGTAGATGTGAAGTGTTCTAAACACAACCTTACGTACTTGAAAGACTGGATCCAGAGGGGCTTCCACATAGATAGACATGGGTGTCCCAGAGTGTGGCTTCCCCAGTGTCTTAGTCAGCTTTTTGTCTCTGTGACAAAATACCTGAGAGAAACCATTTAGAAGGAGGAAGATTTATTCTGGCTCATGGCTTCCCAGTTTCAGCCCCAGGTCATTTGATTCCATTGCATTGGGCTGGTAGTGAGATAGAGTATCAATTGGTGACCAGAGCATGTGGCAAAAGAGACTGCTCAGCTCATGGCAGACAAGGAGAAAGACAGAGAGACAGGGAGGTGAGAGACAGAGAGAAGGTCCAGGGACAAGATGAACTCTTTATTTTTTTCTTTATTAATAAATGATGATGGGGTACAGAGTAATACAGCTTTGGCTTTTTCCATTATGCATCCTTTACATCACTTCTAGCAACATTTTCATGAACCCACAAAGTTTATACGGAGCCTTATGGCTAACATGTAGTAAAACTCAAATGCATATTTGGGTTATCTTCCCCTATTTTTCCAATGTACTCATGAAGTTGCACTGTTTACATTGAGATCATCCTCTCCCCATTCATCACTCCACATTGGCTATCCTCCCCATCCCATCTTCTCCAATCTTCACTTCCCTCTGCTAGTTCCCTCCCTCCTTCTTTCTACTTTTTATAGTGTCCCCTCTTTGCTAAGTTTAATTGTGTACTCTTCATAGCTACTTCTCCAGTGACCCACTTCCTCCAACGAGGCCCCATGTCCTAATAGCCCATTCAGCCATGAATTCATCGATGGGCCAATCCATTTACAAAGTTAGTTCCCTATGATCCAGTCACCTTTTAACAGCAGTACCAGCTGGGGACTAAGCCTTCAACACATGAGCACTTTGTGGGGACACTTCCTATCCAAACCATAATACTCAGAGAGAGCATGTTAGCTCTGCATCCTTTCCCACATACCAGGTGCTATGCATCTCTTCCATAGGTCTGCTCACCTGTATCCTTTGGAATATCCCTTGTGGTAAACTGACAAATGTAAATAAAATATTGCCCTGAATTCTGAAAGCCAAACTAGCAAATTAGTTGAACCTGAAGAGGAGGTTGTGAGAACCCTGATTTACAGCCAGTCAGAAGCACAGGCCACCACCTGTACTTATTATCATCATCTGAAACAGCAGGCAGAAGAATAGAGACTCAACTTTTGGGACCTACCTGTGGGCTCTGATTCTATCTGCAGGTAGATAGTGTCAGAACTGAATTGAATTAGATAATCTCCTGGATAATTTCTGGGGGAGTGGAGAAACCCCACATGCATCTGGAGTCAGTGTTGAGTGGCTGTGTAAGAGTAGACAATTGGAAAACACTTTGATTTTCCTATGTCCATACATAGCATCAGGATAAGGATCCAGCAGCCCACTCCCAAAAAACAATCAGCCATCCAAAACCCTATGAATGGCAGAGAAGCACTAACAATAGTGTTTCACCTGTTGTACATAAGGTCGCTATGAGTCAGACACTGACTCCATGGCATCTAACAACAACATACATCAGCCAACACATGTTTATTAACAGGCTCTGGAGCCAGCCTGCCTGCCTGAGTTGGAATCCCAGCTCTGCCCCTGGCCCAACAGTGAGCCAGTTCTTCACCCCATGTGTGTACCCTCTCTGCTCACCAAATACAAGCAGCTGCAGTGGTCATACAAGGAGGCAACAGGCTTGTGCCCAAAGTTCTTACAACTGCTCCTCCTGAAGAGAAGACATCAATCTGTAATATAAGGTATTATCATTCATCCAGCAAATACACATTAAGTATCTCCTATTTGAAATGTTGGGAGAAGGACATGTCAATCCACTCCCAAGGTAATCCTGAAACAATCAGCCATTGAAAACCCTATGAGGGTCGCTATGAGTCGGACATGACTCAATAACACCTAACAATAACAACATTTGAAAAGTATTGTGAATACATTAATAAGAAAAACAAATACCATCATTGCCTTCGTGGGGTTCCCAGTACAAAAGGACCAGGAAAATAAACCAACAAAATGTATTCCTGAATAAATTACTATTGGTTTTTGGTTTTGTTTTATCTCAGAAGCTGTTCAGTTTCTCTAGAAGCTCTATGGCTCCCTTCTCTATAGACCTCCTAGAAAATACCTGAACTAGAAACCTGAGGTGACCCCCCCAAAAGACACAGTATTCCTTAGTCTAGAGCTCTGAGCTGAAATGGCAGCCAAAAGCAGCAAATAGATTCAAAGTACTCTTTGGAAGCTAAGCTAATGCTATGCCATCCTACCTGCCAATCTCTTTCCTCATTCCATTTATTTTCTCTCTACTATTTTTTAAACAAAAAAATACATGTAAAACAGGGGAGAAATATGGAAAGAAGACGTTTCTGAAACAAAGAGACAGGAGAGAGACAGGCTGTCCAAAATTGAACCAGAGTATTTATGAAATAGATTATTTTTATATTCTAAAACAGAATTTTGATTGCTTTAACATATATATCTCATTCTTCCTTTCAAGAGAAAGAAGGTCAAACTACAATATCTCTACATATATGCTAGTGAAGTAAAAATGTTACTGTTCTTAAGACAATAAATACTGCAGCAGAAAAATAAAGAAGAATGTAGTTGCATGTGAGAAAGAAAGCCAGCAGTGGGCTTTGGGCTATCTTGAATCTCCAGTGCTATTCTTTCACCAAGTATATTATTGAGAAAAAAGGAGCATTCTCTCACACTAGTCATTTATTATTTATTTTTGCACTTTAATTATTTGTGGAAATTCCTGACAGCCTTGCATTCAGCCAGTTTTACTGACAGTCAAGTTAGCACATTAAGGAGTGGGAGGACAAAGCCCCAATGGGAAGAGGAGAAAACAGTGGTTCTAAATACATGGCTACACAGAGATAATTTGATTTAAGGAAGAGAATAATACATTTGTTTAAAATGATGCTATTGATGCAATTTGATTTCTTCACTAGGACATATTTTAAGAGTGTTTTCTACTGATGAAAAGAAAGGTAGGTGAAACTCACTAGATTTGGGAGTTTTCTTTCACTCTGCTTCAAATATTCTATCATTACTTTCTGAGACTACAGGAGACCCTTGTATATCCCTGGATAAAGACAGTGCTTGGTTCTGTAGCAAGGGCATGACCCTGTGGTGAGAATGATCATGAAAGTTAATCCTGTAGTATGAAGATTTTATGGAATCCATTTATTCCTCATATATTCATTTCATTCATTCATTCACAAAAATATAGAGTGCCAGGCACTCTATTAAATATTATATTGTGAGACTATTTAAATAATTCAGTTTTGAAGAATGAAGATTTGAACCAGAATAGTAATTGTAATAAGTTCCTAACTCCCACCAAGTTGTTTGTTTAAGCCAGAAGATGTTTCTGTTTTAGTATATAAAATTTTTTAAAAATCATTTATTGGCACATAAAATGATACATATTTATGGAGTACCATGCATTGCTAAGATATATGTATATATTGTAAAATGCTCAAATTAAGGCAATCACCTTAAGTGATATTTTGTTTGTTTAAGAAGAGTTGTTTTAAACTTTGTTGTTGTTTTTATTTGTTATTTATCAATTTGTTTTTCAGGTATGATCAATGACATTCACTCATCCATATACACAAAGGTTCATCCTTTCATCCTAAAATTCAGCAGGATTCTGTGGCTATCCAAGATTAGTCATATTTTAATGCTTCATTCAAGATTTCATTCTTCTATAGTTATTTCTAGCACTGAAATATTATCACCACTCTTGGAACACCTATTCAGTCCATGGCACTGTTCTAGTTTCTTAAGTCCCATTATCACTTGTCCTCATGGAAATGGAAAGAGATTGTTGTTATTCCCATTTTACAGATTAAAAATCCAAGGCTAAGCAGGGTTTAAAATAGTTGCCTTGTGCTCTCTGAGGCCCTGGATTCAATCTCTAGCAATCCAAACATGGCAGAGGGACATGGCAATCCACTCCCAAAGCAAACCTGAAACAAGCAGTCATTGAAAATCCTATGACTAGCAGAGAAGCACTGACATAGTGATGGGCATGGCATAGTGTTGAGAAGTATTTTGTTCTGTTGTATACAGGGTAGCTATGAGTCAGACCCAACTCAACAGTACCTAATAACAACTAATTAACATGGGAGAAGGGCTTGGAAGCCCACTCCCCAAACGATGTCAAAACAATCTGCCATTGAAAACCCTATGAACAGCAAAGAAGGGCTGACATAGTGCCAGGCATAGCAGTGTCAGCTAGTGTTTCGTTCTCTTGTACTTAACATGGCTATGAGTCGGACCCACTTCACAGCACCTAACAACAACAACAACTAATTAATAGTGGAGTAGGGTCTTAACATGTCTGCCTCAAAAGCCCATAGTCTTCGGAGTTTTACTTCTTTTGTTGCTTCTATCGTAAAAACTTGACCTTAAAAAGTAGCACAATGACAATTACAATTCCTCTAAATTCATACCAAAATGGGAAGCTGCTCTCGGTTTTGCCTTCTTTTATAGCAGCTCCCTGGAGGATTTATTTCAGCAGCTTCTGACAATACAATGAGCACACAGACCGGCATTATCTGCTCCCCGCGCCATGCACCAAGACCTCGAATTTCCTCATTGCCTTGCACATCACACTCTTCTCTTTGAAGGGAATCCCATTTTCCCACCTGCATCCATCATTCATCTGTCATCCCATTCAACTGGTAAGGTTTTTAACTAGATGATTTTTTTTTAATCTTTCTTGGCTAACCTTGTCACTCAAGGTCTTTGCTCTGACTACAATTTTAAAGCTTTCTCATTTTCTTGCCCCCCCAGCTCATCCCCTTGAGAGTAGCAATTAACTCAGGCACCTGTTTTGTTGAGTTTTGCTTTTTACATATTAAAGGGCAGAGGCAACCTGCTTGAGTTTGTCTGAGCTTCCTTTTGATCTTACAGGAGACACACAACAATATCCATCTGCACAACATAAGCAGGGTAATTTAGGAATGGTTTAAGGAGGACTCTTCGAGGTGCTGTTGCTTGGGGTCTGAAGAAGGACCCATTACAGGGAGAGCATGACCCCTTCTCAAATACTTCTCAGAGCAGCAGATGTACTCTGCTGAAATCTCACCTCCCTCTTCTGATGCAGGGGATGAAAGCACCTCTGAAGAGGAACAAAGATCTGTGCTATCATAAAGCATACCATTTTCTCATTGCATTTGAATTGAGTATATTGCTCTTTGGGTTTTGCTAAGATTACACAAAATGTAATTACATTGACACTATTCACCTGGGAACCTAAGAAGTGAATGCTAATACAGCCACATTGGGGGAAAGAAGCTTCCTGAATGATGGAGACACTTTTTCCCTGAACCCAGCATTCTGCCCAGTTTCTTCACTTGAATGATGTGCCTTTTTGTGCTACTCCAGAATCCCACAGTTGCTCCATATGGGAGCACATGTGTGTTTATTTTATAGTGTTGGGGTTCACGGACTCACTCTTCTCCTTTCCCCTTTTTTTCTAGTCAGCTTACAAGCTTTGTGAATACCCATGCTATCTACAAATAAAATTTGATTTAGAGGTGGTTGTTTCTGTTAGGTGTCATCCACTGAGTTGGGTCTTACTCATAGTAAGACCCTATGTATAACAGAACAAAACACTCGCGGCACTGTGCCATGCCCGGCATTATGTCAGTGCTTCTCTGCTATTCTCAAGCTTTTCAAAGGCAGATTGTTTCAGGATTGATTTGGGAGTTGGCTGCCAAGTCCTTCTCCCATTATTTGCAGTGCTGGGGATCAAACCCAGAGCCTAAGAAAGCACAGAACAGCACTCTACCAATGGAATTAAATGTCAGTTCTATTTAGGGGTAACTTTGTTTTATTTTACTTTTGTAAACTGACACATAATTATAATATTTATGAAGTACCATACCATATTTCAATATATCTGTACATTGTGTAATGATCAAATCAGGGTAATTAGCGTATTCATCACCTCATGCATTTATCATGTCCTTGAAGTGAGGCCATTAAAAACTTCTCTTCAGCTGGGCTTGGTAGCTTAGGCTTGTCATCCTGCCACTGAAGATGCAGAAGGAGGAGGATTTCAAGATTTGTTTTTCAGGTATGATCAATGACATTCACTCATCCATACACACAAAGATTCATCCCTTCATCCTAAAGTTCAGCAGGATTTTCTGGCTATACAAGATTAGTCATATTTTAATATTTCATTCATCCTGGACTTCATAGAAAGTTCAAGGCCAGTCTGAGGTGTACAATGAGTTCCTGTCTCAAAAAATCAAAGGTGGGAAATGTAGCTTAGTGGTAGAGTGCTGGTATTATATGCTCAAAGTCTTGATTTTGATCAAAATAGCCAATAAATTATTGGGAGCTAGCTTTATTTTGAAATAGAATCATGTGAGCATGAAACCTAAATGAGAACTCAAAAGTTTGACTGACATCCCAAGGTTGTTGCACCATGCCTCCAGCATTTGCAAATAGCATAAAATTTCAGACCAGGTACACAAGAGAAATAATATGAGGGTGTATTTTTTTGTGGGGGGAGGCTTGTGTGTGTGATTCTTAGTGAATAGATAAAATTAGTACAGGTAGCCTCCTATTCATTTAGCAACTAGCCTTTTCATCCCAAGGGCCACATCTACATATGAGAAAGTTGTGTCTTAGAGAAAAACCAAGACCTTTATGTGGCTTAAACTTTAAAAACAAAACAAAAACAAAAACTTTCATTGACAATGCCAAGAGGGACCATGAGAATAGAGAATGAAGAGGGAAAAAAATACAATAAGAATAATGGCAACTTTATAGGATTTTAACAAAGATTGGAAAATATATAATTAACCAAAGAAGAATTTCTCTAAGAAAAAAATGTAACTAAAAATTTCCTAATTTTAAGTAAAATGATGCAGAGAAGCTACTAAAAACATAGGAAGAACTGAAGTAGGAAAATTACCTTCAGTAATAAAAAGTAAGAATAAGAACATAATCATACAAGGATGCTCATTTGTGAATTATATTTGCATAGAAATAATGAATAATAATGAATAATGATTTAATCAAAATTATGCTACAACTATACTGAGAGAAGGGTAGGGAAAGCTAAATGGTTACACTAAGAAAACTAAGTCTAGAAAGTCAATAGAAACTATAAAACAAAGGTAGTAGCATACATGCATTATTTAGAAATATAAGAATATGTAAATGCCAAAGAAACAGCTTAAAAAGTCAAGAAAGTTTGCTGATTGAAAGGGATCTGGTTGGCAATAAGGGGCCATGGGTGAGGAAATGCCGTATTTTATTATTAGTTCTACAGTATTATTTAGTTTTCTAATCTGCATGCGTATATTGATAACTTTTTAAAGTGTCTAATTTAGTCATCATTCTATCTGTAGCACCAGCACATTGCCTAGCATGTAGCAGGGCTTTAATAAGTAACAATTGAATGTGGGAAAAAAATGACTAATGGTCCTATTATATAGAAGCCTCCAGGAAAATAAGTGGAGCATATAGAGAAAAACTCATAGGGTAGCATGCAGTTGGTCATGTCCACCTCCTCTATTCAGAACTACTGAATAGAACTGATTCACATTATCAGGCATGGTGGCTCAAGCCTGTAATTCCAGTGACTCAGGAGGCAGAGGCAGAAGGATAGCAAGTACAAGGTCAGAGGCAGCCTGTGTAACTTAACAAGACTCCGTCTCAAGATAAAAAATTAAAAATGGGCTGGATGTGCAGCCCAGTTGTAGAGCACTTGCAAAGTATGGGTGAGGCCCTGGGTTCAATCCCCAAATAATGCAAAGACAAACAAACAAACAAACAAAAACACTGTAGTGTTTCCCGTATACACTACTGCTAACACTGTGTTTGTTAAAAGTTTAAGAGCAAAACACACTTGTGGGCAAACAACAGTTCTAACAGTTACTTGTTACTTTGGAAATTCTTTTCACCTCTCTCTGCTTGCTTTCCCAACCTTGTTGTTGCTGTCGTTGTTGTTGTTGTTGTTGTTGTTGTTGTTGTTGTTGTTGTTAGGTGCCCTCAAGTCAGTGTCTGACTCATAGTGGCCCTATGTAAAACAGGTGAAACACTATTGTGCTTCTCTGCTCTTCGTGGGGCTTTCAATGACAGATTGCTTTTTGGGAGTGGGTTGCTGGGTCCTTCTCCCAAGCCTACAGCACCTGGTGTTCCCAAGTGATCTCTCATCCAAATACTAACCAGCCCCCACCCTGCTTAGCTTCCAAGATGTGATGGGATGATACACCACAGTGTATAGAATGATAATAGTAACACTGACCTTGCAGGAATTCTAAAAGAATAGAGAAAATGTATTAAAACATCAGTGTAGAGTAGACATCCAATACAGGGAGATGTTATTACAATAGTTAGACAAGAATAAAAGTTTCTGACTGGGGAACTTGTCTGTTTTGTTTTCAGAAACTAAAACTGCACCTGGCATATAGGAGACAATTAATGAATATTTGATGAATGAATGAAACAGTGAGTGATGATTTCAAAAAGAAAAACATTTATTTGGGGACTGCTCTCTTCAGAGGACATAGCTCAGTTTTGATATCATTTAGTATAGCATCTTAAACAAATGCTGTTTGGGGTAATCAATTTCCTAAAAGAATGACAGTTGTTATCTGCAAAGAAACATCTTGTTCAATGATAGAATGGCTCACCTCAAACATGCCACCAACTCTGAGTGTCTGCAGCTTTCATTCAGCGTGACAGCTGCTGAGGCTTTAATGAAATGGTCACAAAATTCCATCCCAAACATTTCTCAATGCATTCTGTCATCTTGTTGTTTAGTTATGCTTCAATTAATCTCCAAAGGTAATATCTCCATGATCTTTAATCATCATCCTCATTTATTAGAAAAAAAGTTATCACCAATATTAAGATATCCTTATGCAAACTAATGCTCATTGTCTGTCAACTTGTCGTGCTGTGGGGGCTTATGCGTTGCTGTGATGCTAAAAGCTATGCCACCAGTTTTACAGATTCCATCAAGGCCATCCATAGTGGACAGATTTCAGTTCCAGACTAAAACAGACTAGGGAGAAAGATCCAACAGCCCACTTCCAAAACAACTGTTGTCATTGTTAGGTGCTTTTGAGTTGGATCCTACTTATAGTTACCCTCATAGGGTTTTCATAGGTCAATTACAAAGGATTGCTTTGAGAGTGGATTGCCACATCCTTCTCCTGTTTTTGTGGAGATGGGGATAAAATCTAGGGCCTCAGAGAGCACAGAGTGGCACTCTACCAACTGAGCTAAATTCCAGCCTATTCCAAAACAATTAGCCAATGAAAACCCTATAAACAACAGAGAAACACTGTCAAATATAATGCCAGAAATGAGCCCCCCAGGCTGGAAATAACTCAAAAGAAAATTGGGGAGGACTTCCCTCCTCCAAGTAAAAATGACTTTAATGATGAGAGTGGAGCAAAGCCTATGGGGCCTTCATTTGCTGATGTGGCATGACTCAAAAGGAGAAGGAACAACTATCCATTATCTATTAATAATTTGTACATGCAATATATATAATATGAACCTAGGAAAATTAGAAATCATTGAAAGGTAAATGGACTACATAAACATCAACATTCTAGGCATCAGTGAGCTTAAGTGGACTGGTATGGGTCATTTTGAATCAGATAGTCATATGATCCACTATGCCAAGAATGACAACCTAAAGAGAAATAGGGTTGCATTCATCATCAAAAAAGACATCATAAGATCTTGCTAAAGTACAATGCTGTCAGTGATAGAATAACATCTATACACCTACAAGGAAGGCCAGTTAACATGACTATTATTCAAATTTGCACACTACCACTAAGGCCACAAATGAAGAAAGGGAAAATTTTTACCAGCTTCTGCAGTTTGAAATTGATAGAACATGCAGTCAGAATGCAATAATTACTAGTGACTAGAATGCAGAGTTGGAAACAAAGAAGAAGTTTCAGTAGTTGGAAAATATGGTCTTAATAATAGAAATAATGAAGATCTCATAATAGAATTTCATCAGACCAATGACCTTTTCATTGCAAATATATTTTTTCACCAACATAAATAGCCACCATACACATGGAATTCACCAGATGGAATATATAGGAATGAAATTGACAACATTTGTGAAAAGAGATGATGGAAAAGCTAAATATCAAGTGTCAGAACAAGACCAGGTGTTGATTGTGGATCTAACCATCAGCAGTTCATATGCAGGTTCAAACTGAAACTGAAGAAAACTAGAAGTACATGAAAGCCAACATATGACCTTGGGTAAATCCTACCTGAGTTCAGAGACCATCTGAAGTACCAGTTTGATGCATTAGACACTAATGGTAAAAAACCAGACCAGTTGTGGCATGATGTCAAAAACATTATTCATGAGGAAAACAATAGGTTATTAAAAAGACAGGAAAAAAAGAAAAGACCAAATTTCATGTCAAAAGAGATTCTGAAACTTACCCTTGAATGTCAAGCAGCTAAAGTAAAAGGAAAACAGGATGAAGTTAAAGAACTGAACAAAAAGGTAGCTCAAGAAGACAAAATCAAATATTATAATGACATGTGCAAAGAGCTGGAGTTATAAAATCAAAAATGAAGTATACACTTAAGAACCAACAAATCTGTCCTAAAAGAAGTACAACCAGAGTGCTCCTTGGAAGCAAAAATGGCCAAACTGCGTCTTACATATTTCGGACATATAGTCAGGAGAGAACAATCCCTGGAGAAGGACATCATGTTTGGAAGAGTGGCAGGTCAACGCAAAAGAGGAAAACCCTCCACCAGATGGATTGACACAGTGTCTGCAACAATGGGCTTAAACATAAATAAGATGGTTTGCCTGGCACAGAATCGGCAAGTGTTTCAATCTGCTGTACATAGGGTAGCTTTGAGTCAGACTCGACTCAACGGCACCTAACAACAACAACAACAACAAGGAAATGAATTAAAAATTCAAGCCTTACATGGCAATAGTAAAGGGTTCTATAGGGAAAATGTTAAACAACACAAGAAACATCAAAAGAAGATAGAAAGAATATAGTCATTATACCAAAAAAAAAAAAATTGGCAGATCACCAACCATTTTAAGAAATTGCATATGATCAGGAACCAATGATACTGAAGGAAGAAGTGGAAGCTTCCTTGAAGGAATTGGTAAAACACAAAACTGTAGGAATTCATAGAAAACCAACTGTGGTGTTTCAACAAATACGTGCAACATTGGAGGTGCTCACTTGTTTATGCCAAGAGATTTGGAAAAAAGCTATCTGAATAACTGATGGGAAGAGATCCATATTTGGGCCTTGTCCCAAGAAAGGGGATCTACTTGAATGTGAAAATTATTGAACAATATCATTAAAATCACATGCAAGTAAAATTTTGCTAAAGATCATTCAAAAGTGACTGCAGCAATATATTAACAGGGAAGTGCTAGAAAATTAAGCCAGATTCAGAAAAGGGCATGGAACCAGGGACATCATTGCTGATATTAGATGGATACTAGCTGAAAGCAGAGAATACCTGAAAGATGTCTATCTATGTTTTATTGACTATGCAAAGGCATTTGATTCTGTGGATCATAATAAATTATGGATAACATTGCAAAGAATGGGAATACCAGAACATTTCATTGTACTCATGATGAATCTATATATGTACCAGGAAGCAGTTATTCAAACAGAACAAAGAAACACTGCCTGATTTAAAGTCAAAAGAGGTATGTGTCAGGGCTGTATTCATTCCCCATACCTCTTTAATCTCTATGCTGAGCAAATAATCTGAGAAACTGGACTTTATGAAGAATGTCATATCAAGACTGGAGGAAGACTCATTAACAACCTGTGCTATGCAGATGACAAAACTCTGCTTGCAGTAAGTGAAAAGAACATAGCCTTGAATATGGATTACTCTTTAACATCAAGAAAACAAAAATCCTTACAACTGGGTCAGTAAGCAACTTGATTATAAATGGAGAGAAGATTGAGGTTATCCAAGATCTTGCTTTACCTCATTCTACAATCAACACCCATGGAAGCAGAAGTCAAGAAATCAAAAGGTGCATTGCATTGAGAAAAGCTGTTGCAAAAAACCTCTTTGTTGAAAAATAAAGATGTCACATTGAGGACAAAGGTGCACCTGATTCATGCCATGGTATTTTCTGTTGTATTCTATGCTTATGAAAGCTGGACATTAAATAAGGGAGATAGGAGAAGAATTGATGCTTTTCAATTATGATGCTGGAGATGAATATTGAATACACCATGGACTGCTAAAAGAACCAACAGACCTGTCCTAGAAGAAGTGCAACCAAAGTACTCCTTGGAAGCAAGGATCGCTAGACTGTGTCTTACATATTTTGGACACATTGTCAGGAGGGACCAATCCCTGGTGAAGGACATCATGTTTGGAAGAGTGGTGAATCCATGAAAAGTAGGAAGATCCTCCACTATATTGATTGTCACAGCACCTGAAACAATGTGCTTAAATATAAAATAGATCATGTGTGTGGCGTGGTGTGGAGGATTGTTTCCTTCTGTTATACATAGAGTTGCTATGTTTTGGACTCAATGGCACCCAGTAACAACAACAACAAGCAATACAAACTAAGCCTTTTATGCAATCCAAGCATTATTGTCACACCAAAAGAAATTGTTCCCTTTACATCCTCTGTCAGTCATATATGTCAATGCATTGACAAAAAGGAACAATTCAGAAAGCCTGAGAATCTTTAAATGAGTATAAAGCATTTTTCTCTGGAACAGTTCTTTATTACTCTATTTCCCAAATCAGATTATAATAATAAGGAGAAGACAAAAACAGTTTAGCTACTTTTCTAACTCTTTTGCCCACCCTCCTCCCACCCCATATTCCTTTCTTTTAAATGTATCCTTTCTGCTGTTCATGACCATCTGGAGAACATAAACAACCATTTTAAAACCCAGATGCCTGCCACCGAGAATTCCCTAATCGAGTTATGCTGCAGTCAGCTCAGAGCCACACTCACGCCCTGGCGTGCCCCGTGGCACTGCTGGAGACACACAGAGATTCCGAGTTTCTAGCAGGGAGGCGTGCTGCTGTGGGAAGTATCAGTCCTGCCTCCTTCTCCCTTCCCATTTGCTGGCATTTTTCATTGATCTTGGAAAACACATGGCCAGCATCTGTTTGTGAAAAACTATTTGTCATTGTGTAAAATATCTATGAAATGTTCTGCATGTAGAGATGTCTGCAAACAAAACACAGGCTATGTCTTTTTAGTGGAACCATTTCTCTGAGCCAAGTTACAGAGCAACTACAATGGTATGAAGTAAAAGAGACAGGGATCTTGATCAAACCAAAACTAGATATGTCCCTTTCAAATAAACTTAAATGCTGAAATAATTATCTTCATTTTTCTAGTCTGTGTTTTTGTTGTTCACAGAAAGAATTCTTAAGCACCATATCATTAGTCTAACCTTAACTCCCAGCTTGAGGCATTGTCCCATTTTAATGTACAAAAAACTGAGGCCCAGCAAAGTTAAAGTGAATGTTTCTATAATTGAGGTATTTTAAATCTGAGGTAGCATTTCAGTATTCTTACAGCTATACAACAGACTTATAATCATTTGGGGTTTTTTTCATTTATTCATTCATCTACTCATTAACAAGCATTCTCGATTTCACGAATGACAGTGAGTATTTTTTAATGGTCATGACCTCACCAAGAGAATTCTCAAAGAATCTTATATGTCCCCAATTTTGACCATAAAGAGAATTAATATTAATTATCTCATTTAATGATAATTCAGAAATAGAATTTTCTTATCCAGATCTAAGGAAATGTTTTATTAGGGCAGATGTAGAAGCCAGCATTACTCAGATATTCTTTCTTTCAGTTCATTCAATAAATGATGTGAATCCCTTCAGCAGTATCTGAGGCCAATTCTAGACACGAAGATGAAAAGAATCATCTGGCCCCTGTCTATGAGGAATTTGTTGGAGTCTAATGTAAAAGACCCCATGTATTTGTCAGCTTGACATGCTGTGGGGGGGCTTGCATGTTGCTATAATGCTAAAAGCTATGCCACCAGTATTTCAGATGCCAGCACGCCCTCCCACTGAGGACAGATTTCAGATGAGCTTCCAGACTAAGATAGACTACAGAGAAAGACCCAGCGTCCCACTACAGAAGCATTGAAAACCTTATGAATAGCAAAGAAACACTGTCAAAGATAGCACCAGAAAATGAGCCCCCCAGGCTGGAAGGCATTCTAGAAATAACTGGGGAAGATTTGCCTCCTCAAAGTAGAGTCAACCTTAATGAAGAGAATAGAGTAAAGCCCCTGGAACCTCCTTTTCTAATATGGCACAACTCAAAATGAGAAGAAACATAGTGATTGCAACATTGGGCTCAAACATAAAAAGATCATTTGTATGGCATAGAGTTGGGTAGTTTCATTCAGTTTCATTCTGTTGTACATAGAATTTCTGAGTCAGATTTGATTTGACAGCATGCAAAAATAAAGTGTAAAAGATAGACATGCAAGAAAATTTGGCCATGCAACTGCATGGGTTCAAATGAGTGCTTCACCTTTTGGTAGCTACCTATCTTAAGACAAGTTTTTTAAATCTCCCTGCCAAAGTTTCTGGAGATTTGATAACCCATGTTCTTTTGGAGAGGAAAGAGATTAAACATAGGAAAGTCTTTTTTTGTGTGTGCACATATGTGTAGCATAAGTCATACTTCTTGGGTAAAGTCTTTGTATTCAAATCTAGCCTTAGTTAGTTCATGAAAAAAAACACACACTCTGCCATTTAGATAAAGCCCACTCCATTCTATTTTATGTTACACCAAATGAAAACCATAAAGCCTAAATTTTATGTAGTAGTCTAGCAGTGTTTGGTTGTAAAGTTGTAGCGTAATATACTTTTAAGCAAATAAATGAATAAATGAACTTTTTAAAGATATTAGGGAATGAGAATAATAGTATGCATGTAACCTCTGTGTTGAGATAGAATATATCTGATCCAATCAATTTCTCAGACATCAGATCACAAGTGCGTATTTGGAAAGCTTAGATGTTTTAAACTTTAAGATTAAATGTTTTTGATTTTATTTTTCACAGGAAATGTAACACTTAAATACTATAAGCTTCCAAAGAACAGAATCTTCCACTCTTTTTGCCAAACACACAGAATATCACCCTGTACATGGTAGACATACAATGATTGATGAACAAATGAATATTTCTATTTGAATAAAAACATGATTGTATCATTTTACATGAATCCACAATATAAGAATTTCATGCTTGCAGTATAGTTTAAATTGCTAAAGTAGGTGGTCTTGTCTTTCATACACAAAGAAGCTCAAATAAAAAATTTGGATGGTCAAGACCAAATGGTAGTAACATCTTTTGATTAGCACAAATAGAAGTTTAAAAGTGGGGCAGAACTCTACACTCTACATGTTTAGTTAGAGTATTCCCAGGAATCCAAGGAAAGGGTAACTTTTCAGAAGCAAATGCTGAAAGTAATATTATTATATTAGTAAATCCCTTACTATCCATCTGGGGTAAGCCAGATCCTTCCAAATTTATTACAAGTTTACCACAGAGAAACGGTTTTATTTTAAAATTTGTTTTGGAGCTGCAAATCTCTGATTGTATCCAAGGCAGTAAGAATAGCAATCAAAAGAACTGTCTAAACTTGGGTGCCATCTTCCTGGGTTCAAATCTTTGCTTTACCTTTGCTAGCTACATGAGTAAATGCAAGTTTTTTAACCTCTCTGCCAGAGGTTTCTCATCGGAAAATGACACTAATAATAGTACCTAACACAGAGGGCTGCTAATATTAAATATGCTAATGTAGGTAAGTGTTTGGGATGTGACTGACACAGCGTTAGCTAAGTATTTGCTACTATCGTGGTTACTATTATTAAAGCAAATTGGAAAAAGAAAGAAAGAGAGAAAGAAAGAAAGAAAGAAAGAGAGAGAGAGAGAGAGAGAGAGAGAGAAAGAGAGAGAGAAAGAAAGAAAACTAGGTCACATATAATGCAAATCCTAAAATAAGATGATCAAAAACCAGGTGTAGAAGCAACCATGTGCCTAAGCACTAAGGAGAAATCCACAGGGAGATGACAAATCACCTATGAATGGGTAGGAAAGAGTTTTACATACATACTAAGAAGGTAAGAGGGGCCTTCCAGTATGGAAAAGAGAATGTACAAAGGTGCAAAAACATGGAGATCTCTGGTATTTGAGGCAGGGAGAGATGTTTGGTTGAAGCAAAAGATAAGGCTAGGGAGATCACATGGAAGAGTTTTCATGATCCTAGGCAAGATGGAGAACCACAGAAGATGAAAACAAAGGAGTGACATGATCAGATGATCCCTTCAGAGCTATAACCTGCTGCCAGAATGAACAGAATGTGGCAAAGGAGAAGACAACAATGAGGAGGTGGGGGAAATCTTAGTAAGACACTTGGGAAGTCTCTGACTATAGAGAGGACCTTGGGAGTCATAGTGAAATAAAGAAACAAGGGCCAGGCATGGTGGTGCATGCCTGTAGTCTCAGCACTCAGGAGGCTGAGGCAGGAGGATTGACACGAGTTTGAGGCCACCCTACTCTGCACAGCATGTTTCAGTTCAGTTTGTACTGCACAGAGAGACCTTGTCTCAAAAATAAATAATAAATAAACAAATAAATAATAGAAAAAGGAAAACAAATGAAAGAGGGGCCAGGGTGCAGCTCA
Organism: Pedetes capensis; assembly: GCA_007922755.1. Classification (NCBI taxonomy): domain Eukaryota; kingdom Metazoa; phylum Chordata; class Mammalia; order Rodentia; family Pedetidae; genus Pedetes; species Pedetes capensis. Next base: position 119,091 of record VMDO01000226.1, on the reverse strand, counting down.
GTGTTAGAGTACTTGCCTAGCATACACTAGGGTTCAACCCAACCAGAACTCCAAAAAAAAGTCATTCACTTTAGTCAACAAATATTTATTGAACACCAATATGTCCCTATATGTAAAATTATTTAAGCATTGGCAACAGAATAATCCACAAGGTCAGCAAATTCTCGTCTGCATGGAATCTCCATTCTACTGTGGAAGTTATTCAAAGATTAACAAATAGATAATGTTGGTTGATTGTTAGGTGCTGTCAAGTCTGTCTGACTCATAGCAACCCTCATAGGGTTTTCAATGGCTGATTGTTTTGTGATTGCCTTGGGAGTGAATTGCCATGTCCTTTTCCCATAACAAATAGATAATAATATAATGTTAAATGCTGAATGTGCTATGAAGGTAAATATAAAGGACAAGATACTGATGGAAGTTGCTAATTTACCTAAAATGATCAGGGATGAAACTTGGGCAGAAATCTAGAGAAAATGTTGTTGTTTTTGTTGTTGTTAGGTGCCTTTGAGTCAGGTCTGACTCATAGTAACCCTATAAAACAATGAAATACTCTGAGACACTCTGCCATGCCAGCCACTATGTCAGTGCTTCTCTGCTATGCATAGGGATTTCTATTGCTGATTATTTCTAGAATAGGGGGCCAGGTCCTTCTCCCAAGCCTATAGCACCTAGTACTCCCAGGAGGTCTCCCATCCAAGGACTAACCAGGTCAACCTTGCTTAGCTTCTAAGACCTGATGAGATCAGACACTAGGGTTTTATGGCTGTAGACAGAGGAAGGATAGGAGTGGATCAAATGTGTTTCTCAAGCAGGATAAGCAGAGGGACCTGGGATTACAACTGCCCTCCCGCCCCCACGAGCATGCTCAGTGTGCTCCACAAAGCCAAGACACTACAGTAAACAGCAAGCAAGGAGGAATGTGGTAGGAGAGAGAGTCAAGAACTATAATAATTATAGCCCTCCAAGGTAGGGCTGAGTATAAGAGTAACAGGAGTTTTAAGGAAACAGGAATCACTGATAAGTGACATCGCTGGAAAGGCTTGGGAGAACACATCAGATGGAAGAAGAGGGTTAAGCTATGTGCACAACAATGGAAAACCAAGCAATTTGTGTGTGTTTGTTGTGTATGGGGAGTGAGATATCATGAAGAAAAAATAAATGTGGAAATGCTAATCCAGCCAATCTGTCTGGCATGGAGTATGAGGACCAGGCTGACTGAGGAGGGTAGGCAATCTCCATAAAGGAGACCTTGAAGGCCAAGCTAGTGGACAGCCACAGAGGTTTCTGAGTAGTCTTGTTTTAGATGACAAGGTGTTTTGGAGGATGAGAAGATAATCAGAGGCATCGAAATAAACCAGGAGATGACTGAAGTAGCCCAGCTGATGAGCTGGCAAGGCTGTGACTAAGTCCTTGCTCCTGGAGGTGGAAGACAGCTGCAAGCCAGATGAAACATCAACAGCCAAGACATAGAAACTTGGCAGTGTGAGAGACAATGGAAAGGACGATGGCAGCATTGACAGAAACCAGAAAAGCTGCAGAGGAAGAACAGGGAGAAAGTGAGAAAATGGTTAGAAATGGGAGAAAATACCAATAGTTGGACACCAGATAAAGAGCCTCTCCAGACAATTGAAGGTATGGATGGAAACTGAGGAGAAAATTAAGGATCAGAGGATCCTTTGAGGTAACATCCTGGTCCAATTTGCTTTGTATAGCCACCACCCCAAGCACAGGAACTGAAACTCTACAACAAATGATCACCAGATGAATGAAAAGAAAGCATGCCATGAGCTGGTGCAGGTTCTGGGAAAAAGGCAGGTAAAGTACTAGATTTGGAAATGTGACAATATCTGGTAGAGAAAAGCAAAACACAGGAACAATAGCAAAGTAATCTAGAAGTTTCACAAAATTATGCTAAACTCATTTTAGGAAAGAGCCAAATGCATAGAAATTCCCAGTAGAAATGAAAGGCTTAGAAACATCAGGCTATAACTGAGCCTGCATGGAAAACATACCTCTCATTGCTACATAGGGCCCACAAGTACAACATAAGCAGAGATCACTTCAGGAAAAGAGGAGGACCGAAAGTTCTCTGGAACAGGTGAAAAGGATGGGTTTCTTTAAAGAGATTCTCTAAAAAAGCATCAGAATTGCAAGCTTTCAGCCTCTCCCCGCCTTATTGGTTACAGGGAGAATTTTATATGGCTCTTACACAGCTTTATTTAGGACTGGAAGGAAGCCAACTGTCTATTGTTCAAGTTCACATTTTAGCTGATGATGGAAATTCACACATTCTGTACGAGGCCATCCTGAGGAGCAGTCCTCAGTGTGGGACTTTGGCAAAATATACTACATTCTAGGACAAACATGCTTTCCGGAGAGGCAAAGATTTTCAAAACAAACAAACAAATCAGCCAGCCAGAAAATGGATCTTTGTTTTAAGTGTTTACCACAGGGAAGATATCTGCTGAAAAGTTTAAGAGTAATGATAAGCATCATTTCCTCCATTAATTATTTTGTTAGATTAAAAGAGAACACCCCCACCACACAGTCTTGGCATTTTCTTCTAATTAGAGTAGAAGCCCCACCTTGCACCCCACAAGCTGTAATTTCTTTAAAAACTCAGAATCTTGAAAAGAAAAAAGAAATCCCTGGCATTTATCAAAATATATTTTTAAAATCTTAGGAGTCCAAAATGAATTTGGGAGAGAAAATGTAGTAACTATGTGATCTTTGACTTGTACTTAACCTTGCTTGGCTTTATAATATAAGAAGGGTATAAGAGTGTAGTAGCCTGCAGCGGTAGCCCTGTGGCATCCGATCCCGTCAGATCTCAGAAGCTAAGCAGGGTCGGGCCTGGTTAGGACCTGGATGGGAGACCGCCTGGGAACACCAGAAGCTGTAGGCTTGGGAGAAGGACCTGGCAACCCCCTCCCAAAAATCAATCTGCCATTGAAAACCCTATGAACAGCAGAGAAGCACTGACAATAGTGTTTCCCCTGTTGTACATAGGGTCGCTATGAGTCGGATACCGACACGACGGCACCTAACAACAACAACAACAATAAGAGTGTAGTGAGCAAAAATAAAATGAGCACTGTCATCCTCATCAGAAAATCATCACTACCTATCCGATCCGAACTAGACAGCCACCCTATATTAATCACTTTCATTCAAGCCTTTGCTTAGCATTTATTCCTATATGTTTTTGATGGTTTGCATGTTTAATATCTGGTGTCACTTGAGCAGGTTATAAACTCCAAGAGAAAAATGACTTTGCCTCATTCACTACTCTGTCCCTTCTATGTATAACAATGTTTGGCACATAGTAAGTGCTCAATATATATCCATTGAAAAATGAAAATTAAAGCGACCATGATGGCACATGCCTATAATCCCAGCACTTGGGAAGTTGAGACAGGATTGACATGAGCTCTACATCAGCCTGGGGTACATAGTAAATTCCAGGCCAGCCTGGGCCATACAGTCAGAGTTTGCCTGAAAAAAGTTAAAAAAACAAAAAAGAAACTGAAATGCTAGTTCTTTTCTTTCCCCTTTGTCTCAAACTCAGAAGGCAAGTATACATTTTATATATCTAGAACTATATCTGGTCTTTCAAATGGAAGTCCTTATATAATTGGGAGACAGACTGATGATATATAAATTATTGCTCTTGCAGGTGACATTGGGTTTATCCTATTACATTTACATTGAGTATGGTTAGAATTGCTTTAGCATTTTTCTTTTTTGTATTAAATGAGATAATATACCCACCCAGCATGATGTTAGCCCATGAATAGGCCTGTAAACATGTTAATTTCCTTTTCTTTCCATTATATGTAGTTCTTTGGCTCATAATATATTTTGAATTAGAAATCAGAATCTCATCAACTCTGATTCTCACATAAATTAAATGAGAAAAAGGAGCTAGAACACTCCATTTGACTTTAAGGTTGCTGCCTGATTTCATTAACCATGACTTGGTTTCTTTTAGCTCTTAGGAAATTGTTATTGCCATAGTACTTCTAATGTGCTTTTAAGTCCTTCTAAGAAAAGCACCACACATAGATTTTTATGTCTTTGAGATGACAGCTCAAAGAGTATTAAATTCAAAATAATTTCTCCCCCAAATCTTTTTGTATGCAAAAAATACCTTAATAGACTACCAATTCAATGTATAAAATTTCTGAGCACTACATTCTGTGAGAATATTTTTACTAAAACTCATTAGCTTTTTACTATTCTTGTTCTAATTTTCATGTTACACACTAAACTATGAGTCAGCTCAAGTAAGATTTAAAATAAGGTTCCATTTTCTTCACACATTAACTACTCTTAATTGCATAGGACAACTTTATACTGCCTTTGTTTGAATAAAACAAAGGTAGAAAGGATAATTAAAAATAAATCTAAATAATCAAATGCTACATTTGTAATTTTACTTTGCATGGTGTTTGGGATTCAGATTTCTTTTATTTTACTTTTAAATCAGACTTGGAAGAACTGTTGACTTAAAGTAATAACTTCTCTGCTTGAGAAATGTTACACAGATTGCCCTGGATAAGTGTCTGATTTTATCTCAGAGAATGAGCCCTTAGCTGTGAGGTAAGAGGAAATCAGCTTGTCTTTTGGATCCTTTTCTAAGAAGTTGGAATTGTTTCCTTGTCTATAAAATGAGATATGTTGACAATTACAAAATTTCCTCTATGTCTATATGATTTACTGTACACAGTGTTTTTAATTAGCCTCTATTTGAATTATAATTTTATCTGCAACAATTCCTTGTAATTGGCTCACTTTACTGTTGAGAAATGTAGATTGAAACATTCAGAATATTAGAAGACTTTAGTGTACTACTGAAGTGCTAAGAGTTTCCTTTAAACAAAGTTAACTCTGCTCTTCTGTTAAGAAATTGTTAGAAACTGAGAAATCTAAGAATTCACTTAATAATTGACTATTACCAAAAATTTGATATGCTAGCTTAGGGCTATTTACATTTCTAATTATTGAAATTATTTTCTCATTTTGATAAAACTCCAAAAATATTTTAATGATGATTTAAAGTCCTTATGAACTTTACTTCACTGGGATTTAGCTCAGTTGGTAGAGCACTGTGCTGCAGTCTCTGAGGTCCCAAGTTCAATTCCCAGCACCGCAAAAATGGGAGAAGGACCTAGCAATCCACTCCCAAGGCAATCCCGAAACAGTCAGCCATTGAAAACCCCATGAGGGTCGCTATGAGTCAGATACCGACTTGACGGCACCTAACAACAACAGCAACAACAATGGACTTTACTTCTTCCAACTCTTAATATTTGGAATGATTCACCTTTTTAAATTACATAAGCAATACTGAAAAGAACATCTTGCCACCAAATATTTTTATATTTCCATACATTTCCATATGAAGACATGCTGGAGAGGAAGTTTCACAATCTTATGTAAAATTCTATTTTCACTGTTTCTCTGTGCTAAAAGCATTAGGAGCATACTAGAAATGGAAAAAAATTATGCTATGGATTACAAGTAGATTTCTATAGTAAAAAAAATTATTCAGAAATGGGACCATCACATAAGACATATTTCTAACTCAGTCTTCTACTTCTCTCAGATGCTCAGAGGACAGAACCAAGTCTCCACCCTTGTCAGTTCTATTCTTCTCTGAATTTCTGGAGTTGACAAAGTAAGTCTTGGTTCAAAAAATATTACTGAATTAATTCTTTTTCTGAACAGTATATATGGGAATTCTACAACACTGTGTATGGGAAATGTATGGGAATTCTACAACTGTTTGGAAATATTTTGGGGGTATAACACGCTATCTAAAAATAAAGACTTAAAGCATATGATGCAGAAGGTACTAGTATACTTTTCATAAGTAGTTGAATATATATGTCCCTACTACATACTTAATATTCAGAAAGGGTTTGATGATACTTGGTCACAAAACAATTACACAAAGTCTATGTGTGATAAAAAATCGTTAAATAATCCATGACTGTTACTAAACATATGCTGGAAATTCATGTGAAAAATGATATGAGATTCAAAATACCCAGAGGCTACCAATACACTTTCTTAGATTTTCTATTCAATAGACAAGCCTTTCATGATTTGAGTTTGCCATATCTTTGATGGCATCTGACCATCAATGATTTCATCATTTCAAAAAATACAATGTTAGAACTCACATTTTGTTGTCTTTTCTTCCTGAACTCTCCCCATTATATTGAAATCACCATTAATGTTTTTAAGCCAAAGATTTTTTTCTAATAATAAAAGTAATAAACTCACATTTTAAATTAAGAAAATAAAGAAATGTATAAAGAGGAAAATAATGAGTCATCCATAATCACACCATGAAGCAACATTGTTTTGAGCCTTGTTTTGTAATTACTTTTTGTCTTTTCTCTACAAGTTTCTTTTTCATTATTTATACTTTACCATATTTTCTCATTTCTTTCCTATCTAGCCTTCACTTAATATTTGTAGTCACACTGTATACATAATTTTGTGTGCTGCATTTTGCTCAACATTACTAATTATTAAAAGCATTGTCATGTCATTAAAACACTCTTCATTTTTAATTACTACATAAATATTCTATTGTGCAACTGTACCATACTTTACTTCCTCTAATTTAAAATATTTAAGAAGATTTTATTTTTTGCTGCATAAGTAATGCTGTGGTAAACATTCTTGCTTCAATTTTTTTTTGTATTTCTAATTATTTCCTGATGCTAGATTCCTATAAGTGGAATTAATGGTCATAAGATACAATATTTTAAGGCTTCTCAAACAAGCTTTGGTATTTACCAATTTACTTGATTAAATTTTAATGGAAATATTATTAAATCTATAATAAAATTAAAAATATTAAACATTAATGTTGCTGTTGTTAGGTGCCATTGAGTCACTATCCAACTCATAGCAACTCTATGTACAACAAGCCATACACTATTATTAGTACTTCTCTACTATTCATAGAGTTTTCGATGGGTTGTTGTTTTTTGGGAGTGGGCTGTCAGGTCCTTCTCCCAAGCCTACAGTACCTGGGGTTCCCAGGTGGTCTCCCATCCAAGTACTAACCAGGTCTGATCCTTCTTAGCTTCCAAGATCTGACAGAACTGGATGCCACAGCGGTACAGCTACAGGCTAAACATTAATAGATGTCATTTATTTGTCTACATGTTAAAGAATCCCAAGATAAAAAATTTATAGAAAGTTTTAAATCTTCATTGAGTTCTCACCCCTTTAAAATGTCTCATGAGTGACAGCTCTCATTTTATCAGTAGATCTATATACTCATGTTTGGACCAAGTTGAAATAACCCATCCAATATGAGTTTCTTGAAAAATGAGAGGGGAAAAAAGCAAAATCTTGTTCATTTATCATCTTTAAACTATAGTATTTTTATGAATTCATCCGTATCACTTTGAAAAACAGATATATTAGACAGATTCAATATTAATTCCATTTCTTCAAAGTCTCTTTAAGAAACTTCTGTCTTGTGTTCCTCCCCAAGCAGCAATGAGTGACCCACTCACAAAGGATAAAGGAAGAGAACACTTGTATAAGGACATGGGCAGCTAGGCAAACAGTGTTGTTTGGAAATCAGAATTGTCTGGATATTGATCTAGGTCTTAACACAATTTGGGGCAAATAAATGTATCTTTATCCATTTAAGAAAATTAAACTTCTAAAACTTCAGTCTTCAAAGAAAGACCTCTTCAATCATAAATATAACATCTTTTAGATTTGCTCTTCTTTTCCTACTATGAAAAGTTTTACGTTAGAATTATAACATTTCATATATTTTTCTTCAATCATCATCAGTATTGCACATTACTTAAGTGGAAGAGATTCTGAAATTGATCCATTGGGCTCTAATCCCAACTCTATCATTTACCAGTTGGGTGGCATAGCGCAAGTCACTAACTTGTTCTGTTTCTTATTTTTGTTCTTTTTAAAATATAGATAATAATGGTATCTACTTAGGATTACTGTGAGATTTAAATGAGTTAAAGCTTGCAAGATGCTTAGACCATTTGGTTTATCTGGCACATAGGGTTGCATGTTTGCAATAATCACCAATACCATTATCAACTTCAGGATCCCAGGAATGTGGCCCTTGTTGTATATACTGAACCTGAATGTATAAAGATTAAGCTATATGATAATGTGGTGTAACATGTATCAGGTGCTAAGAGAATGTTATAAGTAAACAAAATTATAGGACTCTCAAGGATGAAGCAAATACTGAAGGATAATTTTCTATGCCTGGCTTCCTCACAGAAAAGATGAGCAGGGCTTTGAAGAAGAGAAAAGACTTGTCACAAATGTAGTAGAGCATTTTAAGTTATTGAAATGTTGAGAGAAGGTGTTGATATATTCTGGGAACAATGACTAGTTGTGCCATGAGAGAAAATAATTCATCTTTAAAGGAATCTGAACATGAAAGATCTTTAGTAAACCATTCAGGTATATGATTCTAACCATCTGGAAACCACTGAATATTCTGAGAGGAAGAACAAACTGGAATAAAATGTAAAGAAAATTAGTATACCACTAATTTTCAACATGCCTGCAGCATAGCCCTGTGCATCAATCCCGTCAGATCTCGGAAGCTAAGCAGGGTCGGGCCTGGTTAGTACCTGGATGGGAGACCGCCTGGGAACACCAGAAGCTGTAGGCTTGGGAGAAGGACCTGGCAACCCCCTCCCAAAAATCAATCTGCCATTGAAAACCCTATGAACAGCAGAGAAGCACTGACAATAGTGTTTCCCTGTGGTACAGAGGGTCGCTATGAGTCAGATACCGACTTGATGGCACCTAACAACAACAACAATTTTCAACATGACTTGGATTGGGAGTTTGTTTTGTTTTATGGGGTTTTTTGTTTGTTTTATTTTTGTTATTGCTTATTGTTATTTGAGACAGGATCTCCCTATGTAGCTCAAAATGGTGTAGAACTCACCATGTAGCCTTGACTCACCAGTCTGGCCTTGAACTCACAATCTTCCTGCCTCAACTTCCCAAGTACTGGAATTATTGGCATGCACCACCATGCCAGGCTCAGAAAAGGAGATATTACAGGTAAAAAAAAATTTTAAATGACTCATGAGGCTATCAAAATAGTCTGAAACACCAATTCTCAGGTATTTCATTCTGACAGAGATCTGGTAACTTATACTCTTTTCTCCCTGGTAATTATTTTCTCATTGTGAGCTGTAACTTTGAAAAAAAGAAACAACAACAACAACTACAACAAAAGAAAATGAACAACAAAAAACCTTGTCCGGCCTAGTCAATTGAGTTAAAGTTTAAATCTTGTGTTTTATTGAGAGTTGAGCCCTAAAGAATTGCTAAACTTCTCTTTCAAATAATTAGCCTTTATTCAAACCAAAAGAGAATAAGAATTTAAGGGACTTGGTATACAATTTGAGGATCCACGTATCCAAAAAAATCTTTTTCGTAGTTCAATGGCTCTCAGCACAATGTAAGTAAGAGTGACTTGTGGGTTTGTAAAAATTAAGGGTTGGGGGACTTTGATTTTAAAATAACTAAATAAATAAACTGCTACCTGACCAGTAGATGACTCACAGTGCTAAGACTATGGAGCTTGATTATGAGCATTCAGGTGACCTTGAGAAATTTTTACAAAAAGGCTCATGGTATTAAAACACAACCAACTGAGAAGTGTTGGGCTTGGATTTAGCTGTTGGTAGAGCACACCACTCTGCAGTCTCTGAGGTCGCAATTCCAGCACCATAAAAATAAGAGAAGGACATGGCAATCCACTCCTGAGGCAATCCTGAAATAATCAGCCATTGAAAACCCTATGACGGTCGCCATGAGTTGGACATGACTCCACATCACCTAACAACAACAATTAAGAGGTGTTTCTATTAGAGCCTATCTGGAGTCTCTTAGGATACTAGTCTTTGGTAACCTTTTTGTTTTGTTTTGTTTTCTGTTTTTTTGAGACAGGATCTCGCTATATAGCCCAGGCTGTCCTGGAACTCTCTGTGCAGCTGAGGCTAACGTCAAACTCATGATCCTTCTGCGTCCACTTCCTGAGTGCTGGGATTATCTTTAGAAATCTTAAGAAGACAATTAGCAATCAGCTGTCTGTTCCTAATACTGAATATTTGGTAGTTAGATGTGATCTTTTAAGGCAACTCTGAAAGTATACCATGGCCTATGTACCTAATTAAAAAAAAAATCAATGTAACTATAAGCATGAGAAAATGTATTAAAATATATGAAATATCCTGTCCTTGTTTCATAGGTGTTTTTAAATGGAATTTTCTTTTTGTGAGTAACATGAAATATTTTTTCCCTGAAAAGTCTGTTACCTTAAAAGTATAACAAGATTGGCATAAAGGAGGTAGAGAGACATGTCTATTTTTTGAGCCAAAAAAGAAGCCTTGTGAATATAATTCATTCTGCAAATGTATCAGTGGGCTATTTTTAAATCCTTCTGTTATTGTGATTGTGTGATATTATGAAGCTTTGCTGTTGAATTACTATTGACTCTGGAAAATCTCTTCAAGTCACTGAACCTTAGTTTCCCAATCTATAAAAGAAGGTAAAAACCATAGGAGAGTGATCAGGGCACATTCTGTTAAATGCTTATAAGACTTTTCGCAAAATATAAAATGTTGATGATCACTTCTCTAGCAAGAGTTCACTTGCTATAAAATAATGTCGCTTGCTCTGTTCTTTAGAAACTGCTCAGGCCAAGTGGCATCCTCTTATTTGAATGCATTGTGTGTTGAACAGTATTCTCCCTTCAACTAGCAGAATCTGCACCCAAATAAGTGCTCAATTACTGCGACACTTCTCTTCCAAGGTGAGCCCACCTGGTAACAATAATAAAAGCCCCAATTAAGCTGAAATTCTCCAACAGTTTATTTATGTTTTAATAATATGGAAACTTCTATGAGGGGCCATGGACACTACCCATTGATTAAATCTGAAGAGAGAATTTGTTCTCTTCACTTCACATGTCTCTTTTCCCCATCAGGCTTTTTTAGCCATCACCTGAGGCCCCCTAGACTGTACAAACTACACTGTGTCCCAGCGTTTCCTCTTGATGAAATGCCTGTTAGTCCAACCTTGCTCTACATTTTCAGTCTGCCATTTGCTAACATATTACATGACCAGCTGAGCCACCAAGCTAGAATAAACAGAATGCACTTTAGCATACAGGGATATTTTGCAAGAGATATATTCTCAAGTCTTGGAAACTTAACTGTGTGTTACCATATTGTCTTCCTTATGCTCCTTCTGTTTCTTAATTTCACACATCACTCCTTTCTTTGAAGAAATTTTCCCCCAATGTGTTAAGAAACTGAGTCATGTCCTAAATTCTGTGGAAAAACTCAGGAGGGTAGGAGGAGGTTTAGCACTGTAGAGAGTCATCTTGTTTCCTCGCGATCAGTTTGTCAACCTGATCATTTCGTATATGAGTTAATGCAGGGGAAAAGGCTCTGAAAACTCCAGGGCCCTGCAAATACTCATTATCCCAGGATTCCTTTTCAGCTCTGGACCACGAGTAGGCCACATGCCAGTCCTTTTGTAGGCACCAGCTCATTTCAGGTGAAGTGGTTTTCATGGAGTTCTAAAGCTGAAGGCATTTCAGCTGTAATAGATCAATTTATGCATGAGGAGTAGCGAGGTCTTCATTTGCAGAGAGATGACCTTCACGAACATCGTTCTCCCATGGGAGCTGGGAACAGCCTGCTAATCAGCTGATTACAAAATCAAAGTATATCTCTCTTAGCCAAATCAAATGTTAAAATTCATTTGTTTATTTTAAATCGGTGACTCAGGCTGGTCATGTGGCATACTGGCCTAATATTCTCTCTCACTAAAACTATTTTTTTTAAAGAATGGAGTCTCTCCCATCTCAGAAATAGTGAACAGAGCTACAACTAAAAATTGTTGCTGAAGCCGGTAATTTTTTTCACCTTTATAATTCTGTGTTTCTTGGCTACATTCTGTGCTGTCCTGCCATATGTTAATCAATGCATTTGTTACCACACAGCTTGACTATTGCATTTCTCTGGTGGCTGGCTTATCATCGTCTATAATTATTTCAACTCCAATTAATTCTGAACTTCTTTGCAAGGTTATTTATTTGCTTTCAGCAATGAGACAACATGGCACCTCTTTGATTTCTAAGCATCTAGTCAACTACAAATTGAATTCAGTGCCCTCTTCTTTGCCAGAGAGTCTATTTCAGTGATCTTTCTCATTAGATCTTCAGTATTAGTGGTCATTGGCCTGTCTGACGAGGAAAAAACATGCTTCTAGTGAGACAAATATTCTTATCATAACGTTCTTGGAAGCTACAGAAGCCCCAGAAGTAACACTAAAACTGATAAGGGAAACAATTGAAAAGCAGATTTGGAGGTGTGTTTGTCCATGTGCACAAAAAGAGAATATAACAATCTTGGTTCTACACTCAGCATAGGGAAAGAAGAGAAACCTGTTTCTCTCCCAGGTATTACTTAGGCAGTCTAATACCATCAGATCCTTTCATTTTCATGACAGTTATTGAAGTAAGGATTGTTAGCCCTTTGTTACAGGTAGGTAGAGGGAGCTTCAGAGAGGGTAAACAAGGATTTGCTCAATAACATGCAAGTAGTAAGTGGCAGTAAGTGGATTATGTATACCTGTGTTATTCAATACAAATACAGTGTGACCCACATGTATAATTTTAGAATTGTCTACTTAGCCACACTTAAAAAGGGTAAAAAATACAAAAATTAATTTTATACTGCATTTAACACACTATGTTGAAAATACTATCATGTCAACATATAACCGATATAAAAAATTATCAATGAAGTATTTTGCATTCTTTTTTCCACTGTTTTCAACATCTGCTATGTATTTTGTACTTACAGTGCATCTCAGTTCAGATCAGCCACATTTGCAGTGCTCAATAACCACATGTAGCTTTTGAAGACCTTATTGGGTAGAACAAGTGTGGACTGTGAGCAAAGATAACATCCTTCTCATTCCTTCAGGACCCAACAAGTTACTGGCTCCTAGTCAGTGTGGGGAATCCTTCCTGACCTTTTCCTAAGCCTGCAGGTGGAAAGTAATCTCTACCCATGTAGAATATGTGCCCCAGAACTTCCTGGATTTCTGTTATGAAGTACTGCCCTGCCTAAATTTCCAGACTACCCTGCCTAAATTTAACTGAATGCAAAATTAAAATTACTGTACCTTCTCCACATTAAAATCTCATGATGTCAAAGAAATAAATCCAGCTAGAAGGCCTACATTTGTTGGTTCCTCTTTAGTAACTTCTATATTGTGGTGTTTGGAGAAGGAAGTGGCAGACCACTCCTAAAACAATCCCAAGACAATCAGCCATTGAAAAGCCTATGAGGGTTGCTATGAGGGTCGCTATGGGTTGGACACGACTTAACAGCACCCAACAACAACAACATATTGTGGCATTTTCTTAATGACTATGCAATAAATTCTGATTATCCAAGAAGATCCTGTAATTTTAATGCCCCAATGCCAAATAAGGAAATACTTTAAAGACGTCTAGCAGATGGATACATCATAGTCACACAATTGCTCAAAAATGATTAAACAAGCCTGTTTAGTGGCCCATTGATGTTTACAATTAATGTAGGTTTAGTCATCAGCATGGGATACTAATTCAGCTCCTCTAATTTGCTTTTATTCGTCTACCAAAACAAATTCCTTCTCAGTGTTTCGAATCTTGTCAAAGAAATTTATGAAATTTGTGAAAACAATATACATGTATGGGGATGTTAGGTATCAAATGTCTATATGTTATAAACTTATCCTCATTAAGCTTGTGTGCCCTTATGCTTTATTTGGGATAGACAGTTCAAGAGCAAAAGATGGAAACCCAGAAGTTATCCCCTGCTACTTTGTCTATTTTGAGCTGAATTCACAGAGAATGAATATGAATACATGTCTAGCTTTTAGGATTATGGAGGCGCCTAAAGCCTGCAGTGACTTTCATTAAAGCAGACACTCTTGCCCGAGCGGCTTGATGCTGCAGGTTCCAAGCAGACTGATTGTGGCTGGCACCACTTGGAGACAGGAAGGTCTTTTGGGGAACATCAGCAGTTCAGGGAAAATGCTGTTTCACTGGATTCAGTATCCCACCCTAATAAAATCTAGTTTTCTCCTAAGAGTTTGCTTATTATTTTGTTTGTTTGGTCATTTTTTAATTTTATTTTTGTTTGTTTTTGTGGGTTTTGTTTTGTTTGTGACAGAGTCTCACTATGTAGCCCCAATTCCCCTCAAACTTGTCATCCTCCTTCTCAGCCTTCCAAGTCCTGAGATTATAGGCTTGTACCACCATGCCTGGCCATGTTGATTAGTTTTTAATAAAAGGCAAGACAAGGAAGGATAATATTTGCTTAGTTAAAAGGACTTCTGTCCATTAACATGCATCTCCATAGACAATGGTGGTTGTGCCAATTGATGCAATTGGGTCAGACTCTATCAACCTCCTAAGTACTCACCCCACAACTATCTCTGTCACCCATTTACACACACACACACACACACACACACACAAAATCACATCACATCACATTACATTGCCTATACCCAACAACTATTGGCTACAAAAAGTAAGAAACAAACATTTTTCTAAACAGTGTACTTTGGGACAGTTCCTAGAAATATTGATCTAGTTAAAGGTAAGAGTGGCTAATGAATTTCAGTCTATATGGAGTGCTAATGAGGATCTTACTGAGGCCAGAACACCTATTGATTAACCTATTTAATATCTTAAAAACCAGTGACTCAACATGGATAATAGCCACCCAGCTGCCTATCCTGAAGAATAATGTCATTGTTTATTTTGCACATGTCAGAAGGAAGTCTCTGCTGATTCCCTAGGTGACAAAGGTGCAGCAAGGGCTCCCTCTCCCCTTCTTTGGCGACAAGAAGCCTGCCCCTCCAGATGATAGGGTTCTTCCCCCTTCCTGCAGGTAACTGCCAGTCAGGCGGGGTGTGAGGTATGATAATTCCATCTGTGCTGTTCAGATTGTCAGCTGCATTGTTCTGCTCAGTGTGTTATGGATTGTGGAAAACAACCAGGACGGATGATTTTAAGTAATTGCTCTGACAGAGACTGATTACTACAGTAACAACAGTCAGTTACAGTTAAGGAGTAGCCTTGGCATATGGTCTACATGTGATGTGGGGAGAAGGGTGGGGGAGAGAAAGGGAAAAGCTTTATAATTTTACAGATTGCTTTATGTTTTCTAATGACTGAGTTTTCTTTTCCTTCACTTGATTTGGAAAATATCACCAACGGAAGCCTGAAAAAAAATCTAAATATTGTTACAGATAAAAGAATTCAAAGAATATATTTAACTGCCATTAAGATAAACCGTAAAACGATTAGGGTTTGTAAGACCAATAATTATTCATTGCCACAGCATTTATTGTTCTGTGTATTGGGGTTTGTTTTCAACTTTACACACTCACTGATCACCTTTGTGAAACATTGGCTATTCACTGATTGCATATAACCATTGCATCCATTTTGAAAGATGAATCATTAGCATTTGGTGGCTTACCTTCCAACTAGTCTGATATTTCATTCACTAAAAATCCTTTAAAAAAATAATGCAATTTACATATCTCTTATAAGATACTATATGTCTAATACTTAACACAATGAGATTGTTATAGTTTATGAGAGGATAATAAAAATAACCACAAAAATTTCACATGCAATAAAAATGCAAAACAAGATTTACCTTAAACTTGAAAAGAAAGACTCATTTAGCTTTACAGAAATGTGCAGAGACACAAATAACTAATAGATTTCATTCTACTTAGGTTTTTAATTTTTATACTATTCTTATTTTTAATTTTTTTAGTAATACTCAAGAAGTGGCCCACAAGACTTTATGCAAGGTAATGAAGTAGAAAGCTCCTTCAAGAATAATTGAAATGATAGTGATTTTTTTAAATAAATGGTAATATGTTCAATAAAATAATTCAATGCCAGATAAATAGAAAAGTCTTAGGAATAAAAAATTAGGGTAATAATTTAACACTGTGAAAAGTAAGTATGATAAAGTACATCTGAAGGACACTAATTACTTATACGTGTGTGAGCTATTGTTGGGTGAATAATGGCTGATCCATTTGCCAGTATAGTCGTGCTGCTCCCACTATTTTAACTCATTACTTTGTAAACCTCTTCCACGATACCTTGAGAATAAAAGGTGCTATTTTAAACCTACTCCTGTTTAATATTAATTAGAGTTAAGCAAAATAATTTTCACCGATTTCTACTTAAACAAAGAGAAGCGCTGGGCTAACTAATATTTTCTGATGTGTTTGGCACTAGCTGGAGTCCTAGTATTGCCATGAGGGTTAGAAATATCACTTTAATTTCCAAATGAGTAAATGAGAAGGACTATGATTGAACCATTTTTACCATCAAGTTATTTCCATGTACTAAGGAGTCTCTGAGTCTGGGGAAGTTTAGAAAAATAGAGAGCCTTTTTCTTTAGTGATTTGGGTCATGACCTGCTGATGAAGAAATGCAAGTCACATTGCCAGTTGACCTTTCAGATATTACAAACCATCCATACTAAATAAAATTCTCTGCTGGGAAAACTGGCAATTATTCAGGAACACTATGGCAATTGGTTCAAAATAGCACAGTTGCTTAGGATTTTTAGTTTCTAAAAATCGCTGTTCTCAAATATGTGTGTCATCTACCAAAAACATCTATGCTTCAAAGAGCTTCTAAGAGCTGACTACTTACCCATTTAGTTGAATAAGCAAATTGGTCATCATTAATTCAGATTAAATGTCTTCCTTTTAAACTCATTGAAAATTCTTTTGCTGTGATATAATACTGAGATTTTTTTAATCTTATGGAAATTCACTTAATAAACAATGAAGTAAACATAAAAGTGATAACACTTTCTGGACTTGCTGAACTTAAAACTTGGTATTTTGTCCCAAATATTAAAGCCAGTTAGGGGAGCCCAATTTTGCAATTTATTATTTAAAGGGGCAAAAAATGTTAACATTTTTCAAAGAGTCCTCAATATTTTATCAGAATTCATTTCTCACTCCCTCTTTCATTACACCTGGACGAATTCAGACATATACTACTTATCTACTCTTTGTAAGCATTTGGGTTTGAAATATCTGGCTTAAAATGTCCAAGTTGTCTTCCTATATGTCTCTTTTACATAAAAAACTCCCATTTTTTGGATAGGGACAGAAAAAAGACTAATTTGGGGAAACTTGCAGCACTTTTGGTAATCTTCTGAATTTTGATTAGTTGTATTTTAATCTCATTTGAGTACTTTGAAGACACATATAAATTTACAGAATACAGTTCAGAATTTAAATCATTCTGTATTCTGTATGTCTTTTAACTGTCTTTATCATCGATCATATTATAATCCATGCCAAAACTTAGTGGCTTAAAACAACATTACTGTATTATTTCTTATGATTCTTCAGACTCAGAATTTATGCAGGACTCCACTGAATAGTTCATCCACCTCATGTGATATTGACTGAACCAATCCCACTTGACTGGCTTTAGTTGTCACTAGGCTGAGCTGAAATATCCAAGAAAGCCACCGTATGTCCAACATTTCAATGTTCCTTCATTTGTCACATGGCTTCTCTCTGTCTCTGACTCTGTCTCTGTCTTTCTCATCTTTCTTCATTCAGTAGAATTGCTAAAATTTCTTTATAGCATTATGGCAGAATTCCCTAGGAAGAAATTTCTAGTCCCTTTAAAAGTTAGGCCCCAGATTGTCCCAGTACTGCCTCTTCTCTACTTTCTACTGATCAAAACAAGCCTAAAAGCCATCCCTGATTTAAGACACAAGGAAAAAGTCTATGCCTGATGGGAAAAGTGTCCTGTGAATATAGGAAGAGGAGGAATTTATGGCAGCCATCTTTCTGTTGTTGTTGTTAGGTGCGATGGAGTCGGAGTCCGACTCATAGCCACCCTATGCACAACAGGCGAAACACTATTGTCAATGCTTCTCTGCTACTCATAGGGTTTTCAATGGCAGATTGATTTTTGGGAGTGGCTTGCTGGATCCTTCTCCCAAGCCTACAGTATCAGGTGTTCCCATTCAAGTACAAACAAGGTGGTCTCCCATTCAAGTACTAACTAGGCCCGAACCTGCTTAGCTTCCAAAATCTGACAGGGTCAGATGCCACAGTGCTACAGCTATAAGTGGTAAGCATCTCTAGATACTCTCATAGCTCAGTTGAAGAGCGCTTGTCTAGCATGTGCAAGGCCTTGGGTTCAATTCCCAGCATCACAAAAAAAAAAATTTATAAGAAAATATTTCAGCCATACAAAAAATCAGCAACTTCCTTAATTTCATT
Source organism: Pedetes capensis (assembly GCA_007922755.1). Lineage (NCBI taxonomy): Eukaryota > Metazoa > Chordata > Mammalia > Rodentia > Pedetidae > Pedetes > Pedetes capensis. The sequence goes on along the minus strand of VMDO01000226.1, from coordinate 100,686 downwards.
ACGTATCATCACAGAGAATGGTGAACTATAAAAATACTTACTTAACATAGCAAATTGTGGCCCATGCATACAATATCCACTAACCACATCTCCTGCCTTCATGTATACCTACATATAGTTGTTTGGCTATGTTTTGTTTGTTTTTTGAAACAAAGTCTGACTATGTAGCCTAGACTGGCCTGCATTTCCATGTAGCCCAGGCTAGCCTTGAATTTGTTATGCTCCTGCCTCAGCTTCCTGAGTGCTGAGATTATAAGCAAATATCACCACAGCCAGCTTTATCTATATTTTTGATGACTTTATTATTCTCAAGTTCATAAGATGTTAATACTTCTTCAAATTCAAAATAAAATTTATCTCTGAGGAATGATTTCTAACAATTTTTGCCAAGAGAGCTAATTGGAACAAAGAACATTGATGTTAATGTTATGAAAAATTTGTGTAGCCTTGGTCTTTTGAAAGAATATTCTGTTTCTAAGCAGCTGGACAGCTAGTTCTGGCAATCTCTTCCCTTCAGCCTCTTTCAAGATCATCATCCAAAGAAACTTTATCGTGTTGTGAAACATATTCTCTAAAAGTGTTCATGGCATGCATTGATGCAACCAGAGTCCATTTCTTTTATAACAACATGTTTGTTTTACTCTACTTTCATTTCACAAAAATGCAAGTATTAAATGTTATTCTAGGTCCACGTCTTTCCAGTGATGATGTCTCAGAAACTTTTCTAGAGGTTAGGTAGGTTAGGTTTAAAGGAATTTTATTTTTCATTATTTGGGGGTTGAACCCAGGGACTTGCCTACAACTGGGCTGCATCCCCAGACCATTTTTATTTTGAATCAGAGTCTCTCTAAGTTATACAAGCTACTTCTGGCCTCCAACTCATGATCTTCCTGCCTTCACCTCCTGAGATGCTAGGATTATAAGCGTGCATCACTGCACCCAGTCCTCAAAATCATTCTAAATGTGTTAATGAATTTTTTTCAGGTTAACCACTGAAACAATTTTTGATGCTTCCCCCAATGAACAAAGTAATCCAGAAGAAAGTTTCTTTGCCACCAGACCGATCTGGGTTTAAAATCCTGCTTCTCTTAGTTACAAAGTATATGTCCTTTAACAAGATATTTCATAGTAAGTCATAGTACACTCCTTTCTAGAATGGGAATAACCCCATCTACTCCGTGGAGTTGTTGGAAGGATGAAATAGTCATTGTCAGTTGTTAATATTAAACATTTAAGCAAAGAGTTTTCAATAAATGGCCTATTTTTAATTAGTTTTGCTTATCAAATATGTAGATGCAAAATGATGATTGTTTCAACATTCTTAATCCTCAAGAAGATAGGAATTTTTATTAATTTTCTTTTTCATTAGAAGCAATGTGTTCATGGAATACCATTTTCCCAAAATGCTCCTTGGAAAAGGGGAATTACAGTCAAATATATTTGGGAAATATTATGTACTCTTAATTACATTACCAAAAATATAATATATATTAATTGTTCTGACATATTATGGATAAACTAAAGAAACATCCTTTAATTTAGCATTTCTTAAACTTTAATAAAATCTAAATGTAGAATAGTCTATCTGAATCATGAGGCCAAAAATAATCAACACACTATGTAGTGTATACACACTGAGACCTTTTTTATTGGTGGTGGATTTTTTTTTAATTTCATCAAAGAGACAGCAATATTTAAATAGGAGAGTTCCCCCCCCAAAAAATTTAATCTTATACTAAATAACCGTGAGCTTTATATATTTTAAAATATTCATCTCAATTCAAGGTCATAATGTCATGTGCTTTTGTATTGTCCTAATAAATTTTAATTCATTAGGTAAAGTTCTTTCTTCTTAGACTGAAAGGCTCCATGTCTTATGGTCAGTTCAGCCTTCTTAATATGTCTGCTTTATGATCTCCCTCCTCAGCCGCTTCCTAATGTTACTGAAATCAAACAAAAGAGGCAAGATTTCCAAAAGAATCAGATACCAGGCTTAATATTATAGCCTAGATGAATTCTATAAACTCTGCCCAGAAGATGGTTGCCTAACTCCTTAGAGTAAAATGAGTTTTATGACAGTTTTTTTTTAATTCAATATCCTCTTTTCCACCATTCATTCATTAAATTATAACTTCAAAAGTACCAGTGCTTTATTGTCTAACATCACCATATCTATTACATAGTAGTTGCTCTGTAGAACTGAAGAGATAGATCATTAGATGAAGAATGGTAGATAAATGAAAACAATAAAGGAAGTGAGAGAAAAACAAAGAAAGGAAAGTGAGAGAAAGAGAGATAAAGTGGAAAGGAGAACGGAGAAACTTACAGGTTAACTGTCCTGAAGGAACAGTGGGAATTCAGCATGAAATTAGCCAAATATTCTTTTAAAAACCAAGTAACAAACCCTGTGATGCAATGATATGAATAAAGGCAATGTCTAGAGAATGAAAATGTTCAAGGGAGTTGATCATTTACTTGTTTATTGCTTCTCTCATTCAAAATAAACTCTTCATTAGTAGGGTCAGTATATTAACATGGTGCCTTCACAAAGGCACTCTTATTCTTCCCGTTGCTTAAATAAATAACTTCATTAGTTAGGTATTATAAAGTGTATGATTGTATCCAGAAAAGATTTTGTTCAACAATCAAAAGCAAACAAACAAAAAGGAAATGCTTTGAGTGAATAAATCTTACATATTTCCTATGCTGAAGCATTCCATGAAAATCTTTTCTGTAGACTCTAGCACTATCCACGCTTTTTTGATGGAGCAATGACATAGAGTCCTTTAAGAATGAGTCTCAAAAATTGTGGCATTTTGTTCCAAAGAGCAAACAAACTTTTCTTTATGACAGAAGACATCGGTTTTAAGGAAATGTTTGAGTGAAATATTTCATCCAAGGAATCAATTTAGCTGTATAAAAATAGCTACCCACAAATGCCTATATCAATGTATGCTTTTTGAAGAGATTTGCCTAATACAGGTTAAGACAGAATAAGTCAGTGAGGAGGCATGTAAATTTAAATGACAAATATAGACAGTAGGACTCATTTCACTGAGATTTTTCAATAAGAATAACATGTTCAAGGAGTATAACTCTCCACTTTTACAGAAAGAAGACTTATTCCTCACAAACTTGACACATTTCTTCTGAGATAAAGAAAAATCAACATTAAAATAACGAGTTTAAGAGCATAAAATGGAAAGGTAGTATGAAAAGATGACTTTCTCCCTCCTTGGATTTTTTAAAATTAATTTTCTACAGATAGAAGCATTGCCTCCTTAAGAGAACAAGACGTTTAGTAAGACTTTTAAAATTCAACAATTTATCTAAAGTAGAGAGGCAAAAAGAAAATAATTGAGAATTTCTGTGGTTCAAAAGATGGGAGAGAGGAATAGAAAAATCATAGACTGTATACTAGTTATGAGTTAAGTCCTCTTAACTGATTTATTTTACCATTTTTTGTTCAAGTAACCTATTTAAAAATGCATCCATGCATAGAATGCCCCTATTATTAATAGTAAATGTACATTTCAACCTGTCAAGTTTTTCCTAGCCCCACTTTTGCAAGGTTGTTGTTTTTTTTTTAAGGAAAAAATTTAAAAAGCAAAGGCATTTCCTAGGGCACATGCTGCCAGACACCCAGCATTTATCTTATCTCAGTTGATGACTTTCCTTTTATCCTGAAATGATTTGACAATGACTCTATGATTTCCTGTACAAATTACCCTTTGAAAGTGGCAGTGGCGCTTGGCAGCGATCTTCACTTAATTACTGAGTGGATTATTAGCATACGGCTCCCCCTCCCTTCATTTCTTTATATCTTCTAGATTGCGTTGACAGTTCCCTTTCATTGCCTGCTTTAACTCACTGAATACTAAACATTATGCAGATTGCAGCTGAGAAGTACCCAGGCTACTCAAAACCCCTAGTCTGCACGGAAACCTTTTTGATGGAGAGTAATTTACAGGTCAGAAATCAATAGTGTGTCTGGGAAGTGCATTTGTGGGTTTTCTTAATTTAGATTGGGGTGGGGTAGATCAGAGCACTAATGTTCAGAAGTGAATATTTCTCCACAATCTTTCTGAAAAACAATTAGTTTTGTTCCTTCCTTTAATATCCTCTATCTTTAAATAGACTGAGATCTTGAGATTCTATTTTCTTTTTAACTCCTTATGTTGCTACCTAACTTGAGGGGAGGGGGTTAAAGAGTTCTTGTTTTCAAAATTGGTAAGTTTTACTCTTCATCAGTCTGTGAAGCCAGGGGGCTGATGAGCTGACCTCAGTGGTATGCGTAGAGTATTATTGTTTGCCAAGGCAAGACAAATGCAAATGATAAATTACAAGGATCTCTTCAGCACACTCAGAAGGAACCTTCTCTTCTGTCTTGGCTCCCATCTTTTGGCACAAATTTGCACATATGTCGGGCATTCTCTATCCAGATCTTTATCCTCCCCTCCCCAACTGCATTCAAAAGCATCTTCCACATTTCCTGGGCTATAGTAGGGACATGAACCCCTTCCCATTTCAGCCTTATGGTATAGTTTAGTTATGTTTTTCCTCTCCTTGGGAGGAGAATACAATATATGAATGATTTCCGGACTTGGTAGAAGAGACTTGAAAGCCTTAGGAGTCAGCAGGGGTGGGGGAACAGCTGGGTGCTGACTATGTCATCTCCATTCCAGGACTATCAACCACCAGCTTTATTCTTCTAGTGCTACATCTGCTATGAAATTTGGGTCTTCCAGGTGGCAGCCCAACATGCTGTCCAGTGCTATCAGGCCATTTAAATGCTTTGAGCTAATGCTGCATATCCATTTTCTAAACAAGTTAGCAGATACCATATGCAGCAATTAAAGTTTTATTGAGTGGTGCCTGCTTACCATACTGAATTTGGATTGGCTACCATCTGTCTCAAAGCCTGTGGTACCATCCCTGTTGCTTGAGAGAGCGTTAGTAAGGAGAGAAGATTTTTCTCAACTTCTGAAGAAGCTGCTCAGATTATTTTTTACATGCAAGCCCAGAAAAGTGGAATTGGTACAAATAAAAAAATACCAGACAATTAGAAGTTAGCACTGACTGTGTGTTTTTGAGTGTCACAGGCCACTAAAGGAAGAACATGGAATCTTGGAACTTCTGCCATGACTATTACTAATATATAGTTCTTGCTGTATATGCTATTTTTCAGAGATGCTTTCTATGGCAACCCAGTGAGCCAAAATTAAAATTAAGCAAAGGACATGAGAATAGTTTTGTATCTGTGAAAATTAATATGATTTTTTCCTGTTTTATAAGAAAATTTCACCTGGAACCAGAGAGAAAAATTAAAATATAAATTTACATTTTACTCACTGTACTGGTAAATCTCTAGGGAGATAAAGCTGGTTAAGATCAATCAACAGAACAAAAGATTTGGTAAAAAGCATGTATTAAAATTTAAGTAATGTTTAAATACTTGAGCTATAATGGTTTACTAATACATTGTTAATGTTTGATGTTTCCTCAGACATAGTTATCTCTGTACCTTTGACTTTCGTGAATGTTGAAAAGGAAAGTACATTAGAGAGAAATCCAAAAGCTCTTCAAAAATTTTGGAGTTGCCTGCGGACTAGTGTGATCTAATAAGGGAAGAACTAGAGAATAAATCTGTTGCCAAACTCTTGATTGCATAGGTCTTGGACATATTGATATATAGTCTCTAGAAGAAATGACTAGTGGACACACAAGAACCTGTTAATTCTCTCCCTCTTAATCCTAACTTGGGAATTTTCAAGGTAAGGCTTTGACTCTTAAAAATATTGAGTAAGAAGAAAACCACCAATAGTCTCTATTTTAACTTCAGGACATTATAGAGCAATGTTGTTCATTAGGGCTTCCTTACCATTCAGGTCCTGCTGAACCATGTCAAATTTCACGAATGACAAGCCCATAGCACTGTAAGCTTAAGAGAATGTGACATGCTTGAACAAAAACACTGACTGTGAGTCAGACCTGTCTACTAGCCTCAGAACTGCTACTCACTGGCTAGGAAACTCTCCAGTCCACGTAAGGACTTTCTCCTGCTTTGTAAGATGTAGCTCAAAATTCATGTCTACTTTTTGAGCTGTTTTGAGATTTAAAAGCATCTATAAGGCCTCTGCCTGCGGCCATACCACTGTGGCGTCTGATCCCGCCAGATCTCAGAAGCTAAACAGGGTCAGGCCTTGTTAGTACTTGGACGGGAGAACTCCTGGGAACACAAGGTGCTGTAGGCTTGGGAGAAGGACCTGGCAACCTACTCCCAAAAAATAATCAGCCATGAAAACCCTGCGAATAGCAGAGAAGCACTAACAATGGTGTTTCACCTGTTGTACTTACATAGGGTTGCTATGAGTCGGATACCGACTCCATGGCACCTAACAACAACAACAATAAGATCTCTGTAAATAATTACTGAAATATGAAATGAGAAATAGTTTGCAAATTTAACTGAAGGCCAAATATCATGCCTTCCATGAAATTTTTAAGTTAACAAGACTCCTCTGTCTTCTGCGTTCACACAGTAATGTATCTACATCTATCTTAAGACATTCTTATCAATTTTTATAATCTAAGAGATTTTCAAACCCCTAAACCCTTGCTATTCAAAGTTGTGCTCCATGTAACAGAAGCATCAGCATCATGTGGACACTTTTTAGAAATTCAGATGTTCAAGACCCTTCCAGTCTTGCTGAATCAGAATCTACATTTGACAAGATCAACAGGTGACTTCATGAACATTAAAATCTTATATTTGCTCCTATATATATAATGTCTGCAGCCATAGCCATGTGGCCTCTGATCTTGTCAGATCTCTGAAGCTAAGCAGAGTCGTGCCTGGTTAATACTTGGATGGGAGACCGCCTGGGAACACCAAGTACTGTAATCTTGAAGGATGGACCCAGCAACCCACTCCCAAAAATCAACCCGCCATTGAAAACCCTATGAACAGCAGAGAAGCACTGACATTAGTGTTCTGTCTGTGGTACATAGGGTCACTATGAGTTGGATACCAACTGGATGGTACCTAACAACAACATATATATAATAATTCTGATTCTCAAGAAATTCCTCATTAGTTCCAGTTAAGATACTTAATATATGAAGATTTGAGGGACCTTAAAGATAACAGGGAAACTGTCATTTTAAGAATAAAAGAAAGCAACTTCAAACTGGGATCCATATAAATTGAGAAAGGCATAAAATTAGATGTCTGATTCTTTCATTTATTTTTTTAGCCATTGCTGAGTGCCTACTTGGAAGTGGACACTGTCATAGGCTTGGAGGATTCCATTCAGAATAAGTCATGGTGCCCAGTATCAGAGGTTTGCAGGCTAGTGGAGGATAGATGACTTTTCTCACTCCCATTTTGTGTTCCTTCAGTTATACCATAGTAATTAATTTCACATTTGTCTTATATTTTTTTCAGACTCATATATTGATTTATCTTTACTACTTATGACATTTGAAGATATCTGCTTAATGAATCTGGTGAAATCAAGTGGCTATTTCATTACTTATAAGAGAAAAATGGCTCATTGGCCACTGTTAGTGGATACTGTGGCAGATATATATTATAATAATGATGATATTTATTGAGGAGTCCCTATATGGCAGGCATGATCTTCAGTATCTTAAGTATTACATCTATCATCTCATTTAAAGCTCACAAATACCTATGAGGCAAACAACAAATCCTTTTTATAGGTGAGCTGGGGCCCTGAAAAATCAAGTAGCTTTCCCTACTTAAGAGAGTAGTATCTAACTTCCATGGCACATGCTTGTAATCCCAGCAATTCAGGAGGCTGAGTCAAGAGGATCACATGTTTGAGGCCAAAGTTAGGATACACAACTTAGTGAGACCTGTCTCAAATATAAAAAAAAAAACAACAACAACAACAACAACAAAAAAAAAACATTGGGCCTGGAGGTGCAGCTCAGTAGTGGAGCACTTGCTAAGCATATATGAGATCTTGGGTTCAAACTCCTACTACTACAATAAATAGATAGGTAGATAGATACATAGATACATAGATAGATAGATAGATTAGATAGATAGATAGATAGATAGATAGATAGATAGATAGATAGATAGATAGATAGATAGATAGAAAAAGTGGCTGGGAATGTAGATCCATGAAAAAACACTTGCCTAGCACATGTAAGGACCTGGGTTTGATCCCTAGCACCACAAAATAAAAGAGGGGGACAGAGCGAGAGAAAGAAAGAGAGAGAGAGAGAGAGAGAGAGAGAGAATATGTTATAGATTCTTTAAAACATTGGAGAGTTTGACTTTCCAAGTCTATCATTGTGTATAAAACTTCAAGGAAATTATTATTCCTTTTGGAATAATTTCCAACAGTATAGGTTGTCTCTAATTACATATTGTATTAGTCAGCTGGTACATCACTGTGATAGAGAAAATGATGAAAACACACTTATAGGGGTAGAGATTTATTGGGAGCTCACAGAGGATTCTAGTCTATAATGGTGGCAAGTGTGATGGTGGAGCAGGCATTGCAAGGCCTGTAACAAAGAACCTCATGTCATGGCAGACATGAAGCAGAGAGGCAAGAGAGTGACCAGAACTCCAGGCACAGCATAAAAACCACTATGGCCAGCCCCATAATTTCCCAGGACAGCACCACCAGCTGAGGACCAGATGTTCAAACACATGACCTCTGGGGGACATTTTAGATTCAAACCATGACATTCTTCCCAAGCCCCCAAAAGTCATAGCCATCTCATTATGCACAATGCATTTAGTCCAACTTTGTTGTTGTTAAGTACTGTCAAGTCAGTCTCTGGCTCATAGTGACCCTACGTACAACAGACAAAACACTATTGTTGTGTTTCCCTGCAATTCGTAGGGTTTTCAATGGCTGATTGTGTTTTGGAAGTGGGTTGCTGGGTCCTTCTCCCATGCCTATAGCACCTAGTGTTCCCAGGTGGTCTCCCATCCAAGTACTAACCAGGCCCAACCCTGTTTAGCTTCCTAGATCTGATGAGATCAGATGTCACAGTGGTATGGCTGCAGGAGTAGTCCAACTTTAAGAAAACCCAAAGTCTTAACAGTCTCAACTAAGTTCAAAAATTCCAAGTTCAAGGTAAACTCAGATGTGAGCATCTGTAAAACTGGTACATGCTTGCAACAAACAGTGTCACAGAGTAAACATTCCCATCCCTAAGTGGAAGAATAGGGACACAGAAAGGAAAGATCATTCCATAGCAAAACCAATAACCCACTGGAAAAATAAATCCTATGGCTCCATATCTACCATCTGGTACACCTTACATCTGGCAATATCTGGGCTCAAACAGGCTGGGACAGCTCTGCCCCAGTGGCCCTTCTGAGCTAGCTCAATCTATTATTAGCAGCTTTCCCATGCAGATGTTTCATGTGGCTGACATCTCCAACATTCTGAGGTCTCCATTGCTGCTTAGGCTCCACCCTCAAAGCTTCACATATAGGCCCTTCAGGGGCTCTCCATAGGGCATCTGACCCTCATGAACATTGTCTGTCCTCACAGGCTATTTTCTGGAACATTGGAAGCCACCTCCAAAACCCCTTAATTCTTCCATTCTGCATGCTTATTAGACCAGCACCATGTTGATCACACCAAGATTTGCTGCCAGCTCAAGAGAAATTTGGGCCCTTTTGGAACATAGCTACAGTAGCTTCTGTGTGCCTGTATGGAGAAATCACTTCCTTGGGTGGCCCTTTTGTAGCAGGGCATCCCAAAGGCGTTTTTTTGTTTTTTGTTTTTTTGTTTTTTTGTTTTGCCACTATCCTTTAAAACAGGCTTTCAGCTTCACAACCTGGGGCCGTCTATGGGAAAGACTTGGCCAATTCCTGCTTTTCCCCAGGAGGCTTCTGTTGTCCCAGTAAAAAGCTTGAGGCTTCCCTTTATTGCAGCTTACTTTGTTTACAGTCATGGTCTTCTTTGCCAGCCCTGTCCACAGTTGCCTTAGACAAGCTGCAGCTTTTCCCTCATTAATCTGTGCATTTTTCATATCTTCCTGCTCTGCCTTTTGCTCCATTTTTTTGCCTCATAAATCTGACTAAAAGCAGCAAGCAGTGATTATCCCATACCCTCTATGTCTTGCCACGCTTGTAATATTTCCTCCATCACTTTAGTTAGTCCATCACTTTTTAATTCATTCCCACTCAAATCCTTAGGACATGAACAAACCACAAACAAGCTCTTTTCTAGAATGTAACATGAATGCCCTCTAGTCCAATGCCTAATAGAGTCCCCATTTTGCTCTGAAACCCTATGAGCCCCCTCTACACATCTATTGGTGGTGGCCTTCTGATCTTCTGAACTCTCACCAGAAACACCACTTAAGCTCTTCTTACAGTATTCAAGGGTTTTTCTCTCCTGAATCTCCAAACACCTCCCACAAACTAGTTCCAATGGCCTAAGAAACACACTGTCCGGTACTTATTTTCTGCATTAGTCAGCCAGTGTACCAATGTGACAGAAAAACTGACTAAAGCAAACTCATGGGAGAAAATATTTATTAGGGGATCATGGTTAAAGGATTATTCCATAATGGTGGTAGGGCAGGGATAGTAGCAGCTGGTAGCAGGGCCCATGGCAGAGAACCTCACATCTTCATAATCAGGAAAAAGAGAGCAGAGAAAGTGACCAGAACCACAAATGTGGGGTTAAAATCTCCAAAGGACTGCCCTCTGTGACCTACTTCTGAAAGCAGTGTACTACCTTCCAAAGGTCCATAACCTTCCAGGATAGCATTACCAGGTAGGGACCAGATATTCAAACATATGATCTTTGGGGGACATTTTAGATTCAAATGACACATATTCTATTTTTTTCTTTCTTAAAACTGGCAGATTTCCCAGTAATGACAATGAAAATTTTAGACAGTAGTCTCAAGAAGTTCTTATAAAAGAATTAAACAAACTGATGAAGTTCTTTAGCTTAATTAAAGAATTTTCATTTTCCCGACTGAAAGATCAGTAGAAATAGAACCTGTAGTTTCAATTATTTATTGACTGGATGATCTTCTTCCTTCATAAGCAGTCATTCTCTAATTTTTAAAACTATAAATGCCTTGTGTCCTCAACCGTAGTACTCTGACAACCCATCCTGCCTGATCTCGGAAGCTAAGCAGGGTTGGTCTGGTTAGTCTTTGGATAGGAGACTGCCTGGGAATATACCAGGTGCTGCAGGCCACGGAGAAGAACCTGACAATCCACTCCTGGAGCAATCTGCCATTGAAAACCCTATGAATAGCAAAGAAGTACTGACAATAGTGCCAAGCATGGCACAGTGTTGGGGAGTGTTTTATCTGTGCACATAGGGTCACTATGAGTCAGACCTAACTCAACATCACCTAACAACAACATAAATACCTTGTATTCCCTCTCTTTATTACATAACATTGAATGAATGCCCATGTTACTCCCTTGCATTTCCACTGTCATGCTTTCTGAGAATATTTTGTTCTAACATTTCCTGTTACAGATTCTCACCATTGGATTTTTTGTCTCTAAGGAGCCTAAAAGTGTGTTTAGATCTCAATAGCTAATTAGGCTTTTTGTAGATGCTTGACCATCCAAGTCAAAGAATAACTCTAATATCAGTCTGAGAGTTTCTGGCAACCATATCCTTTCTCATTACTGCTTCATTTTTTACAACCAGATTTGATTATTGCATGGACAGATGCCAAGTTTACAGAAGAGTGAATGATCTGACAGTAGTGAGCTGCAGATCAACCTTCTTTCATGTGCTGTCTGTTTGGAGCAACAGCACATGGTCATTTAATTCATGCTCTAGTTTCCACATATCTTGATTTCTTTGCTTTGGTTCCTTTCTGCTCCATTTCTCTGATTATTACTATCCCCAAAAAATGTAGAAATGTGTCAAGTAATTGAGTATTAATATTGTAGCAATGTTTATAAAGTTGAAAGTATTTGGGGGGGAAGTCTAAGGATTCTCTGCATCTCTGTCTATTCTCTGTAAGCTGAATCAATCAAATGCCCTATGCTCTATTAACAAAGTCTCCCCAAACTGGAACATGTTTGTGTTGTTAGGTGCTGTCAAATCAGATCCAACCCATAGTAACCCTATGTACAATAGAAGGAAACCCTCCCCAATTCTGTGTCAGGTACATGATCTCTTTTATATTTAAGCCCATTGTTGTAGCCACTAGGTCAATCTATCTAGTTGAGGGTCTTCCTGTTTTCATTGACACTCCACTCTCCCAAATATGATGTCCTTCTCCAGGGATTAGTCCCTCCTGACAACATGTTCAAAATAACATGAAATTTAACATGAACAAATAACATGTTCAAAATAACATGTTCAAAACAACATGTTCAGACACAGAGTAGCCCCCTTTGGTTTCCAAGGAGCACTCTGGTTGCAGTTGTTCTAGGATGGATCTATTGGTTCTTTTTGCAATCCATGGTATATTCAATATTTGTCTCCGGCACCATATTTCAAAAGCACCAATACTTTTGCTGTCTCCTTTATTCAATGCTCAGCTTCCACAACCATATGATGTGACTGAAAATACCATAGCATGATTCAGACACACCCTTGTCTTCAGTGTGACATCTTTACTTTTCAACATTTTGTTGTTTTTGTTGTTAGGTGCCATCAAATCCTGTCTGGCACATAGTGACCCTCATAGGGTTTTCAATGGCTGATTGTTTGGGGATTTCCTCAGGAGTGGATTGGCTTGTCCTTCTCCCATCTTTATAGTGTGGGGAATCAAACCCCGGACCTCAGAGACTACAGAGCCGTGCTTTACTAACTGAGATAAATCCCAGCCCATCCAACACTTTAAAGAAGTCTTTTGCAACAGCTTTTCCCAATGCAATGTGTCTTTTGATTTCTTGACTCAGCTGTTGATTGTAGAACCAAGTAAAGCAAAATCTTGGAGAACATCAATCTTTTCTTCATTTATCATGAAGTTGCTTACTGACACAGTTGTAAGGATTTTTGTTTTCTTAATGTTGCAGCACAATCCATACTGAAGGCTGTGTTCTTTGATCTTCATCAGTAAATGTTTCAAATCCTCTTCAGTTTCAGGAAGCAGAGTTGTGTCATGTGCATAATGCAGGTTACTAATGAGACTTCCTCCAATCCTGATGCCATGTTCTTCTTCATAAAGTCCAGCAACATATAAAGGGTATATTTAGCCCTTGTCATCCATTGAAATAAGCACATTTCTGGAAAATCACTTTAATATTAGTAATATAATATAGTGAGAACTTTCCCCTTAAAACATGGACCAGTTCTAAGAGGATTGTTTTTGCTGTTGTTGATAGGTTCCATCAAGTCCAATCTGACTCATAGCAACTCTCATAGCATTTTCAATGGCTGATTTTTTGAGATTTCTTTGGGAGTGGATTGCTATGTCCTTCCCCCATTCTAAGAGGGTTGTTGTTGTTGTTGTTGTTGTTGTTAGGTGCTATAGAGGTGTATCTGGCTCTGATTGACCCTCATAGGATTTTCAATGGGTGATTGTTTCAGGATTGTTTTGGGGAGTGGATTGCCATATCCTTCTCCTATTTTTGCTGTGCTGAGGATCAAACCTAGGTCCTCAGAAAGTGTCTACCATACTGAGCCAAACCCCAGCCCCTAAGAGGATTAGGTGGTTAAATATTTTAAAAATCCCTATGACATGGTTTTACCAAAGGATGACAACACAGGGTATGATCCAAGTTCACATCGTGTTTAGAGGCTCCAGGTAATTTCTTTTAATGAGCTGAGGACATTACGGTAGTCTGCAACTAGTAGTATTTCTACCCCTGGTCCTCTTCTTCCAGGATTTGTCATTAATTGCAACCTTGCCCTTGGCTCTACAAATAGCTTTGTTCATATCTTTTGTTGCCAGCTTTATTTGCTGCTATGTAGATCTCTCTACAGTCTATGGGTATGCTGCATGGCTTCAGATTCTTCTTGCAGAGTTTCTATTCATCATATATCTAATCTCATATTCCTTTAACAATCAAAAATATTCTAAGTAAGTGCTCTAAGAAACACCAAAGCAACTCATGATCAAAATGCTTCAACAATATTCACTGTATGATCAGTACTCCTAAGTCTAATATTAGAGATTCTCCAGGACCTGGTAACCATCTCCCTTTCCAGTTGTGGTTCCAATTTCTTCCTGCCTACAATTTTCTCCTTTAATCAATCTTAAGTACTTACCACTATAAGTAGTAATAACAAAATAAAAGTGAGTGGAAACTGAGCCTAGCAGGATGTGTTAGTGGCTCTTTCACACTAGCCAGTAAGACTGAGAAGTACACTGTGCCTAAGTCTGAGAACTGGTGGGTAGAGTACACCTGGGGAACAAATGAGTATGCATTCTGCAGTGCTCCTACCAGACCCCCTTCAGAGGAGACCAGATGACACACTGGCCCATCTTCCAGTCTCTTAACTCCAATGCTTCCATCTGCATCCCTAGGGGACTAGTAGAAATCTTATTAAGTAGGCATGGCTCCTTGTTTGTGTGCTTCATTCCCTCTACTTTGACCTTGATTTTCTTACTTTTCTCTTAAAAATCGCTTACATTTCTTCACATAAATCCTTTCTATGAATCCAGATTGTCCCTGGTAATAGAGAACATGCTTTCCTCCCACAACCACTTAATACTGTAGCCTGGATTAGGTGCAAGTTTCATCCATGGAATTAGATTTGTCCCTATGGATATGACACTCTGTACTACAAATCCCACCCTTTTGTGCCAATCTTACTCTTCCTCACTTGTTTTTTCCTAAACCTTATTTGGAAACTACATGAGAGTTTCCAGGATACCCATTCCCCTACTATTTTCCATGTGTAGTGTACGAATGAATGAGGTCATGTTACTTGTGACAGTAAAAGTATGTGTAACTGAAACAACATGCCCACTCCCAAACTGTTTACCCAATCCTACTCTATCATGACACATAAAATGATTTTCATCAGTTATCCAAACTGAAAGTTTCTTTCCTCTTTATGAATCATATCCAAGTCCTATCCATTCTCCTTCCCAAGAATCTCTTAAATTTGAATTTGTCACTACCTCCACATAGCTACTATTAGCTCACCAGATGCACATACAATCTCTTTTAGAATATTGTAAAAATCTTCTAACTTGTCTTCCTGATTTTATTCTTTTAAAATTTGTATCTGTCTTTTACCTCAAACATCCACTGAGTGTCTGTCTGAATCACCACTATAATCATGACTAACACCCACTTGAAAAATTCATCCAATATTGCCTAAAGGATAAATTCCTCTCGTATAATCAGTCACTTTTCAGCTTCCTCACAGACCATTCCAGGTACCTAAAGAACTTAGGACAACTGGCCAAATGGCCCTGTCCTCAGACCTTTTCCTCATTCTGTTGCCTCTGCTTAGAATGCCCTCTTCATGTGTCTCCCTGACAACTCCCATGCACCCTTCTAGATCAAGTTCAAATATCATTGCCTTTGTGAAATTTCCCCTGACCATTTATAATAACACATCTTGCTCTCCTTGATATATATGTATTCTTCTTATATATCTTTGTGTTTCCATTTATAAGGCAAATGAAATTACACAAATATAAGGTTACCAGACTTTCTTATCAATGGTATTTTTAACCAAAGAATACAGGGTTAGAGTTCTGATGGTAGGACAGGTCTTTCTTGACCAATTAAAACCCACTGCATTGCAAGCTATCTATTTTCATCAGGATTAAGTCTTCTGCAGATAGTCATCAGCTGAATTTCCAGCACTTCCTACTTGGGAATTATGAACTGCTTAAAAGAAAACAAATCTGGGGTTTCTTCAGTGAAGCAAAAGGTACAAAAAATACAAAGCATCACTTGTTATAGATGACCCAAAAGCTGTACATCTTCCACAGGGAATTTTTTTTTTCATTTTCCTCTTTTCAGTATGAGATTCTTCCTTCAGTTTCTCAGTCAATAATCATCACCAATTGATAATGGTAATAATAATTACTATACTATAATGATTGGGTACTTTCATATGTACCAGGTACTATATGTATGCTATAATCATCATATCAACCATATTAGTTAAGGATTGTTAGCTCTAATTTTCAGATGACAAAACAGATAGTGAATTCACCAACGTAATGAATAGCAAAATAGTATATGATGAACAGTGAATAGTCTGATCAACTCCAAAGCCTGTTCTCCTAAACACACCACAGTACTACTTCCCTGAATCAGTGAGTAATTAACCGTAAGAACTATTATTATTGATCTCTCTTGGTGACTATCTTTTATCACCTTTGTCTGGATGGCAGAGACTTAATGACATTCTGGGAGCTCCCACTGACTTGTGGTGTTAAGGGAGCACATATAAGACACTCAGACTCTTCTACAAAAGCCAGGCAGTATTACTTGATACTTCACTGATATTTGAGCCACCTCACTATTTTGTGGCATCTAAGTCAGTTTGAGTTTAAGACCAACTTGTCACTTTGCTATCTGCTAATTATATTGGGGGAAACCATAAAATATAATCACCAGTTTAAACTGATCTGGCAGCATGAGGAGAAGTAATGTAATAGTATTTTTTCTCTCATCCAACATTAAATTATGGATGATTTGAAATATATCCAAAAGTAGAAAAGACAATAAATCCTGTGTTTCTATCCTCCAGCTATAACAATCATCAATTCTTGTTTCACCTATAACTTCCTATTTTGCTCCTCATACAGAAGCAAATCTCAGATAATGGTATATCATTTCATTCATACATATTTCAGAATTTATTTTTAACTCTTAAAATACTGTTATTTACACCTAAAAATTAAGTGACTCCTTAATAATATTAAATAGACAGTCTGTGCTAAAAGCTCCTCAAAGATTGCCTCATAAATATACACACCTTTTAAAGTTACCTTGTTCTTGTTACACCTATAATCCCATCAAGTTGAGAGGCTGAACCAAGAGCATTGAGTTGGAGGCAAGAGTCAGCCTGCACAACTTAGCAAGATCATCTCTCGAAAATAAATAAACAAATAAATAATTTTTAAGTTGCTTTGTTCCAATTGGAATTTAAGCAAGGTCCACAATTTTCACTCACTTATTCCTAAGTTTCCTTTATATATCACTCTCTTTTTCTTTCCTTGTAAATTTGTATGCTTAACACATCCTGGGTTTTTTTATATTCAGAAAATCTTCCTCAGAGAAAGAGAAACCTAAATAGCAAAGGTGGAGGCCCTCCCTGGGTTAACAAACCTGGAGGAGAAGGCCCACTCTGAGGGGAGGTTGCTTAACTACATCATCTACTCTGTGCATGATGATCCATGAAGAAAGAATGAGGAAGAAGGGAGAGGAACTGACAAGTTTTAATTTCTACCTTCTGTTCCACACTGAGCTAAGCCTTTCCCATATATTGACTAACTAAATTTCACAACCATCCTATGCGGGAATAATATTATCCCCATTTCATAGATTTTAAAAAAGGAGTACTTAAAGGCACTAACCAAATTCTTTTCTGTAAGTGTGTGGCTGGTACGAGTTAGGGTTTGAGACAAATTCCATGCTTTTCATTTGTTGTCTGAAAGAACAGAAATATCTTCTTCCACATCTTTACTATTATCGACAAGGCAAAAAAGGGTTTGTGGTAACTAGTCTTCAAGATGACTCTCAACTAGGTTTGATCCTCAGTACCACAAAAAGAAAGACCCCCAAATGATCTTTGCCATCCAGTATTCATACTCTCATACAGGCTCTTCCCACTTGAACTGCAGCTAACATGACTATATTAGAATATTGCAGAAATGATGATAAGGTTATATTTAAAAAGACATGGTGGCTTCCATCTTGCTCTCCCTTGGATAGCTCCCTCTGGGGGAAGCCAGCACTATGTTGTAAAAACACTCAAGCAACTATATAGAGACTCATGTGGGGAGAAACTGAGGCCACCTACTATAACCAGCATCACATAAGTGAACCTTCTTGGAAGCAAATCCTGTATTCCTAGCAGGTCTTTTGGAGACTGTAGCCTTATCTGACATCCTCATAGAAACCTCTTGAGGGACTCTGAACCAGGACCACTCACATAAACCATTTCAGAAGTCCTGGCCTATAGGAGTTATAAGATCATAAATGTTGGTTGTTTTAACCCAACAAATTTGGGGCTAATTTGTCAATAGATAACAATTTAAGAATTCATGAACTTTTCACACTCAACCTGCTGGATTGTAGTCTTGCCAATATCAGTGTATCAGAGAAATCTTAAAAATTATATGTACATTTGTATGCCTGAAAATAGGAGTCCAAAACAACAGTCATTCAAGATCCTTCCTGGTAGGAGACCTTGTGAGTTAAAGAGAGAGACAGAGAATATGAGTCAGATCACCAGTAGTTGCTAAGGTTTCCATTTCATTATCAAGATGACTAAGTACAATTTCTTAATTACTCATAATCTGGTCCATTGTTCAGCAACCAACTGCTGGAATAATTGAGAAAACGTGAATGGATCATGTTTTTAGTTATTGAGTAATTTTATCTAGAGCCAAAAGATGTCCTTGGACTCAATGGCCATTACTGAAACATCTCCAGCAGTTCTCAGGATACAAACCCAGAGCCTTAGAGAGCACAGAGTGGCACTCTACCAACTATGTTAGCTAAGTTGGGAGAGTGCTGCTCCAAACTTTCTGAGGACCCACATTTGATCCCCAGTACTGTACAAACGGGAGAAGGATGTGGTAGTCCACTCCTGAAACAATCAGCCATTGAAAACCCTATGAGGGTCTCTGTGACTTGGTCAGGACTCCATGGCACCTAACACAGGACAGAATACTACATATACTTAACCCTTTTTTCATTTAATCTACCTTGAAAATCACTTGCCAAAAGTTTATAGAGATATTTGTTATTTTTAATACTTTATTTTAATATTCATTTATTTTAATACTATTCCATTGGATGGGAAAATAATGACTTATTCAATTGGTTCCATTTGTGATGGGCACATAATTTATTTCCATTGCTCTTAGAAATAGCTATAATCAATGATTTTGTGTGTGTGTGTGTGTGTGTGTGTGTGTGTGTGCGCGCGCGCGTGCATGCGTGCGTGCGTGCGTGCGTGTGTGTATGATGTTTTTGATACTGTATCTTGGGAATATATTTCTCCAAGTGGGATATTTGGGTCACATGATAAATAAATATTGGAGTTTTCTAGGTGTCAAATCCCAATCAATAATATATTATAGTGCCTTTCCCCATCAGCCTCACTGACAGTTTGTGTTGTCAATTTTTAAATTTTTTTCTAATTGGCAATATAGAGGTGGTGTCTCAGTGAAGTTTTAATGTAAATTTTTTATAATGAGTAAAGTTGAACATCTTTTCATATGTTTCAGGTTTATTCATATTTCTGTGACTGTTTTTTTACTAATCCTGTCCCAGAATTTTTACCTCTATAAAGTTGCATTTTTTTCTTCATTTTCAGATCTTATCACATTAAGGATATCAATGTGACTTCTGTCTGTGAAGTAAATTTCAAGTTGTTTTTCTCCAATGTATCATTTGTCTTTGTAGCTTGCTTTGCTTTTATTTTTTATGCCATGCAACAATTTTTGTTTTATTGATTTTTGTATAGTTGGCAGCATTCTTTTTCTTTATTGCCTTTGGATTTTGAGTCATGATTAGGAACTCTCAGGTTACAGAAGAAATCTTCATGTTTCCTCTTAGTACTTATATGAGTTGTTTACATTTATAACCATATAGAATTTAGCATAATGAATGATAAGAGAATTAGATCCAATTTTATTTTCTTATATGGCTATCTAGTTATCTTAGCAGCAATTAATAAAACTTTATCTTTTACTGACTAATTTGAGACAGTGCTTTATTACATACTAACTTCCCATATGTAATGAGGACTATTTATGAATTTTATGATGTTATATTAATTTATCTGTCTCTAAACATGAAACAACATGTACTACTTTAATTATAGATGTTTTAAAACATAGTTTAATCAGTTAGAGATGGTTCTCACTCATTGCTCCTATTTTTCAGAGATCACCTGGATGTTCTTACCTTTTATGCTCTTCCAAATAAATCTCATAATCAGAGTGTCTGCATCCACAGCAAAACATGATGGTGTTTTATAGAGATTGCATTGAACTTATAAATTAACTTGGAAAGAACTGACATTTTTATTTATGATGACTCTATAAATCCAAAACCATAGATATACTTTCCTGTTATTTCAAATCTACTTTTGTGTTTTACAGTTTCCTCATATAGTTTTTGGACACCATTTGTTACATAATCCATTTTATCATTCTCAGATGTAGATAGAGTGATAGATATATAAAATATTAAGGAATTTAATAACAATTTTATCTGTGGTACATGTTCATGTTTTCCATCCCCCTGTATCCACTGGATTATAGTATTCTCTTTCAGTGAGGGCATTAATCAACTACAAAAGCAACTCTTGTAGAAAGTGAATTGTTCAGCAATACAGTGACAAAAATAGAGTTCATAAAGTTCAGCACTTTTCTAGTTCTTCTCAGATGAATGCCAAGATATATATTTGTAATACCATGAGGTACAAGACAAACTCTATGTACTTTATTTCATTATCCCAGTGTGTTCTTTTACTCAAATTGTCATCCATTATATTTTAGAATCCTAAATGTCCTGAACGTTTCTGAAAAAATAAATAACTTGAAATTTCAATAACCTCGTTGTTGTTGTTGTTAGGTGCAGTTGGGTCGGTATCCAACTCATAGCGACCCTCTGTACAATAGGGGAAACACTATTGTCAGTGCTTCTCTGCTGTTAATAGGGTTTTCAATGGCAGATTGATTTTTTGGGAGGGGGTTGCCAGGTCCTTCTCCCAAGCCTACAGCACCTGGTGTTCCCAGGCGGTCTCCCATCCAGGTACTAACCAGGCCCAGCCCTGCTTAGCTTCCAAGATCTGACGGGATCGGATTCCACAGGGCTACAGCTGCAGGCTTCGATAACCTTAAGGTAGCACAAATTTGCAATTGTGACCAAATTAACCATGACTGCACTGTTATTTTTACCAAATAAACAAAATTTTTACTTGGAGAACTTGATAATTTCCTCTTGATGGCTTTTTCACTCCAGACTAAATTCTCATGCCTCCTTTCTTGCTGTTGTGTTGTTGCTGTTAGGTGCGGTGAAGTCACCTCTGACTCATAGTGACTCTCATAGGGTTTTCAATGGCTGATGGTTTCAGGACTGCTTCTGGAGTGGATTGCCACATCCTTCTCCCATTCTTGCTGCTAATGACTGAAAATAATTTGCAGAGGGGCTGCCTGGAAGCAATCCAGTGCAAACAACCTAGAGAGCTATAGCTCTTCTTTTAAAACGGGCTATTTAAGTTTAATTATCCATTTGTTGATCCTCCAAACTCCAAACTCACTCCTCAGTAGCCACACATAAAGTATAACAAAGCTGCTTGAAGATTCATTTCCTGCATGTCAGAATGAAACATATTAAGTTGTACATTAAAAATTATGAATTAAAAAAAGATTTATTTCCAAAACTATTTTTTTTTCCATTGAAAACATGTGTAATACTACATTGTGGTACATTTTGTTATTGTTCCTAATTCTTGACCATCCTAGCATCCACATTCTTGCCATGGGCTCATTGTGAGTGGAGTGAACTTTCTCAGCCCTTGACTTTTATACTTGGCTATATGACTTCCTGTAGTTCATGACCTGAGGCAAGAAATCACAAAATACCACTTCTAAAGCTAGAATTTTAAAAGCCTCACATTGTCCTTTTTGCCATTTTGCAGCCAAGAGAAATAATACTCATGGCCAGGTCATTGCCATGAATTTGAAGACAATTGAAGACTATGGCCTGGCTAATACATGTGACAAGGAGGTTAGATACATAAAGGAGAGACTGCCCCAACTCCCCCATGGATCTACAGTGATAGAGTAAGCTGTCTTACCTGCCCCATCCCGAATCAGAGTCACAAATACAAGCCTAAAAGACACAAGGAGGACTCTGACTTGCCCACAGACATAAAAGGTTAGCAAATGATTAAGGATTATCAAATAATTACTGATTTTAGAACTGTTTGTTACACAGCACACAAATCTCCATACTAGATACTGGCTGTAAATCTTAGTGTTTTCTTTTTCTTTCATTCTTCAAATCTAACCAATCATCAGATGTTTATTGGGCTCTTGTGATGTAGGGACTCATGTGCCCCCTTCTTTTCCATCATCTCTCACTACTCTAATTCACACTGCATTACCACATATCTACATTATTATTATAATCCTCAAAGTAAATTTTAATTTCTTTCTCCTTTAATCCATCTTTTCTTACTAACATGAGAGTTGTTTTTGTTCTCCAAATTATAGATCTAACTATGTTCATTCATTGCTTGAAAACTTAAGGTTATTATCTACAAAACTCCAGCCACTATTTTGTCATCTTTCTTCTAATGGATCATGACCACAAGTTTTCCTACTGAGTCAAAAAAAAAAAAAAAAAAAAAGAGGGGCCTTAATATGACTGCTTCCTTTAGCCACTCCCAATCAATCCTAATTATCTCTTTCCTACACTGGTGCTAGATGGTTTATCATCATCTAACCTTATCTCTACCATCAAATTCATACTGTAACCTCAAATTACCTAACTAGCTTTACCTTCTACCACACTGTCTCTGTCACATTGAATCTCATCTCCTAGCCACAGTGAACTCACTTCTTCTGTAAACAAGCTGTTGCTGTCCATTATAACATTCATGAAATTTCCTCTGCTAGGCATGCTGTTCAGGTCTCTTGACCTCAAAATAGAGCCAAAAAATTCTACCTTCTGTGAAGATATCTTTGACATCTTCTGTTCATACTCCAAGATTCTACTCTTCTGGATTTTAACAGGACTTGAATCTTTTTATGTTGGCAATATTAGACTTCCTTGTACATTAGGAGATACTTCTGAAGTCTCTCTTCCTACTTACCAGCACAATACCTGGCACTTAATAGGCACAGTGTATTGGGTAGATAAAACCTCTAGGCAGAGGTCTCCAACCACCAAGCCATGGATCAGTAGTGTCTGTATTGACATCTGTATTTATAGCCATTCCCCATCATTTACACTACCATGTGAGGTCTACCTCCTCTCAAGTCAGTATCCCTCTTACCCTGGTCCATGGAAAAATTATCTTTTGCAAAACCTGTCCCTGGTGCCAAAAAAGCTACAAACCACCACTCTGAGAGATACTTGAAAGTCTTCAGACAATGTCTTCCTACTAACTATAATTGAGAAAAGGATTTTAGAGTATTTTTCTATTAAAAGTCCTTTTCATTTCAAAATTATTTAGAAATCAGAGACTTGATGAAGCTCCAGGGACATGATCATGGAGTAGTATAATTTATAAAATTAAATGAGTTTTCAAGGTAGATTTTACACATGCTAATTAATACCATTTAAGGAATGCCTGACTTAATGAGAGACTATTGCACGTACAAAAGTGTTTGAACAAATTAGAGTAACAGAAAATTGATACCAAAAATGTAAATGTAATTATCATTTGACCATGCTTATACAAAAGCCATAAGCATTCAATCATTTATTTATGCAGCAGAATAAAGAAAATAATGTTCAGCTTTTGAATTAATATGATCATTTCTAGTAAATATAGGTCTTTGCTATAATAAATTAAATTTATGAAAGAAAATAGGTAGGTATATTATTTAGTAAGCTAAATACAACATAAAATAAGCTCACTATTGAATTGACACATGAATCTATAGATGCTAAATATTACTAAAGTTTGGAAACAGAAAAAGCCACTTACTCAATTACCAACACCATTTTTGCTTCGAAAGACCAACCTCATCATCTCTCAACATGGCTCATGTTCTCCATGTCATCCCTTCTGCCCTGACAGCAGGACCTCATGGTCATGGGCTCAGGGACCTGCTTTTTATCTCAAGTGACATATGTGAAGATAAAATGGTTTCTCTTGAAGCGTTTATATTTCTGTGTAAAAATAAAGTCCATTGGGGACTTGAGAATTCATACAATAAGGGAAGAACCAAGTAAATCTGAGAGTCTGGCCCATATTTCTAACCATGATTGCTCCTGAGCAGATGGGAGAAAACAAAAGTTATAGACATGACCACCTATTGTGGTCACTTCTGTTTTTCTAAGTTATTCATATTTCTCCTCCCTTGCTTAAAAGCAAAGGGGGAATTTTGAAAAATAGGTCTTCAGTCCCTAGAAAAGTGTTTTCCAAAGTAGGGTGTACAGGGCTTAAAGTACAGCTCTGTGGTAGCATACTTACTTAGCATGCATGAGGCCTTGGGTTCCATCTCCATCCCCAAAACAAAAAATAAAATATGGTGTATGAAACATTCCACAGTGGGAAGGAAATAAAACATTAAGGCTCCCTCTTATGTGTATCTTATCTTGTCCTCTTCAAATATATATGTTTGTAATGTATATGTATACATAGTCTCCCCTTAATCACATATAAACATAGGCAGTCCCTCCACATCTGTTTCACTTCATTGTTTCAGTTACCTGCAGTCAATGACTGTTCAAAAAATATTAAATGGAAAATTCCAGAAATAAAGGATTCATAAATTTTAAATTGCATACTGTCAGAAGTAATATTATGAAACTGTATGTTGTTCCCCTCCATCACATCCAGGAGGTGAATAATCCATTTGTCCAGCATTCCCATCCTGTATGTGCTATTCACTTCTTCGTCACTTAGCAGCCATCTCAGTTATCTGCTCTACTGTTGCAGTATCATTGCTTATGTTCAAGTAACTCTAATTTTACTTAATAAAGTCTACAAAACATAAGCGTAGTGATGCAGGCAATTCAGATATGCCAAAGAGAGGCTGTAAAATACTTCCTTTAACTGAAAAGGTGAAAGTCCTCAACTTAATTTTTAAAAAGGGAGAAAATAGCATGCTGTAGTTTCTAAGAGCTTCCGTAAGAATAAATAGGAAAAAGCATATTCTATGTAGGATTTGGGCTGGGATTTAGCTCAGTGGGTAGAGCGCTGCCCTGCAGTCTCTAAGGCCCCGAGTTCAATTCCCAGCACCGCAAAAATGGGAGACGGGCCTGGCAATCCACTCCCAAGACAATCCCGAAGCACTCAGCCATTGAAAACCCTATGAGGGTCACTATGAGTCAGATACCGACTCGACGGCACTAACAACAACAACAACAACAACAACAATGTAGAACTTGGTACTATCCATGGTTTCAGGCAACTCCTGGAAATCTCAAATGCAGGTAAAGGAGATTATTGAAATTAATACAATAATTTGTGTATTTTTTTCTAAATTTATAAACATGTATTATAGTATGTTATCATGGAATGTTTTTATATATGATATGTGATCCCAAAATTTTGGAAAGAGTACACAATGTAAACCAACTGGGTCCAGATTTAAAAGTAATTATAGGGCTCTTTTTTACATTTATTTTAATCTATAAATAAGAAACAAATTAAGTCTTATAGTATCTCATATGTGATTATCAATGGAGACCTCTCTCTTTTTTTATTGGAAATTTTTAATGTATACCTTAACGTGGTTCATTCTGACATGCTTTTCATTGTGACATTTCCATATATGCATTTTGTTGTACATTACACAGATAAATTCCCCCTTACCCTCTTGTGCACTTCCTCCCCCTCATCCCACCCCCCCCCCACCAAAGACTTCTCTTCCATTTGCTTGTCTTTTTATGGTAATAATTTTCTATATATCCTTGGGTTCCAATAATGTTTAAGATCGAAGCTTTTTTGTAGTGAACTTTCTTTTTACATTGTCGGTACTATTACATGAATTTTCTAGTCCATCTATGTTAATACCATTCTTTGTTATTATTAGTGTTATTATAATTATTTCCAGGACTATTAAAGTTGAGTTGTTCACCCTGAGGTCACCCCCTTCCCCATTCCTCATTCCTCCTTGTTCCTCTCTTCCTTCTCTCCTCTCCCAGGAATGGAGACCTCTCTTGATGCCTATCATAATTCCTTCACTCAGAAAGCCATGTGTCCCATCTTCTAGGCAAGATTTCTCAAGCAACAGTCAGGGAACCTGCCTTTGTTTCTGAAACACACTGTAACATACCACAGTTACATGCAGGTAAGTTGGTTTCAAAACCATTTGATTTAGTTTTATCTAAACAAATCTTCACCAAAAAATGGACAAGTGGATTTTTTCCTGAAAGTACAAGGGAAAAGAAGAAATTGGCAGACTTGGTATTTTCCCAAGTATAAACAAAAACAAGAAACTGGCAGACTTAATATTCTTTCTAGCCTCAGTATACTCTGACTATCTGCTTCATAGTAAGTTATAGTTAACAGCCATCAAACCACATATGACAAGAGAAGATCTAGCTATTCAAAATTGTTGACAGGGCTATTTAATATATGACATAAAACCATATTACCAATGAGAAACTATGCACTAAATTTATATTGCATCCTGAGATATTATGTATCTTTTTAATCCTCACTGTACTTTTTCTAATTTATAAATTGTTTCAAAATGTACATAATTATATGCACATATAATTAAATAGTTATAATTACATAAATGGTATATGTCAATATTTTCTTATTATTTGGAATGTATGCATTAAAATTTTAATAGATAAGACTAAATAAAATAATTTGGATCCTATGACTATAGAGAACAAAACAAAAACTTTAATGTTTTTTAAAGAGCTACTGTATCAATTAGTTACCTTCATAAACTATATAAGGATGTAACTGGTAAAACGTTCCAGTTAGGAGGGGGATAACTTTTAAAGTCAATTGTTAATCACTTCTATTAACTGATTCCTATTGAATTCTTTGAAAGGAAGATTATTTTCTGACTTGCTCTTTGTAAGTTGAACAATTCTACCTAAAAAGATTTTGAAGTTTGTCAAATAAATCTGGCACCTTCATTTTCAAAATGAGTCCATAGTTCAGAAAAGTGAAGTGACTTGTACAATTCCCACACTGAGTAGCAGAGCCAGTTCTATAAAACATGAAATAGTGAATAAGTTGTTCTTAAATAATGTTTATGGTTCATACAAATATTTATACACTTCATCTCAGGTGATTCTGAAAATAATTCAGTGAAGTAGGTAATCATTATTGTACTCATTCTACTGGGAGGAAACTGAATTGACTAGCCTAGGACCATATAGCTGATTATAGATGAAATTATGTTTACTTGAATCCAGACTGTCAAACTTGACCCTCATCCAGTCCAGTTTTCTTTTGATTTGGGCTTGAATGGTATTTATTTTCTGTTGCCATCCACTTGTTCTGTGAGTTTGAGTAAGTTCTTTAGCAAATTCAACTCACATGCGTTCAGTCCTACAAATGGCATAGTGAAACTGACAGAAATAAAGCATGAATATTATTCCTGTCCTCTAAGAACTGATACTCATGTTTAACAGGAAAATCATAAATAATATTATCCTTAACCATTAAAAATTTAAAACATTATATTCTAAGAAAATGTTTAAAGTAAGAGTTTTTTTTTAAGTAGGATCAAATTTTGTTGCCAGACTGCAAAAAGTTACTTTAAACTTTCTATATTATAAAAAATAGAAATCAGAAGATATTTGACCATCTCTTGTATCACAATAAATTAATAAAAATTAAAAAGATATCAGACATAGTTTGTCCTTTCTTGAAAAAATCCCAAGACTGTAAGCTTTCACTACTAAATCCTTAACTTTTTAAAAGATAATGAGATGATGAATGTTATTTTTGCATAAGTGAAAAACAATTGACATAGAAAATAAAATGGATTTTCAAACTGAGCTGTTAAAGTATAGAATTTTGCCAGCAAAATGAATATTTTCTTATTTCAAAGGCAATTTGTGAAGAACACATTCTATAAACCAATTCTAATTTTTATTTTCTTCAATGAAAGAAGTATTTGTTCAACAAACTAGAAAAGGGCATTAAAATCTCAATAATATTTCCCAAATGTGTACACTTTCTGGACAGTATTTGGGTTACTAAATTTTTTGTAGCCCACCCAAAATCCAGTCCCTTGTGCTCATAAATCATTCCCATTTTGAGTGTAGGTATTTTTTACTCCTACACATAGCCACTTTTCTCTGGCGGGAAGCTTTTCATAATGTTTCCAGTGTGCGTTTTTATTCTGTGTTATGCGTGTGTATAACACAGGGCATGAAACACAGGAAAAATGAAAAGATGACATTCACTTATATCAACAACCTTTTCTTGAAGTAGTGGCAATTAGTAACAAAGATTACATCAGCTTCATAAAATTCAGACAGTTAAAGAAAAGCACAATATACAATGAGTCATTATTGAAAGAGTCAGTCATAAGTTAGAAAAACCAGTTAACTCTTTATGATTTAAAATTTGAGAATTCTTTAGTGGAACAAACCTGCCTTTCTTTGCTTCTTTCTTTATTTAAAAATCTACACTTGGTTAATTTTTTTTCTTGTGGTGCTAGGGAGTGAGCCCAGAGCCTTGCATATGCTAGACAAGTGCTCTACCACTGAACTACATCCCCAGCCCTACACTGGGTTTTTTCACTGCTCATTAGCACCTAAAGGAGGGACAGGGAGAGAAAAGAAAAGGGTATAAAATTCATATCAGTACAACTACCTGTTAGCAATTCTCATTAAAAAGCTGAGTAAAACCAGGAGTTGAAGATAGTGCACAGGTAACACTCACCTTGAGACTCAGAGAAATAGGAGAGCTTAAATAATGGCTTACAGTTCATACTGAACATTCAGATATAGTAAAAAGTTAGAAAAGAGACAAGGGTTAAAAAAGAAGAAAAAAACCACAGGTTAGGTAAATACCATCAACTGCAGAAAAATTTTAGAAAGAGAGAAAGAATCAGTGCAGCAGATCAGAGAGAGTGTGAAATCAGAAATGTGGGGGTTTGTAGCAACAGGAGGAGAAAATTATTACCTTTCACAGAACTTGGTTGCCAGAAAACCCACCAGCAATTACTCCAGCATGATATAGATGGTACAGACAGTAGAGAGAGTTTGGAGGATGATGAGATTGGAGTCCAAAGTGGAGAAGCACTAAAGAAACTGCCATGGATGATCCCTCATTGTCCTGACTGCAAAGCACAGAGAGCATACAGTCCAGGGAAAATTCCACACGGGCACCTGGAGCTCAGATCCACCACAAAGCGTAGCCCTGGTTACCTGCCAACATCTTGCTGACAAGACACTGGCAGCACTTCCCATGGACAGAAATTGGTGAGTGAGTCCGCAGGGATAGGGATGGAAAATGTGGTAAGTACCAGCAACACAGTCCACCATCTTCCTACCTCAGAGGTCCTGGCTGTGCAGTTTGCAATAGGAGAGTGGTTTGGCACAAGTCCCATAAGGGAGTTTAAGCCTCAGATTCACTGGGGGTGACATGATATCATCCTGCCCACTGCAGTGTGGAATTGAAGAGTAAGCCGGGGTTGGGATGCCCACGAGAGGGCTGCTTTGGGACCTGGCTTGCTGCCATCTCCTGCCTGCATTTGGGCTGCCCTCTGTGAGCTGAGACCTTGGCATGCAGGCTGTACCAAGGAAGCACCCTGAAATCCTTTCCAGCCAAAAGGTGTCTCAGGGACTTTCCTCCAACATCCCCCACCAGAAGGAGCCTAGGCTGAAACCCCTCCCCACAGCCTTGCCAGCTTTCAGTGAGAGAGTAGGGAAACTCCCTCTCCTTGTGAGGGAACTGAGAAATCTCAAAATAAAGCTGCCATCAAAGCTTAGGAAATTTTACACAAAAGAATAATGAAAATTGGGCTATAGTCTGAGCCACCAATAGGGATGTGGCTGAACAAGGACCCAGCATGGTTTCTCCTAACAGCAACAGGCAAGAAGGAGATACTGTGGAGCACTGGAAAAAGATGATCATCTGAGGAAAGTGTGGCAGGACCCTCTCAGACAGTTGCTGGTTGCTGCTGGTAGGAGGGAAGACAGTCAAACTGGAAGTCTCCAGGACCCTCCAGGGAAAAGGTCACACAAGGAGCTGTGAGTGTGTGTATGCAAGGCATTTTCATTGTGTGTGTCTTGTTGTTTTTGTTTGTTTGTTTGTTTGTTGTTTGTTTTTATCTATATATCTCTCTCTTCCTTTTTCTTTTCTTTTTTAGTTTTCTTTTTTATTTTTTTATTTCAGTATATTTCATATTCTCATTTTCTTTTTTCTTTCTTTTTTCTTTTCCTTTCTTGGTTCTCATCTCCTCTCTTCCCTCCTCCCCCAGTAGAGAAGTAGAGACAGTGGCCACCATGGCCCCCAGTAACATTGGAACTATGAACTGGAGAGAGAAACTGAGAGGTGGAGAGTCCAGGGCATGGTGAAGAGTGACACAAGTTGATAGTTCCCTGAGCCTATGAGAACTGGTTTAGAAGAAGGGCCAACTGGGGTCAGGTAGGGCATGTGACTTGGGGTAATAGTGCCATAGGCTCGACAACCTAAGAGTCATGATTTAGGCTGTGGACCACTTGGGGGCTGAGAATGCAAGGGACAGGAAGAAACTAAGGGGGGCAGTGCTGAATACAGAGTTTGCAGTAGAACCTAGACAAGGGCACTGAGGCTGCAAACTACAGGGCAGAGGAGTGAGAGATAAGCACCAGTGACTCATCATCACCCAAAGTCAAAAGAACTCCAGGGGTGGAGGTGGGGATTGCTTTACACTTGGAGGAGATGAAACCTAGCTCCCAGACCAAACAATGGGGAAGCCTCAGCAGAAAAACACACTAAACATGAAAGGACATGCTGGATAGGAAGATCCTATAGACCAAAGCTTCTCAACAGATAATATCAGGCAACCCCAATTTCTGGAGATGGCAGAATCAGAATTCAGAACTTGCTTATAAACATGCTAAGAGACATCAAAGAAACCAATGCCAGTTCTCTTGAAGTTCTGAGGGAAAAAATGGATCTCATTTGGAGGGATACAAGGAAAGTTGAATGCAGTAAATATTTTAATAAAATGTTCTGTCTCCAGAGTAGATGAAGCTGAAAACAGGATTGCCATTATGGAAAGACAGGTATAAGATATTAATTACTAACAAGTCAAGATGGAGAGAATGATGAAAAATTATCAGCAGGATGTCCAAGAGGTTTCTGACAAAATGAGAAAATGGAACCTAAGAATTCAGGGGGTCCATTCAGGACCAGAAAATAACATGAAAGAATTAAGGAAGTTATTCCAAGAAATGTTAGATGAAAACTTCCCAATCTAAGGCAAGAGCTGGATACCTATACAATTGAATTTTTCAGAACCTCAAACAGAATAGACCAAAAAAGATCCTCCCCATAACACATTATAATCAGAATGCTAAACTTAGAGTGCAAAGAAGCCATTCTGAAAGCAGCAAGGGAGAAGCTCCAACTCAACTACAAAGGCAAATCCATCAGAATAACAGTGGACTTCTCCACAACATTAAAGCCTAGGAAAGCTTGGACAGACATCATCCATACGCTGAAAAAGAACTACTCCCAACCAAGACTACATTATCCAGTGACATTATCTTTCAAAATAGATGGTGAGTACAGGACATTCCACAATATTTTCTTGTTCAAACAATTCACAGCAAGTAAGACAGCATTGCAGAGGATCCTCAATCAACTACCCCATACAAGGGAGATAAGTCAACTCCACTTAGAAGATCAAAGAAATGAACAATTAATATGAGAGAAAATTAAGAAAGATATAAGATAAATATGAATCAAAACCAGTAACAAGTACCGATTTGATGCATAATAATAAACATATCTCAATAATTACTGTCAGCATAAACAGTCTTTACTCACCAATTAAGAGACATAGACTGGCCAAAAGAATGAAAAAATATAAACCCTTGATATGTACTCTTCAAGAGACTCACCTAACCTACAAAGACAAAGGTTTGAGGATTAAAGGTTGGAAAACAATATACCAAGCAGGGGGAAAACAATAAAAAGCAAGAGTTGTGATACTAATTTCAAATAGATTAGACTTCAATCCAAAACTAATTAGAAGAGACAAAGAAGGACACTATGTATTACTAAAAAGAACAATCAACCAGGAACACATAACATTACTTAATATATATTCTCTAAATGCAGGGGCACCTATCTTCATAAAATAAACTGTAATGGAAATAAAGGAACATGTCGGACCAGACACAATAATTATGAGAGACTTTGATACCCAGCTTTTCCCAAGAGACAGGTCATCAAAGCAAAAAATCAACAGAGAAACAATGAGCTTAATTTGCACCTTAGACCAACTCGAACTTATAGATATCTACAGAATATTTCTTCCATCTGATGGTGAATAAACATTTTCTCAGCACCACATGCAATTTTTTCTAAGACAGACCACATTCTAGTATGCAAAAATAGCCTCAACAAATACAAAAGAATAGAAATCATCCCCTGTACTTTATTAGAACACAATGGAATAAAATTAGAACTCAAAAACAAGAAAAATTATAGAAATTTTACAAATTCATGAAGACTAAATAATATGCTACCAGATGATCAATGGGTAATTGAAGAAATTAAAGCAGAAGTTTAAAAATTTCTGCAATCAAATGAGGATGAAAACACATCCCACCAAAATTTATGGAATAGAGTAAAGGCAGTTCTAAGAGGGAAGTTCATACCAGTGAATGCCTCCATCAATAAGTTAGGGAAGGCCTAAGTAAATGTCATTAAGTCATTTACTTGGAAATCCAACAACAAACCAATCCTAAAAGGAGCACTCAGACAGAAATTATCAGGAACAAGGCAGAGATATCCCAAGGAGAATCTAAAAAGATAATCCAAAGAATTAACAAGGATAAGAGTTGGTTCTTTGAAAAGATTAATAAAACAGATGCTCCCCTAGCCATTGTCACCAAAAGAAAAAAAGACTAAAATTGTAAAAATTAGACACACAAAAAAATCATAACCACCAATGCCAATGAAATCCAGAAAATCGTCATGGAATACTTGGAGAAATTGTATTCACCAAAAAAAGGAAAAAGAAAATACAGAAGTCAATAAATTTATTAACACATATGATTTACAAAAATTAAGTCCAGAAGATATAAGCAATCTAAACAGATCCGTTACATACACTGAAATAGTAAAGGTAATAAACACACTCCCAACAAAAAGAGCCAAGGACCTTATGGCTTCACAGCAGAATTCTACTAAGCCTTCAAAGAAGAATCAATACCTATTCACCTCAAATTATTTCAAGAAAGTGAAAAGGAGGGGGCACTCCCAAATACATTCTATGAAACCACCATCACCCTGATACCTAAACTAGGCAAGTATACATCTAAGAAATAAAACTATAGACCAATTTCCCTAATGAACATAGATGTGAAAGTTCTCAATAAAATCCTGGCAGACTGAGTTCAGTAAGAAGTAAAAAATATTATTCATCATGACCAAGTGGGATTTATTCCACAGATGCAAGTCTGGTTTAACATATGAAAATAAATCAATGTAATTCAATATATCAAGAGACTTGCAAACAGGAACCATATGATCATTTCTATTGATGTTCGGAAGGCCTTTGACAAAGGGCAACACCTTTGCATGATAAAAACCCTGGAGAAAATAGGCATAACAGGAAAATATCTCAATATCATTAAGGCCATTATGACAGCCAATATCATATTAAGTGGAGAAAAACTGAAACTATTTCCTCTAAGATCAGGAACAAGACAAGGATGCCCACTCTCCTATCTTATTCAACATTGTGATTGAAGTCTCTGACAGAGAAATCAGACAAGAGAAAGAAATCAAAGGGATACAGATAGGCAAAGAAGAGGCCAAATTATCCTTATTCAGGGATGACATGATGCTTTACCTAAAGAACCCCAAAAACTCCTCTAAAAAGTTTTAGACCTAATTAACTCTTTCAGCAAAGTGGCAAGATACAAAACTAATACTCAAAAATCAGTAGCCTTCCTTTACACCAACTGTAAGCAGGAAGAGAAGAAAATTAAGGCAATAATCCTTTTCATGATAGCCCACCAAAAACTTAAAACTTAGTAATCAATCTAACCAAAGATACTGGAGATCTCTACAAAGAAAACTTCAAAATATTAAAGAAGGAAATTATAGAGGATACTAGAAGGTAGAAGGACCTCCACTGCTCATGGATTGGGAGAATCAATATTGTAAAAATGGCTATACTACCAAAAGCAATTTACAGATTTAATTCAATCCCCATTAAAATTCCAATGGTAGTCTTTGCATAAATAGAAAAAATAATCCAAAAATTCATATGGGAACACAAAAGACCACATATAGCTAAAACACTCTTAAAGTGGAAAACTAGGGTGGGATCACAATCTCTGACTTTAAACTATACTACAGGGATATAGTAGCAAAAACAGGCTGGTACTGGCATAAAAATAGGCCTGAAGAGCAGTGGAACAAAATTGAGGACCCAGAGCTACACCAACACATCTATAGCCTGATCTTTGAGAAGAGAGCTAAGCACACAAATTAGAGAACAGATAGTCTCGTCAACAAATAGTGCTTGGAAACTTGGGTTTCTACCTTCAGAAAAATGAAAACAGACCTGCACCTCTCAATCCGCATGAGACTTAATTCAAAAGGGTAAAAGGCCTCAACATAAAACCAGAAACCTTAAAATTACTAGAAGAAAAGATAGGCAACATACTTCAACATATAGGCATAGGAAAGCATTTTCTTAATAAGACTCCAATTGCTCAGGAAATTGCAATAAGAATAGACAAATGGGATTACATGAAATTAAAAAGCTTTAGTACAGCAAAGGAAACAATCAACAGAATTAAGAAACGCCTACTGAATGGGAGAAAATCTTCACATCCTACACATCTGACAGAAGACTAATTTCTAGAACTTACAAAGAACTCAAGAAAGCAATTCCCAAGACAACAAATAATCTAATACACAAGTTGTCAAAGAAACCAAACAGTTCTCAAATGAAGAGGTTTGTATGGCCATGAAGCACATGAAAAATGCTCAATATCCGGGAATTTACCCAAGGAGAGATGTGTCATCATACTATAGAGACACCTGCATCTCCATGTTCAGTGCAGCATTTTTCACAATAGCAAGGATATGGAATCAAACAAAGTGCCCATCAACAGAAGAATGGATAAAAAGAAAAACTATGGTACATATACACAATGGAATACTACTTAGCAATCAAAAAAATGAAATAATGCCATTTGCAGCAAAATGGATGGAATTGGAGAAAATTATTTTAAGTGAATGAACACAAGCTCAGAAAGACAAATACCACATGTTCTCACTCATATGTGGGAGCTGAATCAAAATTATAAGAAGGAAAAAAATCCTATGCAGAAGTCAGAACATAATAAAAAAACTAAGAATGGTATTATTATAAATGGTCTAGAAAATTCATGTAATAGTTCTGACAATGTAAAAAGAAAGTTCACTACAGAAAAAGTTTCTATCTTAAACAGAACTGGAACCCAAGCATATATAGAAAAATAGTGCCATAAAAAGACCAGCAAATGGAAGAGAAGTCTTTGGTGGGGGGGTAGGATGGGGGAGGAAGCACACAAGAGGTTAAGGGGGAACTTATACGTATAATGTACAACAAAATGCATATATGAAAATGCCACAATGAAAAGCATGTCAGAATGCATTACATTAAGGTGTACATTAAAAATTTCCAATTAAAAAAATGCTAAATATCCCTATCCATTAAGGAAATGCAAATCAAAACAACTCTGAGGTTTCCAGTAAGAATGGCCAAGATCAACAAAAGAAATAGTAACAAATGCTGTCGAGGTTGTGGAGTAAAAGGAGCCCTCTAACACTGTTGGTGGGACTGTAAATTGGTTCAACCACTTTGGAAATCAATATGAAGATACCTCAGGAAACTAAACAGAGAACTGCCATATGGCCCAGCTATACCACTACTGGGAATATACCCAAAGGGAAACCAGTCATCATACCACAGAGACACCTTCATCTCCATAGTCAGTGTAGCACTTTTCACAATAGCAAGGATATGGAACCAACCAAAGTGCCCATCAACAGAAGAATGGATAAAATAATTATGGTACATAAACACAATGGAATACTACTTGGCAATAAAAAATGAAATAATTTCATTTGCAGCAAAATGGATGGAACTGGAGAACATCATCTTAAGTGAATGAACACAAGCTCAAAAAGAACTAACACATGTTCTCACTCATATGTGGATGCTGAATCATTCTTAAAGGAAGAAAAAATCCTATACATAAATTGATATATAAAAAATGCACAATTAAACTTAGCAAAGAAGGAACAATATAAAGAGTAGAGAGAAGGTGGAAAGGAAATAACAGAGGGAAGCGAACATTGAGGAAAGTGGGGTAGGGAGGAGAGTTGATCTGGAAGGATGAACGGGGACAGGAAGATCTCAATATAAACAGCACAGCTTCATGAGTACATTGGAAAAGTTGGGGAATATAGCCCAAATAAGCATTTGCGTTTTGCCACATTGTAGCCATAAAACTCCATAAACTTGGTGGATTTATGAACGTGTTGCCAGAAGTGATGTAAAGGATGCATAATGGAAAAAGCCAATGCTGTGTTAATCTGTATCACATCATTTATTAATAAAGGGAAAAATAAAATAAGAAAAAGAAAGCTGGGCACAGTGGTGCACACCTGTAATCCCAGAGTCTCAGGAGACTGAGGTAGAAGGATTATAATTTCAAGGTGACAGCCTGTGTAATTTAGCAAGACCCTGACTCAATATAAAAATTAAAAATGGGCTGGGGGTACAGACTAATGGTAAAGTACCTGCAAAAGTATGTGCAAGGCCCTGGTTTCACCCTCAAGTGCTGAAAAAAATAGAAATAATTTTTTTAAATGGATAAGAAAGGATTTTGAAATATTGTGCTACAACCAAGATGTGTAGTTTGTCTCCTTATTTATGATGACTTCATTCCTGTTGTCTCACATAATAGAAACTAAGCTTTGCTAGCTCGTTATTTTGTGATATGTTTATAGAGAGTAAACTTTTATATTTATCACAATATATACATATATGCTTACCTCTGAAACCATTTAAATGGTAGCACAGCTTAGAGAATATCAGTTGTGGAGAGACGCCAAATTTGGAGGCCAAAGGGAACCTAGAGAAAAATCATCTCTAACATCTAGCAAGAAACACATTTTGTGGGCAGAATCCCAAGAAGGAGCTTGACTCCATTCTCAGATATTGAATATGAAATTCTCATATAGGTGTAAGACCTTGCTGCTGGGACCAGCAATTCCAAGACATGCCCCCTGAGTCTAATTAAGATTATGTAGGGTGCCATCCTGTACTTCTGTAATCCCAGCAACTCAGGAGGTTGAGGTAGGAAGATCATAGTTTCAAAGAGAGGTAGTCTTTGCAACTTAGTGAGACCCTGTCTCAAAAAAAATTTTTTTTTAAGGGGCTAAGAGGCACAACTCAATGGTAGAGTACTTGCCTAGCATGCCCTAGCCTCTGGCTTCAACCCCTTAGTACTACAAAAAATATATATATTATGGATAAATAAGTACACATAAAACTGGCATGTCAAACTTTTTTTTGGTTTTGTTTTTGGAATCTCATGAAGAATATCACTCCATTTTCCATCATCCTTCTTATTTTTTTCCACAGTACTTAATACCATCTATTTTGACATCTATTAAATTTAATTTTTTCTCTGTCGATAGTACACTGTCCTCTGTAAAATCTCAGCTTTAGAATGATAAGGATTTTTGTCTTTGTATTCACTGTTGTATCCCTAGTTCCCAGAACAGGATCCAGCATATAGTATTTGCTGAATAAATATTTCTCGAGTAAATGAATGAGTTTTCCTAATCTCCACTTCTCTGCCTTTAAATCCAAAGAGTTACTCAGGCCACACTAGCAGCACAGATATCACTAAAATGCCTTCACCAAAGTGTCAGCCTGCAGAGATTTAGCTGGCTGCGAATGCCTTCTCTGTGTATACCTCTAAATTTTGGTAAAAGGATATGGGAAAAGGAAGTAAAACACAATAAAATTCTAACATGAACTGTAAGTGTCTGCTTATTCTTGATCCAGTTTTAAATGGTCTTAGCATAAAATAATTTACTAAAAGGGAAGGAAATAAATCTTGATAAGGTCTTAGAAGTCAAATCAACCACTGAGGGTGCATAATGGTGCCTTGCTTCCTCAATACCATCATTTTCAATGTAAAATATGATGGGCTATTGTCCATCCCTGGGAGAAGGGCCTGGCAATCCACTCCCAAGGCAATCCTGAAACAGCCGTTGAAAACCCTATGAGGGTCGCTATGAGTCAGATACCGACTCGACGGCACCTAACAACAACAACAACATTGTCCATCCCAGGAGTGCTACTTATAATGCTCTCTGAGTGTTTTACTCCACTCATGCTGCTACAACAAAATATGTTAAATTGGGTAATTTATTAACACCAGAAATTTATTGCTCATAGTTCTGAAGGCTAAGAAGTCCAAGAACAAGGTTCTAGCACATTCAACATTTGATGAGAGCCCAATGCTCATAGACGGCACCTTCCATTGTCTTTACATGGTGGAAAGGCAGAAAGAAAATCCTTGAAACTTCTTTTATAAGGACAGTAATTCCATTCATGAAAATGGAACTTTTATGATCAAATCATCTCCCAGAGGCTCCATCTCCTAATACCATCACCCTGCGTTAGACTTCAATATATGAATGGCAGGGAGAAGGGGGATATTCAGACCATGTTGTTAGACACAGGATATTTTTTATGTTTAAGTCTGTTGTTGCAAACACTGTGTCAGTCAATCTACTTGGGGGTCTTCCTTTTTTTATTTGACCTGCCACTCTCTCCTCCTTCATAGATTGGTCCCTCCTGATAACATGTCCAAAATATGTAAGATGCAATCCTTGCTTCCAAGGAGCACAGTGGTTGCACTTCTTCTAGGACAGATCTGTTGGTTCTTTTTGTAGTCCACGGCATATTCAATATTTCACTCAAGGAAATGAAATTTTAGAGAGGTGGATTGGAGCTGGAAATTCAATCTCCCTCATGTTCCTCCCTTTTCCTTCAATATTTTAGTCTTGACTACTGCTGTTG
Organism: Pedetes capensis; assembly: GCA_007922755.1. Classification (NCBI taxonomy): domain Eukaryota; kingdom Metazoa; phylum Chordata; class Mammalia; order Rodentia; family Pedetidae; genus Pedetes; species Pedetes capensis. The sequence continues at coordinate 61,608 of VMDO01000226.1, read as the reverse complement.
CCAGGTCCTAAGGTCTGCCATTCTTTGGCTTTTACAGAGGGAAACTGAGCCCTATAAAGCTCAAATGATTTATCTAGGACAACACTGTGGGAAGGGGAAGAAGTGAGACCCAAAATCCATGCCCTGAATCACTTCACTATACTGCTTCCTAATGTCTCCTCAGAGAGAAATTGTCAAAAAGAAGATACATTTGTGTGGCACTTTAAAAGTCACAAAACCTTCTCTGACACCTTGTCTCCCATCCCAATTATCCAAATTCTCCTACAGTCATTAAGTTGGGCTAGAGGCTAATGGGCCTGTGGTATAATTATGCATCAGACTTAGCAGAAGTGAAAGAAAAAGCAGAAGCAGCAACTGCCACTCTTTTTCTCTTTTGGTCTAGACTAACAGGGGCTGGAGACCCCCATGAAGCAACTAGAAAGCTTCTCCAGCCCCTCTTTATCTGTTCTCTGACTTTCTGTGGCTTCACCATCATTGCTGACAGTTCATCTCCTGACTTCTAGATGAAATACAATTTAATTGGAAAGTGGCTCCTCCCTAATCTGTCCACATGATGTTAGATTACATTAGATCCCAGCTATATCAACAGCAAATGAAAAAGTCACCTTTGCCTTCAGACTTTTCAGTTGGTGTTTTTCCTAAGCATTCATGCCTGTTGTTTTTATTGGGAAAATATTTTGAAAACATCCTCGCTATAGAAAATACCTCATATTTCATAGGATGTATGATGAAATTAAGGGACTAGAGTTCATTCTAACAGCCCCAGCCTTTCTGAAAGGCACCACTGGAAAGCATTCATACTACCCTAAATATTAAATCAAAGCTGGAGGAAGATCTAAGAACAGTGATCATTTCCATACTTATGTCAGCCACTATCCTGAAGAGGGGTTCAAAATATCTTCTTCCAGAAGATGAAGCCCATCTGCCAAAGTATACAGCCTTGAGTATGCCTTGATTTCTTCTCTCTTATGTATGCATCTCTGCAGATAACATGGTTGAAGTATGATCAAAAGACACTATTTTAACAAGTGCTTTTGGTGCCTATTTTCACCAGTCTAGAAAGAACACTGTCACTCCATGGAAGACAGTGTCAAGCCAACTGCAGAGATCCCAGTGTCAGAACAAGGCTGTGCAGCTGATCTAGCCCTCCTTGGGCTATAATGAGGCCAGTGGAATATGCCTGGTGGGCACTGAGTGTGTGGTAGAAGAAGGCACATTATTATCAAAGGAGAAGACCCATATGACAAAGCTTTCAGAATGGAACATCAAAAAAAGCAAGCAGGTAGTTACTTCTGCACAGTCAGACCGACCTTGACTTAAAATCACCTATGTGGTATTTGTTGGGATTTTTCTTTTGCACAGAGAAGATATTATGGCATCCACTCATATTCTCCACCCTTGCACACTACACTACAGCCTTTTCACTTGTAATTTCCAGAGCAACCCACCTCTCTTTACACCCTTGTATGTGAATATACTTTCTATGTCCAGAATATTCTTTCCCACTCCTCTTCATTCCTCTGTGTCAGGCTAATTTATCTTGTAGGTCTTGTCTTTAAGATCATTCAGAAAGACTTCCATGACCACTTTAACCTCACCTCCAATTTGGGGAGAGGAAATAATTTATATTCTGTGCTCTAATTTACTCATGCTCTTATCCTAATTACCCAATGACTTGCCTTTCTCCACCAGTGGGCTCTAATTGAGGGACAGTGTCAGTTTAGCCTCTCCAGACTTAGTGCAGTGCCTAGAACATTGTAGTAATTCAACAAATACTGAAATAAAAGTCAAATAAATAAAGAGAAAAACTTAATGGACCATAGTATGCACAATTCTTTCTTGGGACCCGACGACTTGCTAAGGCAATTAGGAAGATAAATCATTTGAGCTTCACATAGTTGAAGCAGAGCTCTACCTGTCTTTCGAAATCTGAACTTAGAGCAGTAAATCTGAGGATTCCATGCGGTTGGAAGATCACTACTGAAACCAGGAAGCAATCAGTCAGGGATAAACTATAGGAAGAAGCCAAACTGGGTAATGCAATTTGGAGAAAAAAAATCAATGGTGGGTATGGTGGCACACACCTGTAATCCCAGTACACCAGAGAAAAGCTAAGGCAGAAAATTGTTACTTAGAGGCCAACCTGAGCTACATAGCAAAATTTTGTCTCCAATGAAATAAATAAATAAATAAATAAATAAATAAATAAATAAATTTTGGGGCTCACAACCACTTTATAAACAATAAAAATCTACTGTAGCATATACTTTGTAATAATACACATATCATCTAGGTACCTTTATTCTTAAGCTAACAGACAGAAAAATATGTACATTCCATTATCAAATAATCATTTTGTAGTCCCTAAATGTGCCAACTGACATAGTTCTGGGCATGGCACAGTGTCACGGACTATTTCATTCTATTTTTTATAGGGTCATTTATTTAGTCGGACCCAATTGGAAGGCACCTAACAACAACAAATGTGCCAAAGGAAAGGGATTCCTTTCTTTTTTTATAAGAATTATCTAGATCAACTATTTCCAGCAGTTAACCATTTCTTTGAGTGCCAACCACTCTGCCAAGCTCTATGCAGACACTTCATTCAATCTCACTGAAAAGTCTGTGATGTAGAAATGAAATAATTTCTGATTAGTCACTCAATTAGTAAGTGGTGGAACCATGATTCACATATAAGTGTGTCTGTGTCTGACCTACAGTCTACACTCTCAGTCACTGAATTAGACTATCTCTACCAAAACTGACCTATGGGTCACCATTTAAATAAAATATTTAGGTAATCCAGGTAAGCATGCCCCAGTAAGCAGCAAAAATATTTGTGAGTTGGGCCTCCTATTTATTGAACATAGGCATTATATATGTAGTGTTCAAGGGCAATGTTATCTGGTTCAGACTCCTAAAACAAAGAAACAATGGCAACAATTACCTTCTAGACAAATGAAAGAGGAAATTCATTTTGTTTTTATTCCTTCTTTGGCTGAAAACTGTGATTTATGCAAGTATATTGATGCGAATTATAATTAAACACATTAAAAACTCAAGGAGGTACCTTGGGAGAGAATAAAATTCTCATAATATCTGAGATTGTTGTCTCTCAGAAAATGTGTGTTCAGATCCTAATTCATTTTAATATTTCTTTACTATAACCCTGTATTGACCATTCTCTGACTTGTTGTTATTAGGTGCCACCCAGTCAGTATCCAACTCATAGCAACTCTATGCACAACAGGTGAAACACTATTGTCAGTGCTTCTCTGCTGTTCGTAGGGTTTTCAATGACTGATTGATTTTTGGGAGTGGGTTGCCGGGTCCGTCTCCCAAGCCTGCAGCACCTGGTATCCCCAGGTGGTATTCCATCCAAGTACTAACCAGGCCCGACCCTGCTTAGCTTCAGAGATCTGACGGGATTGGACGCCACAGGACTACAGCTGCAGGCATTCTCTGACTAGTTTCTGAGAAATAACTAAAAATCTAAGGAACTGCATCTGAATATGAATATATCATATCCATCTACTTAAGGGGCTGGGATTTAGCTCAGTTGGTAGAGCGCTGCGCTGCAGTCTCTGAGGTCCTGAGTTCAATTCTCAGCACCGCAAAAATGGGAGAAGGACCTGGCAATCCACTCCCAAGGCAATCCCGAAACAGTCAGCTATTGAATACCCTATGAGGGTCCCTATGAGTTGGATACCGACTTGACGGCACCTAACAACAACAATCTACTTAAGATGATTATTTTTTTCTTAGGATTGTTACTTATGCTATGTCTTCATCCTCATTTGCTTCCTAAAATTTACATTAAACAAAATAAAAGAGCCAAGCATGGTGATGTGCACCTATAATCCCAGCACTTGGAGAGTCAGAGGCAGGAGGCTCATTGGACATTTGAGTCCAGACTGGCGTATGTAGTAAATTCCAAGCTAACCTGGGCTACAGAGCAAGATCCTATCAAAAAAGAGAGAAAAGAAAGAAAGAAAGAAAGAAAGAAAGAGAGAGAGAGAGAGAGAGAGAGAGAGAAAGAAAGAAAGAGAAAAAGTAAAGGAAAGAAAAAGAGAAAAATCTGTGTGTATGTGTGTGTATATTCAAGATCTTCAGCTCATCAGTTAAATTTAGTAATTCTCCCAAAGAGTGCCTAATGTTAGATTCCCAGTTACAAGATGTTCTTTCACTTCTGGCCAGGCGTGGTGGCACATTCGTATAATCCCAGTGCTCAGGAGGCTGACGCAAAAAGATTAATGAGTTTGAGGCCAGCCTCGTCTACATAGTGAATTCCAGGCCAGGCCAGCCTGGGCTACATGGCAAGGCCCTATCTCAAAAAATCAAACAAAAAAAGATGTTCTTTCACTTTTTATGACGTAATCTTCTTGAGTTCTAATTGGTTACTAAAGATCTGTGATTAGCTTCCAATCTTATGATCTTGCCACTCTTCTCGTTATTTCAGCTCTCTCCACAGAGCTGTAAGATGGGTTAACTTCGTAGAGCCATTATTGAATGCAATCAGGTAGAAGGATCCTTATGGGTAAAGGATTAATAATAATACCTCTTCCTATTTACATGTCAGGCCATCAAAGTCAAAAATCATCCTCATCACAGAACACAAATTGACTGCTTAAGTGGCATGCACTGTCTCATGTAAATCAAAAGCTTATAAACCAGAACTCCCAAGAGATTATTTTCTAGAACAAATAATATATATTTTCCAAGTAATTATAAATCTCTATGCTACTTTTATGCAAGTCTCCTAAAGTGCAGGTATATGTAATAGGCAGATGGTGAATACAATAAATTTACTCTTATGCAGAGGATATTTAATATAGGTTTTAAGAAATTGGTGTTTAAAATGCCAGAGTCAGAATATTACTTATATAGTTTTATAAAGTTCCATAGTGCCATCAAAAATAACACTTGGGACTGAGATGTAGCTCGGTGGTACAGTGCTTGCCTAGCATGTGCAAAGTCCTAGGTTCACTCCCCAGCATCGCAGAAACAAAAACAAACTCACCTTAGTTTTGGAAGATCACTACAGTATTGGACCTTTATAACTTAAATACTTCTTTCCAGTCCAAGGACAAGGTCCTAAACTGGGACCTGCCTTGCCCTAGGAAATGTCCATAAAAGAGAAAGAATTCTTCAGGGCCACATCATTCAATAAGAAATTTTTTGAGTGTTATTGACTCTCCTCATTAAAATTAACCTTAGAATTAGGCTTCTGGTGGAAAATGGTTCAGGAAAGTTTCTGAGGCATCGGCAAGGAATGTTCCCTCTTCAATAACATACCAACAACCAGGTGCAGTAATCTCAGCAACTGCAGAGACAGAGGCAGGAAAATCTGGGGGTAGCCCATATAATTTAGCAAGACCTTGACTCAAAAAAAAAAAAAAAGAGCTGGGGAGCAGCCCAGTGGTAGAGCATTTGTAAAGTATGTGCAAGGCCTTGGGTTCAACCTGCCAGTACCAAAAAGGAAAAAGAAAAAAGAAAAAAAAATAAAGAACACACTAAGAGGCCAGGCATCATAGCTCATGGCTGTAATCCCAAACTCAGGAGACTGAGGCAGGAGGATCATGAATTTTAGGCCAGAAGTAAACTGCACAATTTGGTGAGGACCTATTTCAAAATAAAAATGAAAAAAGGGGGCTGCAGATACAGCTCAGTAGAAGAGTACTTGCCCATCATGTAAGGCTCTGGGTTCAACCTTCAGTACTGCAAAAAAAAAAAAAAAAAGAAAGAAAAAAAAGAAGAAAGAAAGAAAGAAAGAAAGAAAGAAAGAAGAAAGAAAGAGAGAGAGAGAGGGAGAGAAAAAGAGAGAGAGAGAGAGAGAGGGCAAGCAGCGAGCAATCGTGGTACAGTGGATCATGTCTATAATCCCAGTGACTATGAAGGTGGAGACAGGAGGGTTGGGAGTTGGAAGTCAGAGGCAGCCTGTGTAATTTAGCAAGACTCTGACTCCAAATGTAAAATATGGGCTTGGGCATTGGACGTGGTGGTGCATGATTGATTCTAGCACCTTGGGAGCCAGAGGCAGGAATATCACAGGTTTGAGGCCACAGGCAGCCTGAGTAACTTAGTGAAAACTTGTCTCAAGATAAAAAATAAAAAAGGAGCTGAGTGTATAGATCAGTGGTAAAGCACTGGCTAAGTTTGTGCAAGGACCTGGGTAGAGGCCCTGTACAGAATGAAACACTACCTAAAACTGTGCCATGCACATGATCTCTTTATGTTTAAGCCCATTGTTGCAGACACTGTGTCAATCCAACTAGATGAGAGTCTTCTGTTGTCTTCATTGACCTGACACTCTCTCAAACATGATGCCCTTCTCCAAGAATTGGTCCCTCTTGACTATATGTCCAAAATACGTAAGATGCAGTGGAGCCATCCTTGCTTCAAAGGAACATTCTTCTCCTTCTCCTGCTTCGAAGGTAGCACTTCTTTTAGGATGGATCTGTTGTTTCTTTTTGCAATCCATGGTATATTTAATATTTGTCACCAGCCCCATAATTCAAAAGCATCAACTCTTCTCCTGTGTCCCTTATTCAATATCCAGCATATGATGCAACTGAAAATACCATGGCATGAGTCAGGTGCACCTTTGTCTTCAATGTGACATCTTTACTTTTCAACACTTTAAAAATGTCTTTTGCAACAATTTTTCCCAATGCAATATGTCTTTTGATTTGTTGACTGCAGCTTCCATGAGTGTTGATTGTAGAACCAAGTAAAGCAAGATCTTGGACAACCTAAATTTTCTCTCCATTTATCATGAAGTTGCTTACTAACCCAGGTGAATGGAATTTTGTTTTCTTGATGTTGAGGCACAATCCATAGTGAAAGCTGTGTTCTTTGATCTTCATCAGTAAATGTTTCAAATTCTCTTCAGTTTCAGGAAGGAGAGTTGTGTCATCTGCATAATGCAGGTTGTTAATGAGTCTCCCTCCAATCTTGATGCCATGTTCTCCTTCATAAAGTCCAGCTTCTTGGATTATTTGCTGAGTATAGAGGGTGAAGGGGTATGGGGAAAGGATACAGCCCTGACACACACATTTCCTGACTTTAAACCAGGAAGTGTTTCCTTGTTCTGTTTGTGTGACTGCCTCCTACTCCCTGTACAGATTCCTCATGAGTACAATTAAGTGCTCTAGAATTCCCATTCTTTGCAATGTTATCCATAATGTATTGTGAGCCACACAGCCAAATGCCTTTTCATAATCAATAAAACTTAGGCAACTTTTTGGTATTCTCTGCTTTCAGCTAATATCCATCTGATATCAGCAATGATGTCCCTGCCTGGTGCCACATCCTCTTCTGCATCCAACCTGGTTTTCTGGGAGGTCATTGTTAATATACTGCTGCCAGTTGGCCAGGTAGTTGTTTTCCAAATCTTTTTGCATGAACAAGTGAGCACCTCCAGTGCTGCATCTGTTTGTTGAAACATCTCTATTGGTATTCCATCAATTTCTGGAGCCTTGTGTTTCACCAATTCCTTCAAGATAGCTTGCAGTACTTCCTTCAGTACCATTGGTTCCTGATCATATGCAACTTATTGAAATTGTTGGTCATCCACCAATTCTTTTTAGTATAATGACTCTGTGTATTCCTTCTGTCTTCTTGTGATGTTTCCAGCATCACTTAATATTTTCCCTGTGGAATCCTTCACTATTGCCATTCAAGGCTTGAATTTTGTCTTCAATTCCTTAAATTTGAGAAAATTTCCCTTTGGTTTTCAATATCTAGCTCTTTGCACATGTCATTATGATATTTGATTTTGTCTTCTTGAACTGCCTTTTGAAATATTCTGTTTAGTTCTTTAACTTTTTTCATGTCTTCCTTTTACTTTAGCTGCTTGGCATTCAAGGACAAGTTTCAGAGTCTCCTTTGACGTGGAACTTGGTCGTTTCTTCTTTTCGTGTAACTTTTTGCTTTCTTCATTAATGATAACTTATGCTACAACTTGCCACAACTTGTCTGGATTTTTATCATTAGTGTCTAAAGCATCAAATCTGTTCTTGAGATGGTCTCCCAACTCAGGTGGGATATACTCAAGATCATACCTTGGCTCTTAAACACTCGTTCTAATTTTCTTCAGTTTCAATTCGGACCTAATACCAAAAGAAAAAATAGGCTCGGAGTGCAGCCCAGTGGAAGAACAATTGCAAAGTATGTGTGAGGCTCTAAACTCTACCCCAAAGTACCGCAAAAAAGAAGAAGAAGAAGAAGAAGAAGAAGAAGAAGAAGAAGAAGAAGAAGAAGAAGAGAAGAAGAAAAAAATGTACAAAGAAACCTACTCCTGGGAATCTCTGGTTCAAAGATTAACTGTAGCCTATATTTCATGTCCCTGTGGTCTTTAGTTACTTCCCACCTGATGTTGGTGACACACAACTTTCTGAGACACCTGCAACATGGACAAAGATAATTTACTGACCATTGCTTCTTCAACTCCCTGTTAAAATTGAGCACATGGTACCTGTTAAGCTTGAAACTTCAACAAGTCCCTGTTTATCATTCTTTTTCCAACATGAGTCATGCATCTCATGCATATCATAAAGCTACTGCATTACCTCAAAAATATAACACCGTAACATTACCAAACAGTATCTGAAGGAGTTAAAGCACTCTTTCCCAGACAAAACCTATTACAAACTCCACAGGCAAAATCCATATAGAATCATGCACTGGTTTGTGATGTTGGTTTACTTAATTCTCTTAATAAATAATATGTCATCACCATCTGAGAGCAGAGACCTTCTCTGTCTGACTTGTTCATCACTCTGTCCCAATTGTTTAAAACAGTGTAGGCACTGTGGACACAACCATGGGTAAGCTTCTAGGCTTTTAAGAGCTTCCACAACCACCACTATTGTTATGGTTAAGCTCTAGGTCTGACTCATAGTGACCCTATGTATAACATATGAAACACTATCTGCCACTGTACCATGCACATGATCTTTTTATGTTTAAGCCCAATGTTGTAGGCACTGTGTTTCTTCTTGTTTTAAGTCATGTCACATCAGCAAAAGCAAGTCCCAGAGGTTTTACCTCATTCCCATCATTAAGGTCAACTCTACTTTGAGGAGGCAACTCTTCCCCAGTCATTTCTTGAATGCCTTCCAGCCTGAGAGGCTCCTTTTCCAGTACTATATTTGACAGTGCTTCTCTGCTATTCATAGGGTTTTCCATGGATACTTGTTTTGGGAGGGGGCTGCTGGGTCCTTCTGCCTAGTCTGTCTTACTCTGGAAGCTCAGGTGAAACCTCTCCAACATAGGTGGCCCTGCTGGTATCTTAAATACCAGTGGCATAGCTTTCACCCTCACAGCAACATACAAGCCCTCAAAGAATGAAAGTTGACAGACATTACTGCCATGGAAATATATCTGAAAAATGGCAGTGAAAGGCAACAGAAATAAATTGCAAAAGTCTCCTAATTTTACATAACTTACTTGCACACCAATTTGGTTGTTCACAAGTGGGAAATTCTCAAGCAAAACTTGAAACTGTCTCCCTCCCACTGAGTTGCCCATCACTGCAGTGCTGAGTCTAGGGAGCTCCTCCACATGAGCTTCCTTGCTGTGTCATATTTGACTGAAGGCCCACTCTAAGTCAAGTTTCACCTGCAAGATAGCTTGCCAGGGCATCCCAAAGTTGTCACAAAATTTTTGTTAGGTTAATCTGGTGAGATTTTGAAATTATGCACTTACATCACATGCTACTATAAATGAGTGCCAGTCTGAATATCCAGTATTTCTAGTCCAGCCAAGCATATATTGAATAACTGGATGGATGAATGAATAAATGAATGACTGAATAGATGAGGTAATCAGAAAAGTCATGCAGATTAAAACCAGAAAATGATCCCTTCCTCTTGCTCTCCCTGTCTCTGCCCATATTTTCTTTTCATATTTCTGCCCCATAACCCCTTTATAACATCCCTGAAGCTGCCTTGCAGAAAACTCCCAAATTATCTCCCAAGTTGTGTAAATACTGAGCTTTGGTTATACCATATACCATTTATCTTTCCAGGAAATGGAAGAATCCCCCAGGGCCATATATCCATGTATGCATGACGGAGGGTAAACCTTCCAGGAGATCAATCTATATATCTGACTGCTTTGTAAGGGATTTACTAAGTGCAAAACAAATCATTCTTGGCGCCTGACTTTTGAAACATTTCCTTTTGTGTTTAGAGAGTGCAGTCACCCGGTCACTTGAATTCTGAGACATGAAGTCTTGCAGATGGTTTAGTGTGTGCTCACTAAGATGGTCTTCCCCATTAACTCCTCAGCTCTCAACACATGCTGTTTCCAAGTCTGTTTTGGGCAATAATCTTATGGCCTAGCAATAGCCTAGTAGAATTAGCATTAGGTGCTTGGCTTAGCACTAAAAGATTTAGAAATATATTAACAGAAGTTCTACTAAAATGGCCCATCTGCAGAGCCTGAATGTACACACTTTAAAACACACACGGAATAAAAAAGCAATGTTTGCAAAAGAGAGGGAAAGTTTCAGGAAGCATCTAATGTCTAGTATGCTCTCTTAAACTTAGTATTTCTGTGCTGTCTTGAGTTCCTTGCGAACAGCCTCTGAGTTAATAATGGAAGTGTCAGGATTGGACTAAAGAGTACACTCACAATGAGCAGAGGAAGGAGGAAAGCAGGATTTGGTAGAAGGGGATGTGGAATAGAAAAGCAGTTGTACCAAAGATCTCTACCAATCGGGAGAATGCTAGAACTGGATGGACCTTTAGATTTGCCCCACATTGAGGCAAGAGGGCCAGGCATTTTGCCCCTGCACCACCCACTCACCAAATGTGCACAGTCACTAGGGAGAGGATATAACCTTGGGATAGATAGCCCCATCCAGCAGAAGGCAAGTGCTGGTAAGGGGCTCAGCTATGAGCCATCAATGGTCAACATTCACAGAAACTGAGGAAATGAGTGCCTTGTTCAGAAAGGGTAATATGGGCAACATATCACAGTGCCCACTATATCAGCCATGTCTGAGGCTACAGGCATGCAGAAAATATCCCAATGAAAAGTATATCCTGCTGGGAGTGGTGGCACATGCCTGTAATCCCAGCAGCTCGGGAGGCAGCGGTAGAAGGATCGCAAGTTCGAGAGCAGAGGCAGTCTGTGGAATTTAGTAAGACCTTGTCTCAAAAAAAAAAATTAAAAAAAAAAAAGTATATCCTTCATTTTTAAGTATCATAATGATTTTCTTCCAAATCATAAAATAAGAACATTACTAGCAAAAGACAGACATCTCTAAGGATGTCACAGCTATTAACTCAAACTTTTTAAAAAGTCTTTACCTAAACAAAGAATCCCTGACCAAATATGGACTCTAATCGCTAGAAAGAGAAAAGCAATTTCAATCATTGTTTTGATACAAACAAGCATCATCTCTATTTTCTTAATACACATTCAAACTGAGAAAAGTATGTGGAAATGAACTACAAAGGTATATAAATAATTTCAACAACTTTTGGTATTCTTTCAAAAAAGATCAGCCTTCTGGACACCATGGCTCATGCCTGTAATCCTGACAACTTGGGAGGCTGAGGCAGGAACATCACAAATTTGAGGCTAGAGGCAGCCTGAACAATTTATTGACACTGTTTCAAAATAAGAAACAAAAAAGGGACTGAGGGTACAGTTAGTAAAGCACTTCCAAAGCAAGCATGAGGCCCTGAGTTCAATCCTTCCCACTCCCCACCAAAAAAAATTTTTAACCTATGGATTTGCATTTCATATATTAAGAAGCAAAATTCCTTAGAAGTTTTTTTGTAAATAAGGAAGCAAAATTTCTTCAATAAAATTACTAACCCAAAAGTTGCTATTGTTAGGTGCCATGGAGTTGTGTCCGACTCATAGCAACATTCATAGGGGTTTCAATGGCTGATTGTTTTAAGATTGCTTCAAGTGTGAATTGCCACATCCTTCTCCCATTTTTTGTGGTGCTGGGGTCAAACCCAGATCCTCAGAGAGTGTAGCATGGCACTCTACCAACTGACCTAAACCCCAGCCCACCACCAAACCATAGGAAGTCAGAATTGGAACCCAAAATTCATACGAGTTTATAGGATTAAGGCATTCAAATATCTGGACATTAATTATACTGAATGGTTCAGATTTTGAAGTTCACTCCCTGAATGCAAAATAATACATTTGGTAGAGCAGTGTTATAAAGTTTAATGTTATATGTAACATAATTCCCTCACATGTCCGTCAGTTTGCTGCACTGTGGGGGCTTAAGTGTTGCAATGAGGCTGAAAGCTATACCACCAGTATCTCAGATACTAGCAAGGTCAACCATGGTGGACAGGTTTCAGCTGAGCTTCTAGACTAAGACAGACTAGGGAGTAGGACCTGGCAAACCACTCCCAAAACAACTAGCCATTGAAAAAGCTATGAATAGCAAAGAAACACTGTCAGATATATGACAGTGATGTGGGGGGCTACATGTGGGGCCAGAAAATGAGCCCCCTGGGTTGGAAGTCACTCAAAAGACTACTGGGGAAGAGTTGCCTCCTCAAAGTAGAGTCTACCTTGATGATGGAAATGGAATAAAGCCCCAAGGACCTCCATTTGCTGATATGGCATGACTCAAAATGAGGAGAAACAACTGTAAATGCCCATTAATAATTGGAACATGGAATGTATGTAGTATGAATCTAGGAAAATTGTTGTTGTTGTTGTTAGGTGCCATCAAGTCATGTCAGACTCATAGTGACCCTTACAGGGTTTTCAATGGCTGATTGTTTTGGGATTGCATGAGGAAAGGATTGCCATGTCCTTCTCCCATTTTTATGGTGCTGGGAAATGAACCTAGGACCTCAGAGACTGCAGAGCAGCACTCAACCAACTGAGCTAAATCTCAGCACCCTAGGAAAATTGGAAATTGTTAAAAAAGAAATAGCATAAACATTGACATTCTAGGCATCAGTGAGCTTAAATGGACTGGCATGGGCCATTTTGAGTCAGATAATCACCTGGTCTACTATGCTGGGGATCTCAAACAAAAGAGAAATGCAGTTGCATTCATCATCAAAAAAAAAAAAAAAACTCCCAAGATCTCTCCCAAAATACAGTGCTGTCTGTGATAGAATAATATCCATATACCTACAAGGAAAGCCAGTTAATATGACTATTACTCAAATTTATACACCCACCACTAAGGCCACAAGTGAACAAAAGGAAGATTTCTACCAGCTTCTGCAATCTGAAATAGATCAAACATGCAATCAGGAGGTACTGATAATTACTAATGACTGGAATGCAAGGTTGGAAACAAAGAAGAAGGCTTAGTAGTTGGAAAATATGGTCTTGGTGACAGAAACAATGCTGAAGATCACATGATAGAATTTTGTCAGACCAATGACCTTTTCATTGCAAATATATTTTTTTCACCAACATAAATGGCAACTATACACATGAACTTCACCACATGGAACATACAGGAACCAAATTGATTACATTTGTAGAAAGAGATGCTGGAAAAGTTCCATATCAAATGTCAGAACAAGACCAGGTGCTGATTGTGGGTTAGACCATCAACTTCTCATATGCAAGTTGAAACTGAAGCTGAAGAAAATTAGAACAAGTATATGAGAGCCAAGATATGACCTTGAGTATATCCCACCTGAGTTCAGAGATCACCTCAAGAACAGGTTTAATACATTAGACACAAATGATAGCAGACCAGATGACTTGTGGCATGACATCAAAGATATCATTCAAGAAGAAAGCAAAAGGTTATTAAAAAGACAAGAAAAAAACAGACCAAATTACATGTCAAAAGAGATGCTAGAACTTGTCCTTGAACATCAAGCAGCTAAAGTAAAAGGAAGATATGATGAAGTTAAAGAACTAAACAGATTTCAAAAGGCAGCTCGAGAAGACAACAACAAATATTATAATGACATGTGCAAAGAGCTGGAGATAGAAAACCAAAGGGAAGAACACACTGTGTTTCTCAAGCTTGAAGAATTGAAGAAAAAGTTCGAGCTTCAAGCAGAAATACTGAAAGACTCTACAGAGAAAAATCAAAAGAAGATGGAAGGAATACACAGAGTCATTGTACAAAAAAGAATTAGTAGATGACCAACCATTTCAAAAGGTTGCATATGAAGAGGAACCAATGGTATTGAAGGACAAAGTGGTAGCTGCCTTGAAAAAATTGGTGAAACACAAGCCTCCAGGAATGGATGGAACACCAATAGAAATGTTTCAACAAGCAGATGCAGCACTGGAGGTGCTAACATGTTTATGCCAACAGATTTGGGAAACAACCACCTGGCCAATTGACTGGAAAAGATACATATTTGTGCCTATTCCCAAAAAAAGGGGATCAAACTGAATGTGGAAACTATCAATATCATTAATATCACATAAAAGCAAAATTTTACTAAAGATCATTCAAAAGCAACTACAGCAGTACATAAATAGGGAACTGCCAGAAAATCAAGATGGATTTGGAAGAGGGCGGGGAACCAGGGACATCATTCCTGATGTCAGGTGGATATTAGCTGAAAGAGAATATCAGAAAGATGTCTACCTATGTTTTATTGACTATGCAAAGGCATTTGACTGTGTGAATCATAACAAATTATGGATAACACTTTGGAAAATGAGAATACCAGAGCACCTAATTGTACTCATGAGGAATCTGTACATGATCCAGGAGGCAGTTGTTCAAATAGAACAAGGAAACATTGCCTGGTTTAAAGTTGAGAAAAGTGTGTCAGGGCTGTATACTTTCACCATATCTCTTCAATCTATGTGCTGAGAAAATAATCTGAGAAGCTGGATTTTATGAGGAAGAGTGTGGCATCAGGATTTGAGGAAGACTCATTAACAACCTGCATTGTGCAGATGACACAACTCTGCTTGCTGAAAGTGAAGAGGATTTAAAACATTTACTGATGAAGATCAAAGAACATAGCCTTCAGTATGGATTGTGATCAAACATCAACAAAACAAAAACCCCTACAACTGGGTCAGTATGCAACTTCACAATAAATGGAGAAAAGATTGAGGTTGTCCATGATTTTGCTTTGTTTGGTTCTACAATCAATACACATGGAAGCAATAGTCAAGAAATCAAAAGACACATTGCTCTAGGAAAATCTGTGACAAAAGATTTCTTTAGAGTATTGAAAAGTAAAGATGTGACATTGAAAACAAAGGTGCATCTGACTCATGCCATGGTATTCTCAGTTGCATCATATGGTTGTGAAAACTGGACATTGAACAAGGGAGACGGGAGAAGAATTGATGTTTTTGAATTGTGGTGCTGGAGACAATTTTTGAATATGCCATGGACTGCCAAAAGAACCAACAGATCTATCCTAGGAGAAATGCAACCAGAGTGCTCCTTGGAAGCAAGGATGGTTAGACTATGTCTTACGTATTTTGGACATGCAGTCAGGAGGGACTAATCCCTGGATAATGACATCATGTTTGGGAGAGTGGCAGGTCAACAAAAAAAAGGAAAACCCTCCACAGATGGATTTACACAGTGTCTGCAACAATAGGCTTAAACATAAATAAGATCATGTACCTCGCACAGAATCAGGTAGCATTTCGTTCCACTGTACATAGGGTCACTATGAGTTGGACTCTACTCAAGGGTACATAATAACGACGACGACAACATAGCATGATTTTTCAGGGAGAGGTGAGACACTTACTATTAAAGAGGATACTAATGTTCTCCTTGAAATAAATGAGGAGAATTCTTATAAAAAAATATGACATGAGCTATGTCTATGACATCCTAACTAAATATTATGTTTTAAAAGATATTAATTTTTCAAGAAGATTTAAAAATAGTCCTACTTCTTAAAAATTTTTCAGATATTTTGAGGCTAGAAAATTCTTGCTACTTGCCTTGAATATTATAGTAATTTTGTTAAAGTCATTAATGTTAGCAGTTCCAAAGTCAAATACAGTTTTCTCTCTCTGATTGCTAAAAGGTATAAAGCTAATATATGTTCACTTAAAGTCTTTAATAGATGACTACCTAATAAAGTTGTGAGAATCCTGACTGTTGACCTCTAACCTCAGGGTCTGCATCAAATTTCCTTATTCATTAGTTTGTGATCCACCAAAAAGCTTTGAGACCCAAGATGGGTCTTAACCTGTCTGGCTCTGTCCATGCTATGCTGTCATCTGCCAACCTGTGGTCTATTAGTGAAATGTAGGTCAATCAAGAAGGCCAGAAGTCAACCAACTGAGAGGTATCCATAGCTTTATCCTTTCCAAGTCCGTTGTTAAAACTTCATTGGTCATGGAATAGATCTATAGGCAGAAAAGGCCTGGCCAGAAAATAATCAAGCTATATCTTGCCCTCCTGCTCCACATAACTGCCTACCTAGACCCCAGCACCCAAGGGAACACTGTCTCTCTCCCTTTGACTTCATCCTCCACCCCTTGCAGTGCTGGATGATGACACTGACCATCTCCATCCATCAGGAAGGCTGCTATGTTAATATCAGCCTCCCCCAGGCACTCCCAGGAGGAACACATGGGAGAAGAAAATGATAATTACAGATTAGTTTCTTTTCCAAGCAAAGGAAATTGAGAAGAAGAGATAAAAAGCAAAAAGTATAACCTATTTGGCTAAACCTCTGTATATGACCCACATTCCATGTCCCTTTAATTTCCTCCACTTCATTATATTTTTCTTTTTTACAAAACTGGTGTTTGGTAAGTATATAAAACATGAAAATCATTCTGATAAGAACCAAGGTATTAACTGTAAATTAGAAAACATGGCTGAGCCATTAAAAACAAGCCTATGGCCAAAAATTCTATAGTTTTTAGCTAGATATCTATATGTGCATAGTTTCACTTGCTAAATTTTCTGTAAATATGCAGTGGCAATGAAAAGATGTCCAAGATTGCAGGTCCCCAAATGGTGGGTCTTTGCCATAGACAAAACCTTTGCTCTATTCTTGTATCCCCTCTCTGCAAAAATGAGGCTTTCCACCCAGGAAAGATAATGGGAGGCTTTGAGATGTCCAGCCAGGGTGGCATCTGCTCTTTTCAGGAGCTGCTTAACAGAGACTGTTCAACTTAAGAAAAAATATAAATGCCAAGGTTTACTCTTTTCTAATGTATAAAAATTAGACATTGTAGCACCAAATGCAAAGAAAAATAGGGTTAAATAAGCTCTATCAACAATAAAAGATGTTTTCTAAGTAGTGTCTTTAATATCAAGTGCTTGTAGAGATAAAATCAATGTCCCTAAGACTGCTTAGGCAACTTGTTTTGGGTGGCTTAGAGTCTCTATTGCTGCAGGTGCAATGTTTGCACCTGCAGTTAATTGTAGCCACTATTAGATTATTGTGGGAATAATTAGACACTTAATTTTGAAGATGTAAGTGACTGGCCCACAATTAGTCCTGGCTAAAGCATTTGTAACCACATTGAAGAATATTCCGTTCAAACAAGTTGAACTTTTTGACTATGCACTTCTACATTCTCTGTTCTCCCTTTGCAGATAGACAGCAATGAGAGGAGATAATTGGACATGCAGTGGTAAAACACAAGTGATAAGAATAACCATACTGAGTGAAAATGAAGCTGTGTTGACAAAGATACAAATAAGGGCAGCAGCACATATAAACATAAACCAGGAAACAAATTCTGTCAAAAGAGCTGTTTCAAACAATGAATTCCTTGCTTATGTCTCCCTTGCCAAGCTAGCAATTTATGGTAATAGTGCAGAGAAGATTGCTGTGAGCTTGAAATCATTAGGTGAGTGTTCTTCACCTGTGGTATGTTTATCTTTTCAAATGGGGAGGTTGTTGAGGATTTATGCCTATACTGATGTCCAAATGGACTCCCCTTCCAGACTTTGATCTATTTATTTTAGCCCCTACATTCCGCTTTGGTACATCCTTCACCTCTTCATGTTTTGAAAATAGAGATGTTTTCTACTGAGGCATTAGAAAAGCTAGCCTTTTCAGTTGTAATTTCAAAACTGGCCAGATGCAGTGGCTCACACCTGTAATCCTAGGGACTCAGGAGGCAGAAGGAAGAGGATCGCAAGTTCGAGACCACAGGCAGTCTGCGTAATTTATTGAGACCCTGTCTCAAAATAAAAAGTAAATATATAGAATGGGCATACAGCTCAGTGATACAGCATTTGCAAAGCACGCAAGCATGAGGCCTTCGGTTCAACCCCCTAGTACCACTAAATAAATTAATTAATTAATTAATTAAAAAAATAAAAATAAAAAGTACCTACAGTTAGTCCAAAACTCTTTCTTGAAACGTGGGTTAGGCTTGAGAAAAGACATGATTTTCCACTTGATTCTTATAAGAACAAAGACTTCTGGAAAAATTAAAAATCTTTTGAGTGCAATCTTTTATATTTAACCAAGTAGTATATAAATTTTAATATTCTGCTTATTTATTGCTTGCATAGAAAAATACAACAGCATCAAATTCTTATTATCATAGTGAAATAATGCCATATCAATATAAGATAAATGCAAATATTCTTCTTTTTCCCTCATATCATTTCATCTTTTTGAAGGTCTTATATTTCATCTATGTATTGTTTAAAATATTAATATATCTTAAAATGGAAATTTCCACATAGAAATGTCTTGCTTATGCTCAGAGTAGTCAGTCTATTCTATTCTGCTGCAGACTTTTTAACTAAATCATTAATTGGTTTTCAGAGCTCTTGAATTTACTGGCTGAAGTTTAAATGTACCCTTAAAATCAAGCAAGAGGAAGTATAATAAATGTAGAAACTCTTCATCATCCCTTCTACTACAAGATCACTTCTAAGTTAATGCTGTGCATCATAACTGCCAGTTACATAAGCCCTGTTTATAAATTATTAAGCACTTTAGAAAGCAACACTAAAGCTTGTCCAAATGGGAAAATACAGGAGAGCTCAGCCATTCCTATATCCACAAACTAGTGATCCTCCTTTTGCTATAGCCACTGCACAAATGTCAGGAGGATGCTGTCAGGGATTTCATATCACCCTGAACTGCAACCTTTGCATGGTACCATAGGCAACCAAGTGACCTGCTGCAGCTCATTAAAGTTAATGTAATGGATCATTCCCCCCAATTGTAATCATCAGCAAATTAGACTCCTTTCTAGGTTAGCCAGACATTGGGGAAGTATGTGATCAAGTAGACTGCATGAATAACTTTTCTCTCAGCCATGTGCCTTTATTCAGCACAAAAGAGAATAATGCAGAGAGTGAGGAGGAAATACAGGCATTCCAATAAGTGCTGAGATGTGCCTTATAATACCATTACAATATGTTGTGTTGTTGTTAGGTGCCTGGAGTCATGTCTGACTCATAGCAACCCTCATAGAGTTTTCCATGGCTGATTGTTCCAGGATTGCCACATCCTTCTCTCATTTTTGCAGTGCTGGGAATGGAACCTGGGACCTCAGAGATTGCAGAGCAGTGCTCTACCAACTGGGCTAAATCTCAGCTCCATTACAAGATAGCCATAAGATAATGCTTTTCCAAAGTAGATCTTCATCTCAAAACAGAGACAAGAATAGAGAAAAATAATGTAGGTAATTCAGGTGAAGCTTCTATTTGGCTAATTTTGCAGTTATTTCCTTTTCCTTGTGGCTGATCTCTATTATTCTCAAACATTAGATATATTATTATCTAACTACTGGTTGTAATTGTAAACTCCTTAGAAAAAACAGTGCTGCCATATTGATTTTTCATTTTAAAATGATATATGGAAACACAAATATAGAGACATGCATGAGGGATAAACCACAACTTCTTTGAATAAGTCAGAATAATGTATCTACAATTCCTACTCTATCTAATGGTTTCTACCTCAAAAACATTTGTCACTGAAAGATCATTAGTGCCCATTTTATGATTGTACTTTGGTTATAATAGTTCCCTAGCATTTGGAATGTTACTGGAAACTGAAGGTTAAAGAGTAATCTCATTAGATCATGACATTGTGTGAAGGATTTTCTAATCTACTGGTCTAAGCAATCTCTAAAAGGGAGCAATCTTTTTCAGCCTAAACAGAAAAAGTGCTGGGCTGTCCTGGGAGGATTTATTGGCTTAGCAAAGTGAGCTCTCTACCACTCCACTAGGTAAAGGTTATTTGTGATTCTCACAAGTTCAATGAGCAACCAGAAAAAAGGATGCAGAGGAATTAAGAAACACCCATAATACCTACAGTATAAGTGCCCCAAAATATGTGTTAAATACAGTGATACACACACACACACACACACACACACACACACACACACACACTGTCTTATAGCTGAACATGGTGGTGCATGCCTATAATCCAAGAACTTGGGAAGCTGAGGCAGGAAGACTGAAAGTTCCAGGCCAGCCACGGCTACAGAGTGAGACCTCTGTCTCAAAAACAAACCAAAAAAAATTCTTAATAGACATGATTCTGAATGTCTGGTGCCTGAACTGGAAGTATCTGTATTATGTGAAAACTTGTAAGAAATACAGGTTCTCAGCAACTCATTGTTGTTAGGTGCTGTCAAGCCTGGTCCTACTCATAGCGACCCTATATACAACAGACAAAACACTGACCAACACTGTGCCATGCCTGGCACTATGTCAGTGCTTCTTTGCTATTCACAGTTTTCAATTGCTAATTGTTTCTGGATTGTTTTGGGAGTGCGCTGCCAAGTCCTTCTTGAATTTTTGTAGTCCTGGGGTTTGAACCCAGGGACTCAAAGAGCACAGATCAGCACTCTACCAACTGAGCTAATCCATAGACCTCCTTAAATCTCCTAAATCGGAAACCCTGATGGTGGGGTCTGGCAACCCCTTTTGTTAAACTCTTAAAATGACTATTGATTTATGCTAAAATTTCAGAAACAATATACTAGAAAACTTTACAGTTTTACAGGAAGTGCCTGGGCAGAGCCATTGGCCAAGGTTCCTGAGAAAGTAAGGCTGAAAGGATCTAAGGCAGTATATAAGGGATGTCTGATATGGCCAAACAGCCCTGGACTCACTAAATAGCTTTGAGTCCTTGGTAAATCTATCAAAATTGCTGGCCTATTTAAGAGTCAAGCTGGATGGTATATTATGATTCCCCAGAAAAATAGAACTAACAGGATATAGATAGATAAATTTAAAAAGTATTTATTATGGGAATTGCCTCATGTGATTATAGGTACCAAGAGGCTCCACAATCTGTCATCTGCAAGCTGGGGAACCAGGAAAGCCAGTGGCATAATTCAGTCTGGGTCCAAAAACCTGAAAGCAAAGGAGCCAGTGGTGTAACTCTCAGACCAAGACCAAAGGCCTGAGAAACTGGAGAGTAGGGGGCAGTGGGGTGACACAGATGTGAAGCTCAGACTCTGAGGGCTGGAGAGGAAGAGGCTCTCTGCTCTTTTCAAGGCCTTGATGGTTTGGATGATACCTGCCCACAGTGGTGAAGGTGATCTTTCTTCAGTGGACTGTTTGAAATGCTAATCTCTTCTAGAAACACCCACGAAGACACACTTAGAGGTTATGCTTTCCCAACACTCTTGTTGTTGTTGTTGTTGTTAGGTGCTGTCCAGTCGTGTCCGCAGATTGTTTTGGGATTGCCTTGGGAGTGGGTTGCCACGTCCTTCTCCCATTTTTGCAGTGCTGGGAATCGAACTCGGGACCTCAGAGACTGCAGACCAGTGCTCGACCAACTGAGCTAAATCCCAGCCCCCCCAGCACTCTGGATATCCCTTAACCCAGTCAAGGTGACATACAATATTAACTATCACAGACTATGTCTCTGAGGTCTATGAAAATTGAATGACTAATAAAAATCTTTTTATCCATGCTTTGCAAATTTTGCCCTTATTGCTATTAGAGAATATTAGCTACATTTTAGAATTCAAAGAAAAGATAGGCATTATTTTTGTGTTGGCTACTGTCTAACAATGATCTACTGAGGCAGATACAAGATTTATGATATTCAGATTCTGTCTTAAATGCCCTACTGGCTTGAGGTTGGGTGATTAATACTTTCATTTTCCCCCACTTGAGAAGAAAAAATGATTTCAAAATAGTGTTTTCTGTTCACAAATTATCATGATTTAAACTCAGTTTTTTGCAGACCTGATTTTCTTGCTATATATTAAAGGAATAGCATATAAACAGTTCTTTCTCAGTCTATGTGAAGAAAGGGCAATAATTGTGTTTTTATTCTCCTTACATCTTAAAATAATCTCCAAAAATATGAATCAGTTGATTATAGAACTAAAGCATGAAAAGTCTTTAAATTTTAAATTGCAAGCTTTGCTTCCCTATATTTAGTAACTTGGTTAAGTCTTTCTTACATATAATGTAAAATTTGCAGCATTTAATAAAACTAAGAAACAATCACCTACAGTCCTCCATTGTATTTTCATCTCTAAATTGCCTATCAATTTTTATTATTTGTATTTTCACAAAATATTAATTCTAATGTGCTTGCACTTATTATTATTTTCTTTTCTTTTCTTTTCTTTTCTTGAGGTACTGGGGGTTGAACCCAGGGCTTCATGCTTGCGTGCTGTGCAAGTGCTGGACCACTGAGCTGCACCCTCAGCCCATTTTTTTTAACTTTTTGAGACAGGGTCTTGCTAAGTTTCGCAGACTGCCTCTGGTCTTGAATTTGCGATCCTCCTGTCTCCACGTCCTGAGCCGCTGGGATTACAGGCATGCGCCACCGCGCCCGCCTCTGTGCTTGCACTTTGTATTCTTGTTTTTTTCTTTTCTTTCTTTCTTTTGTTATTTTTATTTATTTATTTATTTATTTTGCTGTACTTGGGGGTTGAACACAGGGTCTTGCACATACTTTGCAAGTACTCTACCACTGAGCTACACATCCAGCCCATTTTTTATTTTTGTATTTTGAGTCAGGGTCTTACTACATTATGCAGGTTGCTTCTGTCTTTGAACCCACAATGTCCTCCTGCATTGGCCTCTTGAGTTGCTGGGATTACAAACAGATTATAGGTGTGAGCCATTGCACCTGATTTTTATTCTACTTTTTCAATTATCTTTGTTACATAAAGTTTTTCTTAGTATTTAAATTTTCAGATCTTATGATTAGATTGTTGTTGTTAGGTGCTATGGAATCAGGTCCAACTCATAGCAACCCTATGTTCAACAGAACAAAACCCTCCCCAACACTCTGTCATGCCTGATACTATTGTCAGTGTTTCTCTGCTATTGAATCCACGGCAGATTGTTTTGGAAGTGGATTGCCAGGTCCTTCTCCTTAGTCTACAACAACTGGTGTTTCCAGGCAGTCTCCCGTCCAATGACTCACCAGGCCAACCCTGCTTAGTTTCCGAGATCAGGTGCTATGGCTGCAGACTTATGATTAGATTATATCCCAATAAATTGATATTACATAATTTACTTGACTGTTACTTTAATTATGACTCTATTTGTTTTATCATTTTTATATTAAATATTTCACTTCAACAGATATCCATGGAAAATTAACTTTAAATTTTTACTTAAATTCCAAATAATGGGATTATTGTTGTTGTTGTTAGGTGCTGTCAAATCGTGTCCGACTCATAGCGACCCTCATAGGATTTTTAATGGCTGTTTCGGGATTGCCCAGGGAGTGGATTACCAGGTCCTTCTCCCATTTTTGCATTGCTGGGAATTGAACTCAGGACCTCTGAGACTGCAGTGCAGCGCTCTACCAACTGAGCTAAATCCCAGCCCAATGGAATTATAAATATCTAATATTCAATCTCATTTTTTATAAATGGCCATATTTTTTCTTCTTAAAATATGCTTTAAATTTTTTGCAATTTTTCTTTCTTTCCTAATCATTGTGTATTTTTCTTTGCTCTTTTGAGTCCTTCCCACATTTTTGTTATAGATTTCCCTAGAGACGTATTACCATTTCCTTCTACCCTCAACTAATTTCTGTCACTAATTTCTCTTTTACTTTGATGTTATATGAAGTTCATTTATTTTGATGTTCACAAAAATAAATCTACAAAAATGGTAACAGCTTGCACAAACTTTTCAAAACATTGCTTGTAAATACCTGTCAATCTTCAAAGAAGTTTCTATGGAAGATTTTTATTTTGGTTCAAAATTTTCACCATTGTGTATTTTTTCTCCTTGGAAATTTCCTTGAAAAACAGCTATTTATCTGATGATCACAACCAAAAAAGTATTACTCAGATTGATTGCTTTTTTTTTTTTCTTTCCCACAATTAACAGTTTAAAACGTTTTTTTTTTTTTTTTTTTTTTTTTGGACATTTTTAACGTACACCTTAATGTGATTCATTCTGACATGCTTTTCATTGTGGCATTTACATATATGCATTTTGATGTACATTATTCATATAGGTTCCCCTTACCCTCTTGTATGCCTCCCCCCCCAAACAGTGTAAAACCTTTTAATGGTTACTGTTACATCATAAAATGTAGCAGTTTAAACAGTACCACAAATTTTTGGATACTCCTTTCATCAAAGTTTACGTCTGAGTCTCCTCATGAATCTGGATGAGCTCTGCCTTTGCTTTCTCCAAGAGAATATATAGGAAGCCAAAGGCACTAAGCCAGGTTCTAGGTAGGTCATAAGAAGCTGGCAGCTTCCATTTCTTCTCTTTTGTAGCACTCATTGACCCCCTGAGTTGCTATGTAAAATGTGCAAATACACTAAGCCCACCAAGCTTCAAGGAAACACAAGCCACAGGGAAGAACCAAGTGAACAAAAGGACAGATCCCCAGCCAACCTCTTGGCTGTATTATCCAGCCCTCAGCTTGTGGATTCACCTACCTGAGGCCCCAGGCATTGTGAGGTAGACACAGTTCATTCCTACTGTACTCCTGACACACAGAATCATGAGATGTAATAATACATTTTATTTGACACCACTAACTTTGGAGGGGGCCAGGATTTAGCTCAGTTGGTAGAGCGCCATTCTGTAGTCTCTGAGGTCCTGAGTTCGATTCCCAGCTCGGCAAGAATGGGAGAAGGACTTGGCAACCCACTCCCAAGGCAATCCCAAACAATCTGCCATTGAAAACCCTATGAGGGTCGCTATGAGTCGGTCACAACTCGATGGCACCTAACAACAACAACAACAACAACAACAACAACTTTGGAGGTAGTTTATTATACAGCAATAGATAATGGGAACAAGAATGAGGGTGGGCCAACCTGCAGCTGTACCACTGTAGCATGAAAAAAATACTTAGCTCATTCTAATTTGGGAAAATTATGTTATTTTCAAATTAGGTTTTTTAATACTGTAAATAATGATTCTGGATTAAATATATTTGCATATAAATGTATATGAATATCTGGTTATTTCTTCGGTATAAATTCCTT
Source organism: Pedetes capensis (assembly GCA_007922755.1). Classification (NCBI taxonomy): domain Eukaryota; kingdom Metazoa; phylum Chordata; class Mammalia; order Rodentia; family Pedetidae; genus Pedetes; species Pedetes capensis. The sequence continues at coordinate 36,273 of VMDO01000226.1, read as the reverse complement.
TAAACAGAATTATGAGGACCAAGTGTATAAATAGTTTAAATATATTCTTGAAACATACTGCCAAATTTCATTCAAGAAAGATTATGACAAATTATACTCATACCAGCAATATATTCACATCCTCTCCAACATGGGGAATTAATATTTTAAAAATTAGTTGTCAACATGGTAGCCAGAAATGAAAACTTACATTTCTTGGATGAGGCAAGCTGAACCTCTTACTTTTTCAAATGATTCTTCATCTTTTCTCTTTCCTCTTGTGATTTGACTGGTAATATCAAAAGAAACTACTTATAAAACAATTTTGAATACTTACTTTACTCTTTATTCTTTGAATCCAGAATGCTAAACCTCAAAGTTAGAAACAGTCTCAAATGTAAAAACAGTTTTAATATTTCTAACAAATATATAAAAATAGAAAGCTTCAATACGTTTTCGAAGTAGGCAGTGTTGAAAATTGGGTTGGTATTGTGTGTGTATGTATGTATAAAAATATATAAACAATATTATTTTGCCACATAATGTTGAGAACATACTTATTTTGACAAACATTTATTTGCTATAGTCAAATTGGGGAGACAAATTTAATTTCAAAATTGGCAGAAACTTTTTTTCTCTGTGTTCTTTTTAAACATTTTTTATTTATCCAAAAATATATCAAATACCCAAAAGAATGCATTTATATCTATGCACAGTCATTTAATACCTGCAGCTGTACCACTGTGGCTTCTGACCCCATCAGATCTCAAAGCTAAGCAAGATCAGACCTGGTTTGTGCTTGAGTGGGAGACCCCCTGGAAATACCAGGTTCTGTAGGCTTGGGAGAAGGCCCCAGTAACCCACTCCCAAAAAAACAATCAGCCATTGAAAACCCGATGAATAGCAGAGAAGCACTGACAGTAGTGTTTTGCCTGTTGTACATAAGGTTGCTATGAGTTGGACACTGACTAGACGGCACCTAACAACCACAATAGCCATTTAATAATGATAAAAGTTACATGTACTGTAATGGGTTGAATAGTTCATGCTTAAAAGAGGTATGTCCATCTGGAAGCTGGGAATATAAACTCGTTTGGAAAAGGGATCTTACAGATGTAATTAAGTATCTTGAAATGACATCATTCTGGATGAGGGTGGGCCAAACTGCAGCTGTACCACTGTAGCATCGGATCCCCATCAGATCTCAGAAGCGGAACAGGGTCAGGCCTGGTTAGTACTCGGATGGGAGATGGCCTAGGAATACCGGGTGCTGTAAGCTATGAATTGAAAACCCTATGAATAGCAGAGAAGCACTGACAATAGTGCCAGGCATGGCACAGTGCTGGGTAGTGTTTTGCCTGTTGTACATAGGGTCACTAAGAGTCGGACATGACTCAACAGCACCTAACAACAATAACAACAACAACTAATGCAATGGCACATATCTTTTTAACAGACTGAAAAGGAGGATACAGACACACAGAGGAGAAGATTGTGTGAAGACAGGCAGATAGTGGAGTGATAGAGCTACAAGTTAAAGGAAAGCTAACGATTGTCAGCAACCACCAAAGGGTAAGACAGAAGAATGGAATGGATTCTCTCTCTGTGCCTCCAGAAGGAAACAACTCTTCTGACACCTAGAGTTCAGACTTCTGGTCTCCAGAACTGAGAGAAAATAAATTTCTGTTATCTTAAGTCACCTAGTTTGTGGTAATCAATTACAGCAGTCTTAGAAAATTAATATACCTATGTACCAGCCTCTACCTTAAAAGTAGATTAAAGCCAGTTTCTTAGAAATTACTTTTGTGTCCCTCCCCAATAGCAGCATTCCCTCCTTCCCTACTAAAAGTAACCATCCTCTGAAATTTTATGTTTATCATTCTCTTGTCTTATTTTATCATAAACAGCTGAATAGATAAATGATATAAGGAAGATAGATGGTAGATAGAGGATAGATAGATAGGAACATAAAAAGATGTTTTGCCCATCTTTGCACTTCCAAAAAAGGGAATACTGTATATAGTGTACACTCTTCTAACTTGCCTTTTGCCTCAATATTTTACTTATGAGATGCTCTCAGGTTGATGTAGACAGCTTGGTTCACTTTTATTACTTATCCATTCTATTTTCTATTCATTCTATTGTTGTTGTATCTGTGGGTTATTTTTAATTTTCTTCCTGTTACAAACAGTGCCACTAAAATCATGCTTGAATTTGTCTCCAGGTACATGTGGCAAGGGTTTCTATAATTAAGAAAGTGTACCTAGGATCAGAACTACTGGATTTTAGGATGTGCCCTTTCATATTCTTTAAGTAATGTAGTATTCCAAAGTTATTGAACTGAGGTTCATGCCCATCAGCATAATATGTATGGCCCTATTGCTCCACAGCCTGCCAATCAGTCATCATAAGATCTGATTTATTTAGAAGATCTTAAACTAGTTAAATTGGGATTTCATAGAATCATTTTCAAGGTATTACTATCTAGAGTTGGATAGACATCTCTTAGGACCTTGTATGTGTTATACCTATATTATTTTATCCTATTTAATCCCCACAATCTTCCATGAGGAAGATATTTTCATCACAGATTTGCAATTGAGCAAACTGAACTTCAGAGGGATTACTAATTAACTAGTTTACATGGCGGTTAGTAGCAAGTACTCTAACCCAAGGATTTGACTACTTTTCTTCTTTCTGTTACATCCAAACTTCACAAAATGGAAATTTTGTTGTCATAGCCAATATTACAAGCCAAGTTCAAGTACCAACTTTCTACTATTAAAAAAATTCCAAGAACTAGAGTGGAAAACTGCCACTCATTTTAGCTATACATGATGTACTGTTGACAAAGAAGAAATCCATTTTTAATGCTTCAGCATATCATTAGGGAGGCAAGCTGACTGAGTGAACTGAACCTGGCATTTATCACTGAGCCCAGATAAAGAGCCACTGAGTTGTGGTATTCTATGACCTTCTTCCTGACAGCCACTGACAATGTAGCCAATTACTTAAACAGTCCTTTCAGCATCATTGGAGCCAGTGTAGCTTTTCCTGTGCCACTTTAATAAGGCAAAAAGTTGGTTGCTCCTGAAGTTGCATCCTAGATGCAAATGCCTTCTTTCTTTAAATTCTATGATCTCTGGATGTATCTGTACCTTGACAGTCCATTTCTCAGCCCATGACCATGAAAAGGAGATGTGGATTAATAATCCATTTTAATATGACTGTAAAAAGAATGATACCTGCTTCACACTTCTTGACTCTTTGAAGTTTCAAAGTAGGTAGTAAAAATAAAACACCTTGTATGAGATAGAAAGTATTCCTTGAAGCTGGGTGTCTACCCTACCAGCTACTACTTAAAGATGCCATGTGGAAGATAACATAAAGTACAGAGAGTATGTGAGAGAATTTGCTCTCTGTGTTGCCTACTAAGTTCCAGGAGGCCCCACGGACAACTGACTGCTCTCTGTGAGCAAGAAATGATCCAATTCTTACTTATTACTACACTTGTACAAGGGCTGGGTTCAGAGCCTGGGTTGACTAATGGTTTCCCTCAAGAGACCCTCATTGGGCAATGTAACTAAAGAATTGCCTTTTCTGAAACAAAGAATTCCAAATGACATTTTTAAAAAATTGATTTGGTAACTAAAATTGTGCTGTTGAGAAAATACTACTGCAGTCATGAAAATAGGACTGATCACAAAATTCTATATACAAAAAAAGATTTTGCTGTCAAGCACATCTTATAAAAATGTATTGATTAGCACACTTACCAAATAGCCATTAATAATCTTTTTTTTTTCAGTGCTAGGAAGTTTGAATCCAGGTCCTCACACATACTTTTGCAAGCCAACTACCATTGAGCTGCATCTGCAGCCACTTCTTTATTTTATAGTTTGAGACAGGGTCTTACTGAGTTGCATAGGCTACCTCTGGTCTTGAACTTTCCTCACTTTCCCAAGTTGCTGGGATTACAGTTGTGCACCACTCCACCCAGCTACCAAAAATATTCTTAATAACAATCCTAAGGTTCTGTGTCAGTGAAACATTTTAGGTTTTGTAGTGTCCAATGTTATGTGTATTATGATGAGTTTTCTTATGGGTTTTGTTGGTTTGATTTTGTTTTGTTTTGTTTTCTGTTAAGCTTTAATGTAACTAGCAGAAGAAACAACTAAAAACTTAGAAGTAGCTGCTTTGAGGAATTAGTATCTGGGGTCAAATCTTTACAGTTTGCAAAATATCTCATTTCATCTTCCCAATAGCTTTACGGAGCAGACATGAGGCAATTGCTTATAGTTCTCTATTAAATATAATTGTTTGAGAATAATAATGTTTAGAGAACAGAAAATCAATGAAGAAAATTAAAGAAACCAAAACTTGAATCTTTGGAAAGACTAAGAAATAATAAGTAAACTTCTAGCCAGAAGATACATGAGAGAAAAATATGAGAAGCATAAATTACCAATGTGAGTAATAAAGGAGGGAATATTACTACTGTTTTTATGGGCATTAAAAAGAATAATAACAGAATACTATAAACAACTATGTGGTCACAAATTCTACACCTTGGATGAATGAACAAATTCTTTGGATGATATAAATTACTTAAGTTCACACAAGAAAATATAAGGAGACCCTAAAGAACTCTATCTATTATGGGAAATTAATTTCAGTTAAATACCTTCTCATAAGAAGAATTGAAGACTCATAAGGGGGTTTGTACTTAAAAGAATATGTTCAATAAAATAATAATACCAATAATACTATACAAACTTGTCCAGAAAATAAAAAAAAATCACTTTTCACTTTATAAGACCAGCAATATCCAGGGTCTACACCCAACCCTTGCTAGTGGGTTCCTTCTTGTTGTTGTTAGGTGCCATCGAGTCGGTGTTGGACTCATTGAGACCCTCATAGGGTTTTCAATGGCTGACTGTTTCGGGATTGCATTGTCTTTCTCCCTTTTTTTTTTTTTTTTTTGTACTGAGGATTGAACCCAGGGCCTCGTGCTTGCATGCTCTGCAAGTGCTGGACCACTGAGCTACACCCTCAGCCCATTTTTTTACTTTTTGAGACAGGGTCTCCCTAAATTACACAGACTGCCTCTGGTCTCAAACTTGCAATCTTCCTGCCTCCCAAGCCGCTGGGATTATAGGCATGTGCCACCGCGCCCAGCCCTCTCCCATTTTTGCGGTGCTGGGAATCGAACTCTGGACCTCAGAGACTGCAGTGCAGCACTCTACCAACTGAGCTAAATCTCAGCTGAGACAGGTTAATAAAGGGAACTTTGAGTCCTGGAACCACAGACCCAGATAGGAAACACTCAAAGTAGCTTCTCAGCACTGTGCTATATGATCCATTTGAATTACATTTTAAATAAAGGAAAATTATGTTGTTGTGAGGTGCCATCAAGTCTGTATCTGACTCACAGCAACCCTCATAGGGTTTTCAATGGCTGACTGTTTCATGAAAAAGGAAAATTATAGAGATAGAAAACTTCATGATAAATGGAGAAAAGACTGAGGTTGTTCAAGATTTTGTATAACTTGGTTCTACAATCAACACCCCTGGAAGCAGCACTCAAGAAATCAAATGATGCTTTGCATTGGAAAAAGCTATTGCAAAAGACCTCTTTAAAGTGTTGAAAAGTAAACATGTCACATTGAAGACAAAGGTGTGCCCGACTCATGCTGCCATGGTATTTTCAGTTGCAGTATATGGTTATGAAAGCTGGACATAGAATAAAGGAGACAGGAGAAGAATTGACACTTTTGAATTATGGTGCTGGAGATGAACAGTGAGTACATCATAGACTGCCATAAAGACCAACAGTTCTAGAAGAACTGCAACCAGAGTGCTCCTTGGAAGCAAGGATGGCTGGACTGCATTTTACATATTTTGGACATGTTGTCAGGAGGGACAAATCCCTGGAGAAGGACATCATGTTTGGGAGAATGGCAGATCAATGAAAAAAAGATGACCCTCAACTAGATAAATTGACACAGTGACTGCAACAATGGACTTAAGCATAAAAATGATCATATGCATGGCACAGTGTTGGATAGTGTTGTCTTCTGTTGTACATAGAGTGACTATGAGTTGGACCTGACTCCATGGCACCTGAGACGGAAAATAGATCAGGGTTTTCTAGAAGCTAGAAGTAGATGCAAAGAATTGACTGCAAATGGCCACAGGGAAACTTCAAAATGATATATTATTCTGTATCTTGATTGGTCTGGGTGGTGATTAGCACTTGTCAGAACTCATTTCACCTTGACAGTAAAATTTACAATGCAAAGCATCAGAGGACCTGGCTTCTGGTCTTTCCTTCCTTATGGAGCAACCTCCTTGTTTGACTTGAGCAAGTCATTTACACTTTCCACATTGTACTTTTTCTATGATATTAGGACTAATTTTAGCTGCCCTATTGGTATCACATGATTTAAAATATCAAACTAAACAATGTGAAACAACTTAAACACTGATATGCAGTGGATCTTTTTATAGGTATTGTTTTTATTGGGTACCGTCAAGTCAGATCTGACTCATAGTGACCCTATGTATAATAGAAAAAAACAATACCCAACACTGTGCCATGTACACAATTTATGTTTGAGCCCAATGTTGCAGCCTCTATGTTTCTTCTCATTTTGAGTTGTGCCACATCAGTAAAAGGAGGTCCCAGAGGCTTTATTCCGTTCCCATCATTAAGGTCAACACTACTTCGAGGAAGCAACTCTTCCCCAGTCGTTACTTGAATGCCTTCCAGCCCGGGGGGGGGGGGGTTATTTTCTAGCAGTATATTTGACAGGGCTTCTCTGCTATTTGTGGAGTTTTCAAAGACTAACTATTTAGGGAGTGGGCTGACAGGTCCTTCTCCCTAGTCTGTCTTACTTTGTGTAGTAGCTCAGCTGAAACCTGTCCACCATGGGTGACCCTGCTGGCATCTGAAATACTGGTGGCACAGCTTTCATCATCATAACAACACACAAATTACAGTAATAAGTATTTACTTTAATACCTATTCATAACTTGTTATAAAAGCAGGCTTCAAGCATGACTATTTTCTCAATCCTAGGTAGAAATCTACTGAAAATAATGTAAGATTATTTGTGGCTTTATTGACCTCATTTCAGTATTTAACCATGTATAAAAAACTGTTGTTATTGATAATCATAATATTTATCTTAAACTTAAAATAAATCGCTACATTTTCCTTAGACACAAAAACAATTACTCATTATACATTTTAATAATCATTACATATACTTTGATGGGGGCTGGGATTTAGCTCAATTGGTAGAGTGCCGCTCTGCAGTCTCTGAGGTCTTGGATTCAATTCCCAGCACCACAAACATGGGAGAAGGACGTGGCAATCCACTCTGGAGGCAATCCTGAAATAATCAGCCATTGAAAACCCTATGAGGGTTGCTATGAGTTGGACACGACTCAATGCCACACACCACCAACAACAAACATACTTTCGTGGATTTTATAATTCCTTAACATTATATCAATAATTTTATTATCAATTTGAAATTTGGAAAGAGATTAAAAATGAATGGCTAAATTATATACTTAAATTTCACTTGTACTTTCTTTTTAATTTTGACCAGAATTTTATACTACTAGAATGAACATGTTTTATATGTTTCTGGTGTAACTAATTGCCTGATTTCTGCTGTGATGTTACTTTTAAAGTGCTTACCAGAGATCAATAATTTCTTACTGTGTAAGTAATTCTAAACTTGTATATAAATATAGTAATTTCTCAAAGCATCTGTCCTCATGTGACTTCCACATAGATCGTTGTATTCCATTTAAAAATAACCTAGCCATGCTTTTTATACCAATGTTCATTGGATTGTTGACTCCAAAAAAATAAATTAAAATGTTTGATAACATTTGATAATATGGCCCATCTCATTTTCTAAAAATAGGATTACTAGAACTAGCATAAAAAAAAGAGAGGAGACTTGCTTTGTAAGTAAAATTAAAGTGGAAATTAAAAACAACCAGAGAAAATTAATAATGACAAAGCATGTGGAATATCTAAATTGGTTCTCAATTGTTATGTGTTAATTTTAGAATATAAAATTATTTGACTATGAAAATAAGAGTAAATAAAATTTTAAAATAAGATAAAAATCAATAAAATCCCTTAATTTTTCATAAAATAATCAAGTCTTTTTTCAAAAGGCTAAAACATGGCAACATTAAAACCATTAAGAAAATGATACAATTCTGCCCTATGTTTACTTTTCTCATTTTTATGATTTCATCCAAATGAAAACACACAAATTAGGCTAGGTGTTTTTATGAACTTGTTAAAATTTTACTTGGAAGTGGTTTTCCTCTGGTTATAAAATCCCATATCATTTGGCCAAGTTTGAGGCCACGAGTAGTCTGCATATCCTAGTGAGACCTTTTCTCAAGATAACAAATAAAAAATTGGCTGAGGGTGCAGACCAGTGGTAGAGTGCCTACAAAATGTGAAGGAGGCCCTGGGTTCAATTACCCAGGACCACAATAATAATAATGTTAATAATAATATGAATAATAATAATAATATCATTTAGGGAAATTTATTTTCAGAATTTCCTTTAGACCATTTAATTTTTAAAACCAAACTTATAGAAATTATCATTCCCTTTATTCATCATGATATACTCTAAATAACTAACTGGCTATGTTTTTTAGATTTTTTTTTTCAAGTAAATTGCAGCCACAGTAGAAAGCAAATTGCTTATTTATTTTTTTAAATATCCGAACATGTACCCTAGAAACAAAGAGATGACTTCAGTGCCAGTTTGAAACAGTCATTTTTGCCCATTTTCTCATTTTCATTTTAATAAAATATAGACTCTACATTGTTTTATTTTTGTGCTTCCACTCACGCACTCATTTACTTCCTATTTTTTTTCTTCTATTGTGGTACTTAGAGGTTGAACCCAGGGCCTCACATATACTTTGCAAGTGCTCTACCACTGGGCTGCACCCCCAGCCATTTTTTATTTTTTATTTTGAGTCAGGGTCTTGATAAATTACACAGACTGCCTCTACCTCGAATTTATAATCTTTCTACCTCAGCCTCCCGAGTCTCCGGGATTATAGGTGTGTGCCACTGCTTCCAGCTCATCCTGTCTCTTAAATAACTTTACAGAGAGAAATTACCCAAAGTACCTGACCAATGAGACCATTCATAGAACAAGAATTTGGTTTCCTATACAGCTACTTCAAAAGAAATAACAGTACATGCTGGGTATGGTGGCACACACCTGTAATCCCAGCAACTCAGGAGGCAGAGGCAGGAGGATCACAAGTTCAAGTCCAGAGGCAGGCTGCATAATTTAGCAATACCTGTCTCAAAAAGTAAAAAAGTGTGTTGGAGTCTGCTCTCGCCTGGCAAAATACCATGGAGCTTCGCCTCAACACCAGTTGGCTCAGGGACGCTCTCGGGTGGGCAAGAGCTGGTCGGTGGCATCAAGGACCTCAGGAGCTTTCAACAACAAATGGGAACTTTAATAAGCTACTCCTTTGCAGGAGACCCTAAAGATTATACAGCTCTGTATAACAGCTCTTTAGCGGGCAGTACGGATTGCTGCTGCTATGATGGAATAACAGCTCTATATCAAAGAGCCAAACAGCTCTGATGTATTCATTGGCAGTGTCGATGATGTTGCCTCTCACTGGTCATTTTCTTCTCTCACCTCCTCCCCAGGATGGGGGGATTGAGAGCTCTTCTTGACTTGCTTAAGGTCTTTTTTCTTAACTCTCAGAGTCTTGCCTCTCAGCAGCTTGATTGAAGGTCTGGAGGATCGATGAGGCAAAGTGAGGTGTGGGGTGCAATAATCAGGATAAAGGTGGTCAGGAAGGAGGAGATGAAAAGAGCCTTGGGGTAATTGGTGGTCTGTTTATATACACTCCGGGTGGGGGTGTGGAATAGCGTGTAACCAACCTGAAGAAGGTGGAGGAGGAGGAGGAGGAGGAGTTCTCTGTGAGAGAGCTTGGATAAGTACGCTTACAATTGGTGGGTTAGGTGCAGGCTGGAGCAATCACTAAGCTTCCCTTAGTAATCAATCAGGTGGCTCTGGGCAGCCAATCAGGTTGAAGGATGCCACAACAGAGCTGGGCTGTTTGGGGGCCATCTTGGATCACTCAGTGGGAGGGGTAGGAGTAAAGTAGGTGAAAGATGAAAAAGTAGGTGAAGAATGAACTAGGACTTGGGTAGCCATATTGGGAGTCAAACAGGTCCCAGTCCGGGTTCCTGGGTTAAATGTGACCAGAGGTGGGAGGAACAGGGCAGGGTCTGGGGAGAGGTCAGACATCAGCCTGGGCCAAGTGGGCCTGGGTCCGGGTACCCTCCCATTCCAACATAGGGGTATCCAGATAATTCCCTACAAAAGTGGGCTAGGGTACTGCTCAGTGTTACAGGACTTGCAAAGCATGCAAGTACAAGGCCCTGGGTTCAACCCTCAGTACTGCAAAAAAAAAAAATAAATAAATGAAATAAAATAACAATAATATGAAAGCATAATCATCAGCATATGTCTTAATTTCTGGCACTTTCTTTTGATCATTTCACATGTATCTAAGCTCTAAAAGATCATCAGAAACTGACCTCAGTGGAATTGTCCTTTTCTGCTAGAAATATTATGTGTCTTGGGTGGCTTTGTGTCCCCCAAAAAGATATGCTGAAGTCCCAACCCATAGGGCTGTGAATGTGGCCATATTTGGAGAGTCATTATAGAGATAATTAAGTTGTAAGTTAAGATGAGGTCATGCTGGAGTAGAATGGGCCCTTAATCCAGTATTAGAAGAGAAGAAGAGACAGAGACAGACACACAAAAACAAAGTACACGTAAAGACAGACACACAAGGGAATGGAGGCCATGTGAAGATGGAGGCAGAAATTAAATTTCTGCAGCTGTAAAGTAAGGAATGCCAAAGATCACCAGCAACCACCAAAAGCTAGGGGAGAGACCATGGTACTGCTAATAATTTCATTTCAGACTTTGGGCTTCAAATGAGAGGATACACTTCTGTTTTTACCCACTCAAGTTTGTTATAATTTGTAACAGCAGGCTTAAGAAACCAATGCATACTGCTAAAGAAATCCTAAGAGACTTCCTAAAATTTCAAACTCCATTATGTCCCATCTCAGGATGGAAATCATATCACTTCATTTTTACTTGTCTTTGAGGATAAAAACAAAATCAATTTAACCTGGCTTTCATAATGCTGGAAATGAATCTTTTTTGACTTATTATTTCAACCAACACAAGCTCCTAATAAGTATTAGCTCATAGCTTAACCAGTTTAGAATTGTGTGCCCTACTCATGCTGGTTTGGGAGCACAGTTTCCTCCCTGACCTGAGAAGTTACTCTTAATATTCTCAAGAAATAAATTATCTTCTGGATCCTGCAAAGTATTCAAATAAAGCAGCATCAACATAAAGATTTTTGGGGATCTCACTTATCCATGTGGGGACCCCTTGCCAGTCCTGCCTTGCACACTGTAATTTGACAGTGGTACCCTCTCACCCAGACTCCTGTGTATGAGGTGCTGTGCAGAGAACGAACAGCCTAGTTGTCTTTAAAAGCATTTATGGAGAAAGAGAGATTGTATCTACTGGAGAATGTGGGGAAGTTGAGGGGGAGTTTTAGAAATATTTAGAGAGACTCTAAGGGAAACCTTGCATGAGAGAGTGTTGAAAATTCAGGCTGCCAACAACAAGAAAAGTGAATCTGCTGCAATCTTAATGGCAGAGACCCTTGGGCAACTTCCTGTTTTACCAACCGATCCACTGTCTTTGAAGCGTATCCATGTAGAGGAAGTGATTAAGGATTAAGGAGAGAGGATCTGTGTGAAGACCACTATGCTTTTGCATGGCTCAAGCACACAGCCCTCAAAGGAAATCTAATCAGGGAGAGCTGGGTCAGAGTCAGTGACTTCATGTAATTGGCATTGAACATTAGTCTCACAGCTGCTGCACTGGTTTCTGGCAGGGGTTTCCCCAACCCAGACATAAACCTAGTCAAACAGGAAAATGTCAAAAAGAGAAATCACAGGAGATTCATTTTTCTTCTGAGTTTGTGCTACCCAATGATGTAAACGGGGTGACAAACTTTGTAGTGGCATTGCTCAACATTTTTACTACTCTACAATTTCCATTTCCAAAAGGTATACCTGAAAGCTAACATGTAAGAACAACATTATTGTGGATCCACTCTCATTTAGAAAGAAATCATCATAAAAACCTTAGGTCTTTAATTATTATTTCATACAAGCATACAAGAAAATATATATTTAACCCAGAAATATACATGTAGTGAAAATAGAAAAAGATACCTCCATCATGATTAAAAGTACAATATGAAATGAATTATTTATAGACAAATTGCATAGATGATGCAACAAATTACAAATAAAGCTTAAAGAATACAAAATGTGAAGATGAGCAGCTGTGTACTATGTGCAGAAAGAAGGGACAGCATTACTAATAAATACAGAGGTACCTCAGCACTCAACCACAATTCATTCTGGAAGGCAGGTTGGGTCCTGATCACTTTTTTCCCATAAGAAATAATCTAAATGTACTTATTGATTCTGGCATTACACTGAATAGCTAATTCAGACACATGTATGCCACTCACATACTTAGCAATGTTTTTTTTTAATTGCTGTTCTTACTGTTTCCTCTTCACTTTCAGCACTAGAAAGTTTCTTAGGTGTCATGATGACGATAGATAGATAGATAGATAGATAGATAGATAGATAGATAGATAGATAGATAGATAGACACTGGTATGTTGTGTTGTTTTTGTTGTTGATGTTGTTAGGTGCCATAGAGTCTAGTTGGACTCATAGTGACTCTATATACACAAACAACACACTACGTGACTGTGTCATACCCAGTACTACTGTCAGTGGTTCTCTGCTATGCGTAGGATTATTGATGGATGATTATTTTGGGAGTGGGCTGCCAGATCCTTCTCCCAAGCCTACAGCACTGATTATTCCCTGGGTGGTCTCCCATCCAGGAATTAACCACCTCCCAATATCTGGTGACATCAGATGCTAGGGTGGTATGGATAGAGAGACATCTATGAGATCAGTAAATCGCAACTTTGGGTGTGCCTGTGAGGGCATTTCTGAGACAATGGCTTAATGAATGGCTTAATCCATTGATGGATTCAAAATTTGAATAGACTGTGGAAGGTAGGCCCTTGGAGGAAATATGTCATCGGCAACTTGGAAAGGTTTATCTTGCCCTGGCCCATTCCTGTGTGTGCTCTGCTTCCTAGCTGCCGTGAGTTGAACAGCTTTGCTCCACCATGCCCTGTCACCACTGTGATGGACCAAACCTCTGAAACCATGAGCAAAGTTAATCTTTTCTCTTTCTATGTTATTTATGTCAGTCATTCTACCACACCAATGAAAAGGTAATGAATACAAGGGGACTACTTGGTTCTAAATGGAGAAGAAGGAAAATAGTAGAGAACCTTGGATTCCATGCTAAGGAGTGATTTTGTAATTTTGTTATGTAGAGAAGGAGGCATGGAGGAGTTAGAGGTTGGGGAGACCTGCTAGGAGATCACTGAAGTGATTTGGGTGAAAGATGTTCCAACGAAGATTTTAAAACTGAAAATGAGAGAATGAATGAATTGTGAAGATGCTAAAGAACTAAAATGGACAGGAATTGGATGCCAATTATAAGTAGGGAAAAAAGGGAAAGGAGGAAATTGAAGATGACTCCAGGTTACTGGATTGGGCAACTGGAAAAATATTGGTGTGGTTCAAAATGAGCCAACTTTTTAACAAGTGAATATTTGTTGAGAAATTACTATGTACCAGCCCATGTACTTGATGAAAGAAAAGGAATATATCAAAGCAACTCAGAATATAGGTTCTAGACCCAGACAGACTTGGATTCAAATCTAAGATTTAAGTGCGACATTCAGCTAGCACTTTGCTTTTCTAAGTCGCACTTTGCTTTTCTATAAAATGGAGTGTAACAGTCATGGAGGTGCCCACTAAAAGGAGTACAATTTGTTAATGTTCTCATTAACAAATGTCTCGAGGGTGTGGGCACCCTCGATATCTGCTTCAACTTTCTAGGTCAGGCCTTGCACACCTCTGCAGCTCCCCATAGATTGTAGAACAGGCATAAGAAAAGACACAAATCAGTGGAATGAAACTGAGATGCCATAAATAAGCCCTTACACATAGGGTCAATTGATTTTTGACCAGGATACCAGCACATTTCAATGGGGGAAGGCGCAATTTCTCACAAATAGCATGGGGACAACTGGATATCCACATACAAAAGAATGAAGTTGGACCACCACCTCCAGCCATATATAAAAATAAGCTCAGAACGGATCACAGAAATAAATGTAATAGCTAATGCTCAACTACTCAGATATATACAGTGTCACCTTGGATTGGGGAATGGTTTCTTAGAAATAACATCAAAATCACAATTCACAAAAGAAATTGGATTCACCAAATTTTAAAACTTTTGTGTGTGGCCAGGCATGGTGGCACATACCTGTAATCCCAGCGGCTCGGGAGGCGGAGGCGGGAGAATCGCAAGTTTGAGACCAGAGGCAGTCTGCGTCATTTAGTGAGACCCTGTCTCAAAAAGTCAAAAAAAAAAAATGGGCTGGGGTGCAGCTCAGTGGTCCAGCACTTGCAAAGCATGCAGGCGCAAGGCCCTGGGTTCAACCCCCAGGACTGGGAAAAAAAAAAAAAAAAAAAAAACTTTTGTGTGAAAGGATATCATGAAAAAAATGAAAGGATATCCCGCAGAAGGGAAGAAAATATTTGCAAATCTTGTGTTGGACATGGGACGTCTATCTAAAATATACAAAAATTCTCATGACTCAACCAAAGAAAAGATAATCCAGCTTCAAATAAGCAAAATACTTAAATAAATACTTCTCAAAAAAAAAAAAGGCACAACTGGCCAACTAGTACATGAAAATATGTTCATTAGTCATTGTTGTTGTTGTTAGCTGTGGTTGAGTCATGTCCAACTCATAGTGACTCTTACAGGGTTTTTAATGGCTGATTGTTTTGGGATTGCCTTGGGAGTGAGGTCCCTCTCCCATTTTTGTGGTGCTGGGAATTGAACTCGGGACTTCAGAGACTGCAGAGCGGCACTCTACCAACTGAGCTAAATCCCAGCCCTCATTAGTCATTAGGGAAATATAAATCAAAACCACATCTACTAATATAGTTATAATTGTTGTTGTTGTTAGGTGCCATTGAGTCGGTATCCCTCTGTACAACAGGGGAAACACTATTGTCAGTGTTTCTCTGCTGTTCATAGGGTTTTCAATGGCAGATTGATTTTGGGGAGGGGGTTGCTAGGTCCTTCTCCCAAGCCTACAGTATCTGGTGTTCCCTGGCGGTCTCCCATCCAGGTACTAACCAGGCCTAACCCTGCTTAGCTTCTGAGATCTGATGGGATCGGATGCCACAGGGCTATGGCTGCAGGCATAGTTATAATAGTAATTTTAAAAATGGATAATAAGTATTGACAAAGATGTAGGGACATTGAAAGCTTCATACATTGCAGGTGGGAATGTAAAATTGTGTAACCCCTTTCAAAAAGAGTTTGGCATGTCCTCAAAATGTTAAAGTTACCATAAAACCCAGCACTTCCCTTCCTGGATACATACCAAAGAGAAAAGACAATATATCTTCACATGAGAACTTTTACAAATGTTCAGAGCAGCATTATTTATAACAACCAAAAAGTATGAAAAACCTAAATGCCCATTAGTGGATGAATGATTAAACAAAATACAGTACATACATATGTTGTTTTTGTTAGGTGTAGCGGAGTCATGTCTGACTCATAGAGACACTCATAGGGTTTTCAATGGCTGATTGTTTCAAGATTGTGGTGCTAGGAATTGAACTCGGGTCCTCAGAGAGTGCAGAGCAGCACTGTACCACCTGAGCTAAACCTCAGCCCCATATACATATAATAGTGCATTATTGGGAAGTTTTAAAATGAAGTATTAATACATACTGCCATACAGATAAATCTTGAAAATATGTTAATGAAAGACAACAGTCACAAAAGATCACATATGATTTCTTTTATATGAAATTTCCAGAATAGACAAACCCACAGAGAAAAAAATAGTGATTGACAGGGACAGGAAGAGAGGGAAACTGAAGAATAATTTGGTGTGTTGGAACATTCTAAAATGAGATTATAATATTGATTGCATAATTCTGTGAATATACTAAAACCTACTTAATGTATGGGCTGGAGTATAGCTCAGTTGGTAGAGTGCTGTTTTGCGCGCTTTGAGGCTCTGGGTTAGATCCCTAGCACCACAAAAGTGGGAGAAGATTTGGCAGCCCACTTCTGGAACAATCCTGAGAGGAACAGCCATTGAAAACCCTATGAATACCAAAGAAGCACTGACATAGCGCTGGGCATGGCACAGTGTCAGGAAGTATTTCATTCCATTGTACGTAGAGTCACTATGAGTCAGACTCTACTCAACAGCACCTAACAAGAAGTTAACATACACATAAATAAGGAGATTTCTGACATGTGAATTATATCTCAATAAAGTTGTTTTTTAATCAGTTAAGAGTCTATGACTGTTAAGAGATCAGACTGCTCTTGTCATGCAGTTGAGAAAAAATAATTTAAATATTGTGCATTAGTTTCCCAAGGTTATCATAACAAAGCACCAAAAACCGAGTGGCTTAAAACAACAGAAATCTGTTGATTCGTGGTTCTGGAGGCAGAAGGTTCAAAATCAAGATATCAGCAAGAATTGGTTCCTTCTGAGAATTCTGTTGGAGAATCTGTTCCACGCCTGTCTCCTAGTTTCTGGTGGCTGCTAGCAACTCTTGGCATTCTGTGCCTTTAGACTTTATACTAATCTCTATCTCCACCTACACATAGTATTCTCTCTTTGTCTTCACCTTGACCATCTTTCCTCCATGTCTCTCTCTTCTCTTCTTATAAGGATCCCAATCATATCAAATTAAGGCCTACCCTAATCTCATTTTAGCATGATTATATGTACAAAGACCACGTTTTCAAATAACGTCACATTCACTGGTACTGCGGATAAGGACTGAGACAAATTCTGGGGGTGAACACAATTCAACCCAAAATAGATTGTGTGTTATTTCCACTGATTCTCTTATACAGTCCCTTGTTTTGAATAGTTCAGTATTAGGAACAAAGTAGATACTAAATAAATATTCATTGACTAAACTATTCAATCCTTATAGTTGTCTACTTTAATTGCAAAGATTTTAAAGGATAGTCTATAATCTTACTTGCATTTTTATCTCATTGCTTAATCAAAAGAGTACATCCTTCTAATCAAAGCCTTTAAGTTTGCATTCTTTGCTAAAATAACTGGTTGATGGATTGTTTACTGAATTGATCCCATCAATCCTTAAGTGGAACTCTGTTAACTGGTCAACCCAATTGAAATGATCTTGAATTTAGCTCTATTGACTCAGCGTCTTTTAAAACAATTGAAGCTTATTTCCTCCTTCCTTGTCCTCTACAGATGGAGAATACTCTCATAATAATCCTTCACTCTTCTGCTATCCAGGCCAAATAATCCTAAATTCTACAATTATCCATGAGAATTGATATATAGATGTCAAAGGCATTCCAAATCTTTGGAAAATGTTCATTTATTGTTGATTTTTATTTTAAAGGCAATCAAAGCTTTTTGTTTTATTTTGTTTTGTTTTTAGAGACAAGGTCTTGCTATGAAGCCCAGGTTGGACTCAAACTCATGATCCTCCTGCCACAGCCTCCTGAGTTCTAAGATTACAGATGTGGGCCACCACACCTGGCTAAATACTCTTTTATTTTCACACAGTCCTAGATACATATGTTACTCTATTTTAAAAGGAAAAATAAACAAGAATTTAAATTAGATTTCTTCAAATATCTGATGCATACTGAAAGGATTTTTACTATGGAGCACTAGTTTTAGCTACACTTTAATCTACATCACACATATGCACATACACAATTTATATTTCTTTTATAGTTAAAAAACATAATCATCTTCTGTGATTAAAAAGCACATTTCAGGACTACCAAAGTAACAGATATTTGGCTTCAGATTCTTTTTCTGTTTACTATCAAATACATTCTTACAGGCACCTATTTTGAAAATTCCAGAGGTGACTGAATAAAACATACCTGTTGATTCACTTTAATTCTTAATTATTATGGAAAATGAAATAACATCTAATTCCTTTGTTCATATTTGTTCAATTATGGTGAAACACAAGGAAACTGTTCTGAAATCTACGATGGCTGGCTCTTCTACACTGTTTACGTTACTTTCCTAATTCTCACCCTTACATTTCATTTTCAGTAGGTTGGACATAAAATAAATTTGTGGATGAGGCATAGGTATATGTTGTGTGGGAGAAACCATTTTACTAAATATATTCAGAACTATAAAATGTTTTATTGATTCTACTTCATTTATAGAACAGCAAGTGTAAATAAAGCCCGTTATTTTAAGGGCTGTAAATGGCTTTTTAGAGCACTCTAAATGTATAGGAAAATATCTAAGAGTATTTCATAACATTTCTGAGAAATATTTTATTTAATTTGGAGCAGTTAACCATAAGAAAAGAATCAATGTTTCACTAAATTAAAAGGAAGGTTTCCTTACATGTGACATGAAGAAAGGATTTATAATGATTTTCTTTTTAATTTCTAGTCTTGTGAATTGGATGGTTTTCTCAGGGTTTTATGCCCTTGGACACTGTCTCAATCTCTGTTTCCCAGATTCTTTTCCTATCCTGCCTTCAACTGTGTTTCTCAACTTAATTCTCTGTCAAAGAACAGGCCAGTTATAGGCTGATCTCACTATTGCAACTTATTTTATTGACTACTAGGACCATTTGCCTGGATTAAAAACTGAGTGGGTGGATCAGATATATTTTATTTTGTTATTTTTAAAACTACATGTCTCATAAAGTACAATATACAAAACAGTTTCACTAGGAAGTAGACTTAAGATTTTTATTTTATTCTCCTCATATATGCAGTAAATTGAGGCTGAATGTGCAGCTGTGGTTAGTAATGTCCAGGTAAGTTACCCAGTTCTTTTAGTAGGAAAAATAGCAACCAACACTTACGGAGCATTTAGTAAAACTGCCTTTGCAGTAGTTCAGCTGAGAATCAATATGGGCCTCCTATTGTCTGTATTGAATACACTTGTACCTCATCTTCTGAAATGAGAGTGCCTTGAAGGCAGAGATCATGAGCCATTCCCCTCAATGACCTCAGTGCTCCATGAGTTCCAAAAAGTAGGAATTCACTCATTGCTTCTTACCATGCTTGCTTTTGCTTCTGGTTATAGTTGTATGTATTAGAGACAGAATTGAAGTACTCTGAGTATTCTTCCCTCCCCAGAGGTAATTACTATCATGAATTTAGTCTTTTTCCCCCCATGGCTATATTTATATACATCTTTCAATACAATAAGTCCTATATCTATAAAGCCTGCTGCTCTACCACCCTGGCAATCTGATCTCGGAAGCTCAGCATGTTTGGGCCTGGTTAGTCTTTGAATGAGAGACCCCCTAGGAACCCCAGGTGCTGTGGGTTTAGAGAAGGACCTGGCAGCTCACTCCCAAAAAACCAGCCATTAAAACCCTGTGAATAGCAGAGAATCACTGGCAACAGTTGTGGGCATGGCACAGTGCCAGATAATGTTTTGTCTGTAGTACACAGGGTCACTATGAGTTAGACCCAACTTGATGGCACCTAACAACAACATACCTATAAACAGAATAATATTTTTTAAGAATACTGGCAATTTCTTAAACTTTACACAAATGATATTGTATAATAGGCATTATTTTATAATATGTTTGTATGAAATCATACTTTAAAAATATACCAATACTGAGATGCTTTTAGCTCTTAATTAATTGGTTTTAATATCTTCATTGGGAGATGGACCCGGCAACCCACTCCCCAAAATCAATCCGCAATTGAAAGCCCTATGAACAGCAGAGAAGCACTGACAATAGTGTTTTGCCTGTTGTACACAGGGTTGCTATGAGTAGGACACCGACTCAATGGCACCTAACAACAACAACAGCAATCTTCATAGCAACATTATATGACCATACCTAAATATTGAATGTTTGTGTGTGTGTGTGTATATATATATATATACACACACACACACTCCAGTGATAAATCCTAAATTCATTTTGTCAGACACTGAGATTACTAAAAGAATTTAATTTGTACTATCTTCAGGATATATACTCATACTTTTTTAAATTTTCCCATGTCTTTACTTTTTTTCTGTTATATAAAATACATTTTTAGTCCAGTTTGATATGCTAGGCCTCTAGGCTTTTTCATAAGAGCATTTAATATGTTCAGACTTATTGTTTTGGTTGTGATTAAAAAATAAATGCTTATTTTTTAGATTTATTACACTAAAATATTCATTGCCATTAATCCCACTCAAAATCCTCCCGCTGGCTTTGAACACCCTTATCTCATCATTCTTGCCACTTTCTGAAGCGGTTCTGGACATCCTCTTTTCCAGGTGTCTTCAGTTGCACTGTGTGGCTGCCTCGATGTCCTACATCATCTTAAAACATTTACCTTTCATGGTCATTTGGACTTTGAGGAAGAGACATAAAGCTCACAGTGACAGAACTAATGAATAAGGTGGATGAGGACACAGCGTAAAGTTTTATTTGACAGAAACTGCTGTACCAGAAGTGATGTGTGACATGGAACACTGTCATGATGGAGGATGAAACTAAAGACACTCAGAAAAGAGGACTTCCACAATGGCTTCAGGAAGTGGCAAGAATGTTGGGATAAATGTGCTTGAAGCCCAGGGAATATTTTGAAGGAGATTAATGCCAAAGTATCTTTTACTGTGGTTTTTAAAAATTTAAACAGCCACCCATATTTTTCAATCACCTCCTATATGTGGCCATGTCTCTATCCTTTGTATTTTTCACTTTCCAAATACATTTTGTGTTTGTTCCTTCTTTCTTACTTTCTTCTATCTGGATTGATACTCTTTTCCAATAAATAGTGTCTTATTTTCTGTACTGATTTGAAGACGATTGATTTTCTTTTACTAGTTAAATTTTTCGCTCAAAAAACTTAGTTTGAAATTTCCTTAGATAAAAATAGAAGCCACAAACTTGGAAAAAATATTTGCAAAACATATATGTAATAGGGACGTGTACTTTAAATGTGCCTGCAGCCATAGCCCTGTGGCATCCGATCCCGTCAGATCTCGGAAGCTAAGCAGGGTCGGGCCTGGTTAGTACCTGGATGGGAGACCACCTGGGAACACCAGAAGCTGTAGGCTTGGGAGAAGGACCTGGCAACCCCCTCCCAAAAATCAATTTGCCATTGAAAACCCTATGAACAGCAGAGAAGCACTGACAATAGTGTTTCCCCTGTTGTACAGAGGGTCGCTATGAGTCGGATACCGACTCGACGGCACCTAACAACAACTTTAAATGTACAAATAACTTTTAAAACTCAACAATAAGTATAGTACAGTATTGGGTAAGTATGGGTATAGTATTACATGTCTCTAATCCCAGCACTTGGGAGGCTGAGACAAGGGGATTACAAATTCCAGGTCATCTTGGGGTTACATATTGAGACCTTGTCTAATAATAATAATAATAATAATAATAATAATAAACAAACAAAAAAAGAAACCAAGCAATCCAATTTTTAAAATAAGTAAAATATCTGAGAAAATATGTCATCAAAGAAGATATACAAACAGTAAGTACGCTGGCATCCAATCCTGTCTTATCTCCGAAGCTAGGCAGGTTTGGCCTGGTTAGTTCTTGGATGGGAAACTGCCTGGGAACACCCGGTGCTGTATGCTAGGGAGAAGGATCTGGCAATCCACTCCTGAAAGAATCTGCCATTGAAAACCCTATGAATAGCAAAAAACAAACAAACAAACAACAACACAAAAAAAAAAAAAAAAAAAAAAAAAAAAAAAAAAAAAAAAAAAAAAAAAAAAAAAAAAAAAAAAAAAAAAAAAAAAAAAAAAAAAAA